>VZSR01003807.1:19735882-19917628 GCA_013398615.1 Brachypodius melanocephalos
TTGCACTTATAGAGCGTGATACAATTTTAAATCCTGTCTCACGATGCTACTGTCCCAACAGCACATGACACATTTTTCTCTGCCATTTGAAAGGCATGCAGGAGAGCTGGTGATAAAAATTTGTGTAAGCACTGGCAGGTTATAATGTGACTTCCAAAATAAGTTATACAGGAGAATTCCAGGACAGACAGGAGTGCTGTCTGGGTGAAGTTTTTCAGCTTTCAAGTTTTATAGATACGTAGAGCTCGTGAGGTGTAAATCACTGTCAGTTCTCTTTTTTTTCTTTTTCCTCTTTTTAAATTTATTTTTGTTTCACTGAATTCTACTGAAATGCACGGGTTTTGTGGCAGATGTTTGAACTTTTTGGGTTTGATTATAAATATGTCTCTGTAAATTTTGTCCATCAGAAAATTTCTATATTTGCATTGTTGACTGCGTAAGCATGGCTACAGCATCAACAGATATAAGAATAATGCAAAAATCTTAACAATCTCATTTTACTAGACTAGTTCAGACTTAAATAAAAATTAAAAGAATCCATGCACTTAGAAAATAAATATATTCCCATCACGCAGTGCATCACCATGTAAAAGAAAATTTTGGAGTCTCTAAAACAATATTTTGTTCTTCTTCAGGCATTCTTTCTGTAATCTCAAGTTTTATTCCTTCTCACCATCGACAACACGTGGATGTGCATGCAGTCTCAATATTGTCAAATTGCAAAGCCTTGTAGAGTTGAGAGTAATCCTTTTTTGGGAGGTACCAATTTTGAAGAAGGCATTCAATTTTGTTCTCAACCTGCTGGTTCCTGACAAAGAAGCAGATAAAATATTTCTTTCCAACAGTAATCTCCACACTGAGATCTCGAGGGCATTACTGATACATGTGGATAATGAAGTCATTGTGATCAACTCTTTGCTGGAGACGTTTCTACATCTGACTCATTTATGCTGACTGATTTTTAAATTATTTTTTTATTTAAAATTTGAATGTCGTCTCCTTACAGGCACCTCTTTTTCTTACATTTATTCATTTTTCCTCTAGGAGTGTGCTGCATGTCTTTAACACAATGCAATCTTTTTGACAAAATGTGTCATAATCTTCTAATTGATTCCCATAGTAACATAGCCTGCTATCATTCAGAAAATAGGCATGTGTCCTGATCATAAATTGTGTAGAGAGATGACATATTCCAATTTTTAGACAAGACTTTTTTTTTGTTTTTGCATGTAAGCTGGGCATATTCTTAACCTTGTTTACGGTTTCTGCTGACAGTGCTAAATCTGCACACTGTTCCTTTATTTTGAAGGAAGATAATAAAATGAGCGTGGTGGTGTTTCAAATCAAGGTGAATAAAATGCCATGGTGATGCATAGGACATAACATCACTATGCAGAAGTTAGCAGTTTTCACTGTTGAAATAATTCCTTTTTCAGCACTTTAGGTGGTCACTAACTGCCACGTCACCTAAATTAGATACATTTTAGCTGCATGAGCTTGCAGACTTTGTTATATCTACGACACGAACTTTATATATCAGGTGCTCAAAGCTAAAACAGTAGCTTGAAGTGAGCTTGTGACATACTATTCCTGTTTGCAGTCCCCAAATTAGAGATATTATGTTGAAATATGTCAGTACCCTATCCAAACCAGGATTGTGAGCTCACTGTTCAATTTGCCGTTTCTGTTTGTTGCTGTTTTTTCTCCAGTGACTGATTCTCTAGGTAGTTACCTGAATTTCAACGTTATAGTTATTTTTAATGTTTATTTAAAATTGATCCTTTCACTTTTTCCATTTCAAGTAATAAAAGACAATGAAAATGGTCTTGCACACTCTCTGAAGAGAGCTGGATAAATCACTTGATACCACCTGGTCACTAAGCCATTACTTAAAATGAGTTCTTTTGTTCCAGACAACTAACTCTCTTAATTAAAATGTAACATTTTGTAGGTGTTGTGTCTCAGCCTCCAGACTAGCAGCTAGTGCCAAATACTATGCCCTTGTGATAAATCCTATTTTAAAGTCACAGAAATGGTTTGCTGAAGTCACAGAAATAAAGTCTGCATAAGTGGAATTAGACAGAAAAGAAGAGTTTAAGAAAAACCTTTAGAACAGAATTGTAAATCATGAGCTGTATAAGTTTCTCCATGCAGCCACCATCACTTATGGTTACAGGACAGCTGCTGAGATGAGTCAGAATTAGTTTTAGATTCTGGAGTTTGGTTTGGTTTTGGCTTTGGTTTTTTTGCTTTGTTTTGGGGTTTTGTTTTCATTTGTTTGTTTGTTGGGTTTGTTTTTGTTTTTTTGTTTTTTTTTTTAATAAGGGCAGGCCTTTATATAGAACACTTCACTGTGAAAGCCTACTGATTTCTACATGGAGAAGTCATTCTATCGTGTAATATGTCAAAGTTAATTATTTTTATGAAAAAAGTCTTGGCTGCCTTCTCCATCAGTGCAGTGCCTTCTCCAAGCTACCTGCAGAAGACAAAGATGGAAACAATAGAATCTTTCCTATCACAAAAAAAAAATTAACAATATACAATTGTTAACAATGTAGAAAAATAAAGCACTGTTAAAATGGGTTAAACTTGATTAGCAGAGAGACATTTTTGTCCACTGGGAGAAAAAAACCCAAATAAATTTATTAAGAAAATGGTAAACAAGTTAATGAATAAATAGAAAAACCAAGCGATGGCTTGGGGAATTATTAATTAAATGGCCAAGACTTGTGAGAGCTCCAAAGGATTTGCAGCTGGTTGGGTTTTTATTGTGTTAATTTTTCAGCAGCGTTTGGTCTTGCCGTAGTGGAGGTGATTGTAAAACTTCTCTGAGGTGAGTTATTTTGAGAGTTGCAGATGGTTTAAGAAAGTGTGCCTTCCTGCAGCCTCTGCAATGTGCCCTGCCCAGCAGTCGAGCACATCCTCCTTTATTCTGATGTTTTTCAGATGCATTGTGTCTTTTGGGCAGGAGTAATCTATGTGGCTGATGTGTAGTATGTCTGGCTGAGAATAAGCTTGCACTTGTTCTTCTCCTTTGTCACAGGAATAAGTTGAGCTGCTGAGGTGAGAAAAGCAGGTACCACTGTGTGGTGTGCAGGCAAGAATCCCATGAGCTAAGTCCCTGATGGCAGCATTTCTCACCTAAGGCTGTGTGTGTCTGCACTATGAATTGGGTAGTTAATATTGTCCTGATGTAATTTTGTTTGTTGGACTTCCCATGTGAAGTCTGATTAGTGGTTAGGAGGTCTTGGAGCACTGTAGACCTAGAAGTGTGTTTTTAATAATTCTGAAAAAGAAAATATGCCACATCCTTGGTTTTTTGGCTTTGGGAGTTTTTTTCAGCCTTTTTGCATTTTCTAGTTTTCAGGAGCCAAGGAGAGTGCTCATGTCCCATTACTGAACTGTCCTCAGTGGGTTGCACTATTCGAAGCTTTTGTGCTTTTTTATTTGTCTTCGATGCGTTATGCAGCAAAACCACTAAGGACCAAACTAATCACTATAGGTGGAGTGTATAGGGTGGCAGACTCAGCTGTGAGTGTAGTCTGTCATATACAGAAGGAGAAAACTTGAGGTGCTGTTTGAAATTTAAAAATAAGGTGCAGGAGCTTTCTGTAACTTTAAGGTTCATGATACCTCTGCTGTTCATCAAGTCTGCTTTCAGCTTGGCATCCCTCAGTCCTCTGCATTAACCTAATTTTTAACTGAGCAGAATAATTTCTTATCAGGCAAGTACTGTTTTCTGTAATGCTTTCCCCTTAGTTGGCAAAGTCTCCCGCTTGTGTTGATACACCTTGTGTTGGTGCTGAGGGGTGGCAGATCTTCTCAGGCTGCCATCAGCATAGAAGACAGACAGGTGTCCTTGCAGACAGGCCAAGTCCAAAATAAACTTATTTGTCTTAAATTCTGATTTTTTGTTCCCTGTCAGAGCAGTACTTCCTTACAGTTTTGGAGAGTTGAATGAAATATTTCTAGTTGGTATTAAAGATATGCCACATGCAGAATGATTTTTGCAGAAATTAAAAAAAACAAACAAACAAACAAAAAAAACCCCAAAAACCACCAAACCCCACACAACCAGTGTTTTGGCTCAAAGTCTCCGTGGTTTGTTTTTATTCTCAAACTCTTCATAATTCATTTTGTCACCAGCTTCATGACTACATAATTTCTTTCAGTTATACTTTGGACTTGTATGAGAAACATTTTTTATTTTCTCTCCAAATTATAACTTAGAGAATGTGTAATTTCCTACTTTTATTGTTCTTCAGTTACTATTCTCATTGTTCCATTTGTGGCTTAATACTGTATTTGAATTTTTCAGTCACTACTTCTTAATTCTTTTTTTCTGCAGGATTAACCAGCTTTTAAGACCAAGAATGTTTCCCTTTTAACACTTGACTGCCATTACTTTTTCTTCTAACTGTCATTCACGTTCTTCAGATTTTAATACTTTAAATATTTTAACCATATATTTCTACTTCTTCTGGTTTTCCATACCTTTTAAAACACATGAATCTCTAGAGCAATATGTAATCTCCCAGTACACAAAGAGTACTGAAGCAGTGCAGGTCTTGCAAGGAATTGGCAGCCTGCTTCGCTATGCCCTTCTGCCCCTGATGCAACTTTGCCACGTTATCTCCATGTGCAATCTGGAGCCCAGTGCACAGGCATGCTTCTCCACAAGTCCAGCTCCTGGCAAGCAGGGATATTCCCCTTACCCCTCTATACCTTGGGTGTCTCTGGTTATCTGGGTGTTTCACACCTGGGGCCCCTGGACCCACAGGGCTTCCTGTGGCCAAGATTGTGCTCTAACTTTGCATAGCCAGTGTGAGTCAGGCACTGAACCTCAGCTGGATTGATCTAGAAAACCAGAGAGCTTGTAAGGAATATGCAGATATGTTTAAACAACTTTGCAAAAAATTTCTCTGGAAGAGGAAGCGAATTTGCTATAGGTGGGAGCTTAGTCAGTCTTGAGTCATTTGTGGAGACATCTTTGCTATCCTCCCTAGAACATCCTGTATTAGCTGCATTTACACGTATTTATATTTTTGTTTCTTTGAATTATGACAAATTTTAAAGGAACTCTGTATTCTTTTGGTTGACCTACTTTCTTGATAGCTTATGGTGTAATTAAAACACCACTTTCAATTTCTGGGGAGATGAGGCTGATGTTGGGCTTCCTATAATGAATGAATGCTTCTTTATACTTGTAAAAATTAAGCTTTTTATGATTACCATTGTTGTGTGCATTGGGTTAAACACCTAATACTGATCAGCATAACAAGTGTATGGCTTGGTGTGAGATATTTCACGGGGCAGGGTGAACGTGCTGTCCCCAGTGTGTGTGTGAGTGGAGGGGGCTTGCAGGCATTACTGCACAGCATTGATGTGTGCAGGTCCTGTACAAGGCACGAGTGGGATGAGAGTGGATGAAGGCATGCACCTGCTCTGAGTGTCCAGGCTGTGTCGTGACCAGCCCTCTCCTTCCCACCTCTCCAAACCCTTCTGCTGTGCAGCAAGAGTCTCTTGGTATGTGTTATGCTTAGCAAAATATGACTCTTGTAAATAAGTTTTAAAAATAAGATTTTATCAGGCAGGCATCCAGTATCAGCTTTTCCTCCAGAATGGAACAATATGTAGAATTCTGGATTTTTTTTGTTTTTTGGTTTTTTTTGCATTGAACTGATCATTAACAGTATGTGATTGCCAGTAAGATACAAATGAAAGTACCTTCCATTATTTTAAATTTAGGAAGTGTTTAATCTTGAAAAGCATTGTAGTAGAGTATGCATATGTTATTTGAGAATATTGGAAATTTTATGTATATTAATGACTATACTAATAGCACTTATGACCTTTTCTGCTTGTTTTTTTCTGCCTGTGATTGTGCAATTATTTGCATACACTGTTTCATATTAAAAATATGACACAACCACTTAACTGTAGGAAGACTGGTAGAGGAGGTTGAAGCTGCGTGCTTATTCTAGTCATTGGTGCCTAAATATCACACTATATTTAATATACAATGTCATATACATACTGATGTGAGCAAAATGTACTGCTAGTAGCTCAGCAGAATGAGAACCTAGTACTGACGAAATGTCAGTCTTAATTTTTTATTACTTTGGCTGTGGGCATTTTATGTCAAAACGAGAGCTGACCAAATACTGTGAGACGTTATGCATGAAAACACTTTCATTTATTTAATGTCTTGCAGATGTACAAGTGGTCTTTTAATACAGTCTTTCGGAGATGTTAGTGGTCATGAAAACTAGAAGGGGTTTCATCAGATTTAACACCTTTATACACTGGCTAAAAATATAATCAGAAAATTAGTCAGTAATTAAACTAGTTACATTGGATAAGGAATCTTAAATTTTGTGCTTACCAAAGGAAGAAATAAAACTCACCATGTGGGGCCTTTTATCAAAATTTTTAGTGTATCTTAAATACCTATTAAAATCATGATTCTACTGATGATTTCTACTATCTATGGGTTGAAATATTTTTTCATAAATTATTGTTTAGAACCTTATGGCTTTACACAGAGAGTTCATGCCTGAGAAAAGGGGAACTGAACTCAAGGAGAATTGATAGCTAGGAATGATGTGTGCCTTTGCCATATATCCTCAATATAATTGAGGAAAATGAGTTATTTTTGGCAGAAATAAAGGGCACAGCTCTCCAGCTGGGTTGCAGTCATCAGGGCAGGGAGAGGGTGGAGGGACATCACCGTGCTGCCTCACCTGGCTTTGGGTCTAGGTGACTGGAAGCCAAAACGTGCATCTGAGTAGGGGCCACCTGTGTTGGAGCACATTGACAGGACCAGGCAGGAGGGAAGCTGCTGTGGTGGGTACCTGGTGGGCCTCAGGTTCCTGCAATTCTTCCTCTAATCTAGGCTCCAAACACCTAAGCCATCACCTGGCTTGGCTGAGGCTGAGTTTTTTATGTTGTTTATAAGCGAGATCAAACTTCTTAGAGGGTGATTTTTTTTTAGAGTACTTTTTCATGCATCTCCTTTTATTTTTCATGCCTCATATAAGAGGTTTTTCATTTTTGGCAGACTGTCTTCTCAGGGCGCTCTGAAACTGGATTATTTACTATAGGTGGAACCAGACTGCTGGGGTAAAAAAAGCCAGCAACATATATTTGAAGGACGTAAATTGTGTTTTAAAACTCACTGAAAGAAAAGTATTGTTGAGGTGTGTGATATTTTCTACGGGAACGGCAACCAAAACATTAATAATGATTTTGTTCTATCTTTTTTAGCTATCAGTGGCAACTTTTAAACTGTAAAAGTTTCAGGTTGCTGTATGTACAAAAGGAAATTGTGATTTCAGATTATAATTGGAGATGTGGTTATAGAATAATGAATGGGAATAATTAATAGGAAGCTAATTGGGTAACATCAGAAAAGTTTATCCTGGTATATTGGGATTGCATGCTTCAGTTGATACTTAGTGTACTTTTGGGATTTCTGGTTGCACCTCACCTCTGGTTCTGATTGTATATTGTATTATGAAGAATATTAATAATGCTGCAGAACAATTACTTGTTCATTTGCTAACTGATTAAAATTCATGCATAATTTATTGGAACTGGGAGAGACTTTATAAATAAGTCTCCTTGGCCTCAAGAGCTTAAAAACAAAATGTGTATGCTAATATAAGAATGTGCTTTACTTCTTAACATAAGAACTTAATAGGCGATGGTCTCATTAATGTGAGGTTTTATTTGTGATAATCGCGCTCTTAATCAAAGTGTATGCTTCTAAACATAGCCATATGTTTTAGAAATTTATAACTTGGAGTTGGTAGTGCATCATGCTCATCAGTGGTGATGTTTTCTGCTGTAATATACACTGACCTTAGAATACGTTAGTTTGACATTTAATGTGTTAGCTCCACAGCAAATAAACTGCCCTCATTATGCCCAGCTGCATTTCTGAGCTTTGATGCAGGTAGGGATCTAAATTAATTCATAAGCACATCTATTGCCAAAGAGGGGTAAAACATTAATAATTAATTGAGGTACTTTCTGTAGTTTTGTATATCCTGAAGCAGAAATGGAAACACCTTGTAGTATTCACCTTTTCACTCTGGGAGGAAAAAAATCAGCTCCCATTACAGCCACTACGACGTGGTGGCTACAGACTCCCTGGTCTCCAAAGTGAGTGGTTTGAGAAGCAGCTAATTTAGAAAAAAGCCTGCAAGATATATGCCAAAATCTGGGAAACTTGGTTGCTTATAGAGCTGGTAACTATACTGTTTGGAGCAAGCTGTGGTACGTGGAAGGAAAGCTTTGCTGCTGGAAATGGAGTAGCAGGGAGAACCAGGGAGTCACTAGCTTAACTTCACCAAGCAGGGAGGATGGGATGCCAGAGACGATCCACCCCTCCCCATCATGTGTTCTGTTACTGACACTGGAGAGATCGTCTCTGGGAGGCAGAATATGTGCAATGCATCTGTCTTAACTTCTGTTGTGTAGAATGTAAGGGTCCCCTGCTAGGGAAATCTTATGGTCTGGGATTAAAAGTTATTTTTAATGTACTGGCCATGAGATCACCTCTACCTGCTCAGAGCTGCTGATTTGTTAGCTCTGCATCACTGCTGGGTGAAACCCCTGTGTGCACTGAATTTAGCATTGTTGCCTAATTAACTGAAACAAATTAGCTGAAATATGAGCCATCTGGAATGAAAATGAACCTTCCTTGTTTATCAGTGAATTCATTTTATTAGGAAAAATACTTGTTGCTTGTGATTGTTTCCTAAAATAAATCATGCTGAGGCAATGTTTCTATGTTAATATTTCACAGGGTAGGTTGGACCACCCCTTCCTGTTTGGTCTGTCACTACCTTTTTCACTTTGCAGCTGCATTGAAATATGTAGGCAGGCAAAAGCTGATGAGAAGAGGGGATGACAAAAGGCAGCACACATCCTATTGTTCAAGTTTCAAAATCAGTAGTAACTTACTAAAGAATAAAATATTATATGTTTTTGCCATATGTCTTTATTTTGTCATTCTTCTGGCAGCTTTGCTCAGTTCTGAGTATTCCGAATGCCTGTAATAGGCATCTGTATCCTTTTCCTAACTGCATCCAGTGGATTTCAGATTAACTGCAGTGATATTCATTTTAAAGAATATTCTGTGCAGGGGTACTGTATCATCTCTTGCAGCTCTTTCTATAAGGAATGTGCAAATGTGGCTTCAGTCAATAAAAGAAAATCTCAAGTTATTGGTATAATAAATTATATAAATGAGCATAGTGGGTTTTTTTCAGGAAAAAAGTTCCAAGCAGCAGCAATATATAAATCAGACAGAATTTTGTGGTCTCTAGCTGAGATTTTTTTAAAGGAAAATATAGCATTGAGCAGATGCCGGTAGTATACCACTCACTTCCATCAGCTGAAATTCTCCTCAGCTCTTCATCGTTGGTGTCAGTTTGAATTTGTTTCTGAGGTCTGGAATCTTTGCTGACCAAACTCCGACAACTTCCTGTGTCGAGAGCCCTGTTTTGAGTGTGTTTTCCAGCTTTTGTTTAATGGCTGCCTTATTTTCTGTCTCCCCTGCAGAGCCGCCTCGGCCAATAGCCCCGCCGCAGCTGCTGGGTGTTGGGCCTACGTACCTGCTCATCCAGCTGAATGCCAACTCCATCATTGGGGATGGCCCCATCATCCTGAAAGAAGTGGAGTACAGGATGACCTCGGGGACTTGGACCGAGACCCATGCTGTCAACGCACCCACGTACAAGCTCTGGCACCTGGACCCCGACACCGAGTATGAGATTCGGGTCCTGCTCACCAGGCCAGGCGAAGGCGGGACGGGGCAGCCAGGACCACCACTCATCACCAGGACCAAGTGTGCTGGTGAGTGTTGCTCTGGAAAAATTAACAAAAAACCCAAAACTTTTTACTTTATAGATTGACAGTTAATTAATTTGTATCAGGACTTAGGGATTCCCTTGATACCAATATGATCCCCAAGTTTCTACATCAGTAAGGGTTTTCTCTGACCTCTTCTTTGCCTGGTCATTGTCTAGGTTGCTAATCCTTAGATTAAGAGGCAGGAAGTTAAAAATGTAAGAAAGCATTTTGCTTCTCATCACTTAGGGAAGGGGACCTCTTGATTTCTGGAAAGTCCTGACCTCCTTGTTTCTTCACCTTCATGTTTTCAATTACGTTTTAAGTAAACTTGTACATAAAGCAAACTGCAGGGGGAAAAAGGATATGTTTAAGAAATAGAATCCTGCAAAAAACCCAGTAGTGTAGTTCTGCATAATTTGTCTTTTCCCAAGCAGTTACGTATGTCCTGACTGAATCTCCAGCTCTAATACGAATACTGAAATCTCTAACTATGACTGCTCCCCAGGGAGGTGGTCACAGCAGCAAGCCTGCCAGAGGTCAGGAAGTGTTTGGTCAACACTCTCAGGCTCATGGTGACTCTTGGGGCTCTCCTGTGCCGGACTGGGAGTAGGACTCCATGAGTATTGTGCGTTGCTTCTAGCTCAGGATATTCTGTGATTCTCTAAACTGTAGAATACAATTGAAAATACAAATAGAGTGCTTTCTCCATTTTTGACCACTATCACCAAAATCATGTGCTGCTGAGCCCTGCAGTCTGCTTCCTGTTTCTTAGAGTGCCCCTGCGTGGCCAGCACCAAGAAGATTAAGCACTGTCAACTTGTGTTATATGCTGTTCCTTCTAAAGCTACTAAAGTTATTTTAATCTCAAATTTCACAAGAGGAGAGATAATACCTATGTCTCATAGTTACAGGGGAGAAAAGTTATAGATTTGAATCTCAGACTGTGAGGAAAATAAGCATAAATTATATTGTGGGGTTTTCCCTCCTAGTCACAGGACTTCTAGGGCCTGACAGCATTCTACAGTTAGCACAGTATTAGATTTAGCAAAGAGTGCTGATAGCCATCTGTTCAAAATGGCATTAAAGTAATCAGAAGGACAAGCAAGAGTCTCAGGTTTCCATGTGCCATGTATATATGTGCATATGCAAATCAGAAATGTACATAGATTTTCACAAGTTGAAGACAGATCTCTGATGGAAGACTGCTCATTTTGTTTACGTAAGGAAGAGTGTCAGGGTCTGGATCAGAAGCCAGAAATTCTAGCAGACTAGGTCAGTGGCTATGAATTCCAGAAAATTAGAGAATCTTTTTTGAAGTTGCTCATAGTACTGTCAGAAGTTGATGCACAAAGCTGGAGTAAGACTAAACCGAAGGCATCTTCTGGAGTTTGTGATCGTTTTTATAATTTAGACTGTCTTTCCCAGTGAAGTAGAAAGATGTACATGTCTGTCTCAGTTAAGGTGTTATTCTTTGAGATTTAAGTAAGGTT
The DNA here is from genome assembly GCA_013398615.1 of Brachypodius melanocephalos. Taxonomy (NCBI): domain Eukaryota; kingdom Metazoa; phylum Chordata; class Aves; order Passeriformes; family Pycnonotidae; genus Brachypodius; species Brachypodius melanocephalos. The sequence continues at coordinate 19,747,234 of VZSR01003807.1, forward strand.
AAAGTATTGGTTTATTGCACAGAATTGGTTTAGACATTCTTCTGAAAAAGTAGGAACTGGAAAACTGCTTCTGTTTTAAAGAGCCTGAGTTGAGAGTAACAAATTAAAATGTTCAGGTTGTTTTCCTAGCACTTGTAAAAATGTAGCTTAATTACCCAGGTTGTGACAGAGTAAAAATTTTTATTGGGAAAAGAAGTAACAAATTATGTGACATATTTTCAGAAGCCTGTTAGGAGAAATAGTGTTATTGTGGATGTGTTCTTATTTTTTTTTTTTTTGCATAACACTCACATGTAAGGCTCCAAAATCTAGTCTTGCTTGAGAAAAAAATTCAACTCAATTTAATCCATTATGAAATTAAGCAGATCAAAAAAATACTTGAGCAGAAAATTCTGAACTTTCTGTGACAGAATTATTTTAATAATAATAAAATTTCAAGCTGTTTACCTTGCAGTAAGACTGATTCTTCCTATTCCTTTCAAGTGAAGGCAAATAATTGTTACTATTGGCTAGTTTCAGTTTGAAGAAGGTGTGTTAGCAAGGGTTTGTGAGGACTGAAATATTGTGCCCAACATAAGAGATGAGTCAGGGACAGAGGCAGATTGAACACCCTGCTGCCTCCTCACCTGTCTGGAAAATGAGACAGACTTTCTTTTTCTGCAGTGTTTTCCCAAGGCTTCTGATAGATAACTGCAAATCCTCATCAATATGATTTTCTTGGTTGTATATACTTATATTTTGCTTGTAAAAGGCAAATCATAAACATAAAAATTAGTCTCTTCCAAAGAGAAGATTTATAAGAAAAGGCAAAGGTAATAATGGAATCTCTCACCCTGCAGTCTCTGCTGCTGCCAGTGTTGTACCAGTGACTGGCAGGCGATTTACTGTGCTATATTAGATGACATGTCTGCAGCAATATCTTCTTTCTGGAGTTTCTTCAATTATTCCTAATTCTCCTTTCTGACAAGCTCACTTATTTTTCAGACAGATACTCTCTTTTCTGTCAATGTTCTTTGTCAATTTTGTCTTTCCATAAGTTTTATACGTATTAGTTCAAATTCTGAAACAAGTTATAATTGATTATCTGCTCAGTATCAGTTGGAATGGTGGGAAATAGATTAATTTTTAACATGAAGTTTGGCTGCTCTCTATACAGATTAAAAAGTGTGCATTAGTGAACGTGGATCTGATTAGATTGTAAGGATTAAAGTTTACATTCCAAGTAGCAGCAACAGCAAACTTGCTGAAAAAATGAGAATAAGCTAGTATTCTGCTTGCTGTTTGTTTAATGCTTAAGCAAATATCATCATTGTTTTCAGATGAAGTTTACTTTTTCCCCGTAATTCATTCAGTATTTATAATTTCATGCTATTTCTTAATAACATATTATTGGTCAGTTGTCCTATGCTTTGCTGGAGATATATTCTACTGCTTAGTGATTTGAGTGATGATTGTACGTACCACATTGTCATACGTGCACTTTTATTATTAGGTATTTAGATCATTTTCTGTCTTCCTCATAGCAAAACTGCTGTCTGGTGACTCATTTACTAAATGTTTCCACTAATGCTAAACAAAATTGTTCTTTAATGAAGGGATAATTCTTCCACTAGTTAAGTCCTCTGACAGCCTGTTTGTCTACCCGGCATTTCCCAGGTAATATTTCCTGTGCTGAAGCTAAGGCATTTTGTTAGATGTGTTGCTTTATCAGTCTGTGATTAAAGACAGTGCTGAGCAATCAAACATGTGAAACCACTGAGTGTTTTTAAATGACTAAAATCTGAAACAACTGAAGCAAAACACTATTTTCTTACATTATCCTCTGTTAGAGCCAGGTGTATGCTTTGTTGTTTCCTCTTCTAAGCACCACCGATGATGATATGATCGAGGCATTGTGTTCCCAGCTGTTGATGCTGGAGGGTGGTGCCTCCCCCTTGTCCTCACTTGGGCACCTGAGCTTTATTTCATTCTGACTTCACCTCTTGCATGGGGTCATTGCTCAGATTATTCACTTCTCCAGGATTCTAACACCAAAACAAAAGGCAGAGAGTAACACTTTAACCAGAAGCAACCCTTAAGGTTGTTTTCTGTGGCTCTGGGGTGTGTTGTCCTTCTGAGCATATCCTCTGAGTTATTGCCTTTCTTCCCTTGAGGGGGTAAGGGAAGAGGGACAGGGTGTAGTAAAGGCTTGATAATCTGAAATTGTCCACTTAGCCTGCTTTTTCAACTCTAAATTAGAAGTTGTTCTCTTACGTGTGCTGCTGCTTCTGAGTAACAGCTCACAGCTCAGTTTTATGATTAACTGATATTTTAGCAGCAAAGGAGGTCAATAGTTCAGCCTGTCCAGAGCTTAATATATGTACACAGTGGAATTGCTTGCTCCTACTTGACTGAAGTTCAGCACAAGGGTGTGATTTTTCAGAAAAGCATGAAGAATTGTAAAACAGTTGGAGAAAAGAGTGCTGTGTGTTTGCAATTTTTTTTTGGTTTTGATAATGAAATGAGTAAGGGCAGGGGGGAAGCTTTATACCTTTAGCGGAGCTGAGAAAGGAAAAATATTTATCAATGATATTATTATTTTTACTGTTGTCATTATTGTTATTTCGTTGTTCAAAATCATTATCCGTCACAGAGACCTGCTATTGGTAAGAGCCAGCCTCAAGGCAGGAGAGCAGGAGATGCTGGTTCAGCGACGCGATGCTGGCACACGAACACCTGCAGGTGAAGGCTTGGGAGCTGGGCTGCTTTCTGCTGCCCTTTCAAGTGCAGAATGTTTGTGTACATCTTCCACACGTATTAATTTCAAAACCAATATGCACAGAGTACAGAATACTGCTGAATTCTCCTCTAACAAATAAAAAAAACCCCAAAGCGCGGAAAAATATTGAAAACCGAAAGCAGGCTCTAAGGCTTTTGATCGTTGTCTTGGGATTTATAACAGAGGGACCTCAGAGAGGTTGCCATTGAGAATGTGACCCTGCATGGCCATCTAGAGAGCTAAAATGTTGTTGTGGTTACATAAAAATTGTAAATGAGTTTTTAAATTAGTGGAGTGAGAGGGACATTGCAGTATAGAATCTGCATGTGCTGCTGTGGGACGTGTACAGTGCTACTTCACTCAGTGTTCATTGCCTTTTACACTTGCAGAGCCATGGCAGAGGGTTCAGAGTGGGGAGGGGACCTGGATTTGGGGGCTTTGCTATGTGCTGTACAAGAGAATTTAGGAATATGAGGCAATGTGTTTATAAGATTGGGTAGAGTCAACATCTCAGGAGGTTCCTGGAATATTCAGCACTGAACAGATGAGCTGTGCTCTTCATTTGTGTCCCTTGCAGTAGTGCAACTGCAATTGGTTAAAACTTAAAAGCTAATAAAAATACAGATAAGTGAATAATTTTCAACTTTTTTTTTTTTTAATGGGGACTGAGAGAAGTATTTGCCTTTACAGAAAAACAGTTGTCTTCATGTTTCAAGCAGAATTTTAATCTTATTTCCCTCAAAGTAGGTATTATTATGGACTGAGACTATAGCTTCAAGGGCAACGTGAATACACTTTGAGTACTTAAATTACATGTTTTTATTGCCCGTATTTTTTTGTTGTTTGCGGTTTAAATACATTTAAAGGATAAGCTAAAGATGAACAACTTGAAACTAAATTAATGTGATACTTTAAAAAATTATTTTACGTTTGTCATTCCAGAAGAGCCCTTATTACACCAATATTTATAAGTTGGTGTTGTTTTTACAAATGTGTTTGGCACTTGTGACTGTTTCTGGGCTTTTGGCCAGGTAGTAATTGGAACCATTTAAGGTCTTCCTATCAGATTCCAAATGCACCAGAATCTTGTTCCAGATAGGTTTACCAACTGGGTGTGATATGGGGAGGTGGAGCAGGGAGATACTAGAACAATAGAAAAAGTCTGGGCTAAGGAACTTCATCATATTCCTATCAAGACCGAATACTAGAATTGTTAGTGAGAAGGCATCCTGTAGAAGAGCCATCTGATGTGGATCATCATCTGGCACCAGCAACCATGCTCTGCTTTTTGTGCTGTTTGCCACTGCTGAGTTACCCATGCCACATATAGAATCCTAATGATGCTAATATCCATCAGAAAGGACTGTAGTGCAGCTGACTTACCTAGCAAGAGACCAGGCAGACTGCCCAGCCAAGTTCTTGTCAGATTGTGTAAATTAAGCATGGTATCCTCTTTTTCAAAGGAGTGCAGTGCTGATGACTCAGTTGAATTGGCAGTAAACTGCAAGTTCAGACACTGACCTCCCCTAAATTAGTTTTCTTTTTTGTTTGCTGTATTCAGCTTTGCTTAGTATCATTTATATGGCACTTGCAGCTGCAAGTTCCCTCAGCACTAACTGGAAATTTTCTTCCTGCAACATTGCGAGCGCCCTGTTATGCAAGACACGGGTTTCCTGAATTCTCTCATGCTTCATTTTTTGAAAGACTTTTGTGGATGGCTAGTTTTTTATAGTATAGTATCATATTCAGCACTAAGTCACTCTGATAATCTAACTGTGATAGAGTTAGGATGGCAGACCTAGGTAGGTGCACTCCTCTAGCATGGCCACCCACATTTGAAAGCCTCTGTTGTGTGCAGTGGCCTCTTCTGCCTTCTTTCTGGAGTCTCTACCAGTGGGCAGGGGGGGATGAGTAACCTACAGCAAGACATGGTTGTGGTCACTGGCACTTTACACACTGGTCAGTCAAGGCTTTAAGCAGCGAAGACTGTTTAAAGTTACTGCCTCTCTTTCTGGTGAAGGACACGAGGTCAGGATACCTCTTCATTGTGTGGTAGAGGCAGGGGGAGTAAAAGAAGCAGCTACCAACACCACACACCACACAGAGATCCCCTGTCTCAAGCAACTTCTCCATCTTTTGCCTCACCTTGGTTTGTTTGGTGGCTTTTCCCAGAGCAGAGCATGCCACAGCACACTGAGACTGTCATGATTTATCCAAAGTGCATGTAACTAGTCAATAGATCATGCTTCCAAGAGGAGCACTGTCTGTGGCAAGAAAATATATTGCACTACATTAATCCACGGTGCCCATTCCAGCTGTAAAAGAATGGATGTGGGCAATAATTCACATTGCAGCACTAGAAAGTGCTGTGGGTGCACCCAGGCCAGATAACTCACAGCCTGATTAGAGCTTCTGCATAGTTAGGGGACTGATGTTCACAGATTTTTGGTCTGGGTCTGCTTCTTAAAAACATGACTGCAGGTTGAGATAGTCTTTCCCTTTTAGAAGACTGGAGCTTTTTTTTTGAACTGTGACTTCTATTTTTGATTTCAGCTGAATTTTTTTTTTTAGCATGATTGATTAGTGTGTTTTATGCACTAGTTTGGTTTCATAATTAAGGTCTCTCAACTGTTCAAGAATGCAATATTAATTTTATAGTGTTTGAGAATTGGTAAGTACATAAATAAAACAAACTTTTATAGGACTGGCTTTTATTGTATTTTCATTTATCGGTCTATTAAAAATTAATCAAGGAAAATTTTAATAAGGTTTTTTAAATTGCTCTGATCATTGCAGCACTAAAGTGCTTTGGAATCATACTAATTTTTTCAGTTATTTTGGCACTTTTGGCAGAGTAGTGTGGGTTAGGTATGGAGGGCTGTGAGTAGCAGGAGTGGAAGGGTAGAAGAGGAAAGCAGTACCAGCAGCCTGTGCCGTGGCAGGGGATGTTGATGAGATTTACCAAATGCATTTTTCTTCTCCTCCCCCACGAGTTTCCCTCCAAAGCCATTACAAAGAGATATAATTTCATTCTTCCCAAAAGCCCTGGTTCTTACAGGCATGAATTCTTTGGACTTTCTTCTGCTAGATAAATATTTGGTTTTTATTTAATTCTTGTTTGCCTTTTTTTATTTTTTTCCTTTTTGTTTCATTTTAATAGTGAGCAGCGTAATTATTTTCACATAATTTGAATCTAGACTGCATGAAGCAGAACTGAGTGAATTTCACTCTCTTCACTTTATTTCTTAGTAAATCCTCCTGCTGGTGCTGAGAGGGGGAATGGACCATGTGGTGCTTTTGTATAGAATGATAATGAAATAGCCGCTATTTTAACAAAGAGTTGAGGAACATATTAAGCAGCAATTGAGATCAAGTTACACCTCAGGTGATCAGTAGGTCCAGAAACCTAAAAATGACTTGTCAAGGCTCTCAGGTTACCTGGTTTTGTTCGCCATTTTCCAATAAAAATCTGGAGCAGTCCTGGAAAGCTCCAGATGACTTGAAAAGGAAGCGTTAAAAATACTGACATGAAGGCTCAGGATCACCCAATTAATTAAAAGCTTGTCATCTTGACTTTAATTCTGAACAGAATAATGGAACAGCCAATACCAAGCTTGATTAATGAAGAATTAAGGAAGTAATATAATTAGAGACAGTCAACAGATCTATAGAATGCTCTTGTCAGAATAACTTGATTTTTTAAAAATTAAATTACAGATTTGGTTAATAAAGCTGATATTGTTCTTCTCTAATGCATTTAATTTGATATAAGGCATTTTGATTAAGAAACCAGAATAAAATCAACTTAAATGGAGAAGAACTGGCTTATATATCTAAAACTGGTTTTATGGAATTAATTGAATAAACACTTCTATTTGTGCCCTATCAGGAACAGTTCCATGTAATTTATAAAGAAACTGTAATGATGATAAAGCTGACAAATTACAGAATATTATGAAACTGGTAGAAAAGAAAAGTTGCTTGAAAAAAGACTTGAGTTCTAATTTACAGTGGTTTGAATTGGCTGAATCTTATCTGTGTTTCAAGTACAACATTTGCAGTATAATGAAAACAAAGTAGGCCATATGACCAGAGTAGGAGAAGAGATCTGAGAGTCATTGATCATTAGGGCTGAGATTTAGGCACTGGAACCAGAAGAGGTCCTGTAGTCCTTGGCTTGCAAACCAGAGCAAAATTTCTCACTTTCCTTAGCATTGGAGAATGTTTTAAAGCTCTTGAAGATATAATCTTGAAATTGCTTACCAAATCACTTTTCTTCAGACCCAAGTCTTTTATCCCCATCTCTCCAGTTCTCTCCAAATCTATATAGCATCCTGTTCTATAGAATTAAAGGTACGGCATTGTACAAGGGTTTGTTTTCAGGAGGATTAGGAAACCAAAATAAAAATAATCTAGCACAAAGTTGAAATCTGGAAACAAAATCTTGTTGTTTATATGTGATGTGATCAGAATTAATACTGGGTTTAGAGATACAGACATGATTTAGACAGTAATTCCTCATGGGGTTGAAATTTATTTTCCTTGTTTCACATCTCCAAATCAACTGCATAAACCTTTTATTCCTTTGTATACTATTATTTTTAATTTCATGTTACCTTTGAAAACTATTTCATTTTATGTATTTTGTTTTTCAGGTCATTAATTGCTAAAAGCTATTTCATTACCCTTGGAAATGACAACATGCTAAATTATCATTCAGATAATTAAACATTTCAGATTCTATAACAGTACCATAAGTATATATTTTGCAGTTTATTACCCTTATTTTAGACAAATTGTGCTCCATTATAGGGACTGGTGAAAATATATTTGATGTATCTTATTTGTCTGCAGAAGGACTCTAACAATTAGGCTGAAATGTCAGAGCATGAGCACCCACTGGGAGTATGGTGTGCGCTGTTCACAGTTCACAACCTGGAGTAGTTAGATTATCACAAATAAATAGACACACCAGTTGAGTTGATGCCGTGTTTCCTTAAAGTAATGACCTTTGAAGACAGTGCAGAAGTGCCATTCAAGTAACCTGCTCTCTCTTTATGGCCTTTGGCATCACTTTTCACAAACCAGTTCACTTTAGTGTCTCATTGTTATCGACTATGAACATTTCCTCAGCAATTTTTCTCAAATTTATTTACGTCATGTGATTTTTTTTTTTTTCAGAGCAAGTACTTCTCTTACTTTTGTTCTTCTGGCTGCAATGAGATCTTGGATTTATCTGTCTGAGTGCTAAATATTTTGTATAAGAATCTTAACAATGATCATATGTAAGGGGTGAAATTTTTAATTACTCAGTGACAAGTTTTATCACCAATGTAGTGTCTGCATTCAGGTCTTAATGTGACCAAGAGCTCTTTGTCTGTCCATGCAGAGTTGACTCTCGATGTTGACTTTATATAATAAGGGGTGGATGGTGAGTGTGAGAAAAATGCAACAAGCACACTGTATAGAAATCAGTGACGATCAATTTGTTCCTGAAATTGTTGTTTGGGGTTGTTTTGGCTTAGCCCCTGACTGTTATCACCTGAATAGCCATAATTAAGGATCATGCGAGCTAAGCATGCCCTTTTTTTTCTGTGTGTGTCTGCCACTTCACCTCAAAGACTTCTTAGGTTGCCGTTTCCAACTATTCTTTTTCTGATCCTCAGCTTTTTGTGTTTGGTTTTTATTGTTCCTTTTTTAACATGACCATACGTTCCTCTTCAGCCCCAGCTATTCCTTCCCTTCAGCCTTAAAACAGAATTTAAAAGTTTAAAGCAAATATGGATGCCTCTGTCTAAACAATGGACGAGGGAACGAGTAATATATTGTAGAACTTATTCATACGGCGTAGTATGGTTGTAGGTTTGCAGTTCATATGGTGATGAATATAGTACAAGAACCTCTACAGAAAAGAAAAAAGTAAAAAGTTTTTTAGATGTGGCTTATCTTGCCTAGCAGTACTTGGAAAAGTGGGGAATGGGTATTTGAATGACAAGTTAAAATGGTAGACATTTTTCATTGTCACTTTACTGAGGGGCATATTCAGAGCATATACACATACTTTATACAATGAGAAAAAATACATACATATGGTTGTGTAGAAATCAATAAACCATGATGTTTATGCCTTTCTTTGAATTATTTAGTCCGGAATTTACTAGTTGTCATGTGCATTAAATTAAAGCAGTTCGCAAATGCAGAGTTTTTTCTCCTGTGTTAATTTGATCTGGTCCCACAGTGGTGAAAAAAGTGCTATCACTCTTCAATATTGCTTTCACAAATCAGCTTACTGTCTCTATGTTTAAGAAAGGATTTGCAAGTTTAAGGTGGGAATTTTAAGTCTGTCCAATAATTTCTGCAATGACTCTAGATGATTTAAAGATCTGTTAAAAATAGATGTGCTGTGTGTTCCCATGGGTGAGGCTTCAGCTGGGCTGCTGCATCCCATGGCGTGCAGCTTCTGTGGAAGCCATAATCTTTCAATGCCTTGTGGACAGACTTAAACTTGAAAATATCAGATGCTCCTGTTACGCTTTTTTTTGTCCTAAAACTGATCTCTTGGACACTTTATGTTATTCTCTCTGTAGACACATGTGCCAATGTGTGTTTTAGCCACCTCTGAAGAGCAGCCATCCAGTTCTGGCAGTTCTGTGTAAAGCACTTGGATATGATGGGCAGGAATCTTTCTGCCTGTCTAGACCATAACACAGGCTAGGAAACAAATATGCAGCTATTGTAGTAAAGAACAATAGTTGCAAAAAACCTCTTGTAGTGTTTGCAATCTGTCTTTTCAGCCTTGAATTGCACAAAATCTGCCTTTAAATATCCTCCTGTTATTCTCACCATCATTCTTTCTGTGTTTCATGCTATGCCTTATTCCATCTGATGTGGACTTGTAGTGGGGGTTAAATATAGCACTGACAACTCATGAAGAAACTCTTTTGTCTCTAGTGCTAAAGATCTGTGTTTTGGAGCAAGGTTTGCTGAGTTGTTTTCTGCACAGAACAGTTGCTGGTATGAGAAAATGGGGTACTGGAAGCACTGCAGCTTCTCTATTGTAAGTTCCTCTTGGTGAACATGATGGCATTTAAAAAAAATGGAAGTCATTGTAGATACATTTTGTTGTTTGAAAATTTAATATTTCAATCCATTACTTTTAATTTAACAACATCAGGAGTAGCCCCCTTTATGATAAACAAGTACACAAAGGAGTAAATGGGCCTGGGCACAGTAAGATGCCTTGGTACTGAGGTCTGAGCATCCTTGCAGAGAGGCAGCATTGGGAAGCAGAGCTCTAATACAGTGTCCAGCTTCTAATATTTTAATTTCTGCGAGTAAAGTGTGACTTTTCATCCTTGGTAAAGTGAGTGCCTAGCTATTTAGCAAGGGACAAAGCGTAATGCCATCACGGGAGGGATGTATTGTCAACTTGGACAGGTGATATTTAAGGACCCTGAAGAGAGAAATGACCTGGCAGTGTAACAAGACATATCACAAGTGACTGTCTCAGAAAGAATGAGAACAAGACAGACAATTTCCATTACTTCTCAGTGTTAAGGTACTGCCATTATCCCCTAAACAACCACACGCTCCAAGCAATAATCATGCACTGTCTTCTTCTATACTAATATGAAACTGGAATTCAATCTCCTTGACACATATTGCTTCAGCTTGTCTTGTCAAGTTGTTTCTCTGCTGGAGTTCAGCTGATGTATGGCGAATGGGCTTTGTACACTGACTGAAATGGGGAAATGGTTATCCGGTTTCCTTTGATGCTGGCTGCAGAAGTGCTGAGGATATGCTAGAAAAGAGAGACTTTGTTTCTTGCAGCCTGTAAGTTATTGCCGGTTAGGAAATCAGTGAAACCACAAGCAGTTCTTCAAACTGGTTCCTCTTTTGCAGTCCCTTTCCAGTCTGATCCGAGTACCCTGTTAGCTGTGTACTAATTCCCATAATACCTTGGAGAGAGACAATCGTTCTTTTCCCCCTGTCTTCCCAGGAGTGTGGAAATCTAGCACACCATGCTGGGTTTTATGGCAGAATTTTGTGCTTCTTTTTGCTTGTTTTTTTTTCTCAGTGGAAACCTGTACTTGCAGTAGCTGATAATCGAGTCTCTACATCTTTGCTATCAATCAGGTCCTGCCTGTCAATTACAATATCCATTGTCACTATGGTATTCTGTACATTGGTGAAATATTTTTTATAGTAAACTTGTTTTAATTCTGAGTGAATAAGTACTATGTTGCAACTGTTAGAATTCTTATAAGGAGAAATTAAGTTACCGTGTATAAAAATGTGGAAAATAAACATCCTCCATTGTCAGTACCATCCTGGAATCTGCTGGTTTTTCTTAACCTGTGGTCTATTGGACAATCCACTAATTCCATATTTGAAATATTTGAAAATTTAAAATTCTTGTTCTGAGTCAGATATAAGAACATTTTAAATACTCAATATCTTATGCATATTGGGAATGACTTTTTTTAGTAACTCAATATCTATTTATGATGCTTCTATTTCTGGTTTTCTAATTTTAAAGCAATCATGTACGTTTTTCCTTAGCTGACTGCACTGATACAGAAAACTGCTAAAATACCCTACTGTATTCTGGATCATTTAGTAGATTATTAAACTCATATTTGACAAACATGAGTAGCTTATGGGCCAGGCAAACCTTTCAGGATGTTCTCTGATGAATGCCTGGTGGACCATGTGCTTTTATGTACAAAATATGTGAGAGGACTCGTACAGCAAGACACCAGTGCTGCAGCACTTACTTGTGCCTATAACTGTCAGTGAGGAGTAGATATGCCTTTTGTGATCTAGTTTGATTACCTAAAAGCTGTAAGTACAGGAAAAAAAATTTGTATTTATTGAGGGAGTTTTTTAGCCTGTGCCACTTACATTAGTTGACATTGTATTTTTAAGTATAGGTTTTCCCATCTTGCCTCAAGGACAATAATAATATATGTGCATATGCATAAGGAAATTAAATGAAAGTTGTTACTGATATCTGAAAGGTGGCATTTCTCAACTTTTAAATATTTTATTTTGCTCTTTTACTGCAATATAGCTTTTGTGCATATAATTTGCTATAAACAACAACTGTAGACATGAAGACCCTTCAAGTTCTTTCATTTGAAAGTTTCTTCTGGCAGTTAGAGAAAAAGAAAATTAATAAAAAATGTGTTTTGACATCTAAAAGAGAATTATTTCCCTTAAAATGCATAAAAGATGCAAACTCCTAAATTGCTTGAGTTTGCACATTTTGGAGCATTGCTCTGATGTTTCTTAAACCTGCATGTGTAGCAGGTTTCTCTGCAGCAAGCTTCACCTTTGTCTCCCTAAGCTGAATTTCACTGGAAGAAGTAACTTCTTCAACTCTTGAGAAGGCTACTAAATTTTGTTTGTCATCTAATGTCTTCCCCCTCCATCTGAGATCTTGGATGTAAAGAAAAAGATGACCAAGTTTGTTTCCCTGTAGCTTCTTATCCTTAGGGCTTGCACCATCAGTGTCCTTTTCACTGATCCGTACATTCTTTGTTGCTGTTTTTGTGGTGTTCCTGGAACATCTCTAAATCCATTTCTTTCTAGCATTCTGGTTTTGTATTTTTGGTATTGCTGTCTGTGTGCCAAGAGTTAACTGACTTCATCCTCTCTAGCTGCTGGTCCTCAGGCCTTTTGGGTTTTCTGAAGGATCCTGCTGCTGCCTTGACAATTACACATTGACAGAAAATCCCAGAAGTGATGAAACCAGCATTTTCTTGCCAAAGCCCCTCCACCCTATCCTCTACTACAGAGAAACAACTTAAGTCCTTATGCAAGAGGACAGTATTTCCTATTGTAAAATAAAAACTAGGGGAAAACAAGAGATGGGTTGAAATGCTCTCTGCTAGCTTAGAGTTTTTTAGGAATGAGCTAGTTGATAAAACTTTACCAGCACAATAGCTACTGACATTCTCCTCTCCCAGCTGCCTCTAGGCCATGCTGTTCAGTTTGTATTTCCTGGAAGGTGGTGTGTTGGAACCCTGTAGGCTGAAAATTTCAGACTTTTGGTGCTAAAAAGTGCTGACCCTCAAGCAAGCACCACATTTGTCTTGAGGCCTTGGAACAGTCTTCCAAAATTGAGTGATAGAACTGGGGTTGTGGGCATGTAGTTTGAATAGTATTGTGTGATCTCACAGGGTGAAAAACTTAGATTTAAGATTTTACTATATAGCAATACGCGTGAGTCAAGATGGAAGAGTTTGGGCATTGTCTAGGTCCTTCTTCCTTCTTCATAGGTTTGTGTGGTTTTCTGTAATTGAGTGAAGAAGGTCCGTATTACGGGCCTTGGGTGGTCATTATTGGGTCAGAAATATAAATAATACAGCTGTCACCTCATTATTGGGTAATTGGTGCTTAAATAACCTTGGAAAGAGTTAGAGGTATTCCATTTTACCTGATTTCTCTGACTTGCTAGTTAAGAGTTCACAGCTCATGAGTCTGTAAATAGATAAGATTTAATAAACATCCAAGTCCAAACACAAACTTCGACTCCTGTGTATTGATCCCAAACTTGGCAGAAAAAAGAAGCCAAAACTCTCACAGTGGTACACTCTGTTTCTTCCTCCATGAGGCCGCTAACTTGCAGGGGCAGTTCCTGGCTTCCCGTGTACTCCAGGGGAAAATGTGTAGTGTGCTGTGGGTTTGAGGGACCAGAGGAGATGAAAAAGGTGAGACACTGATGTAGCAGTTGGCGTCTAATGTACTGTAAAGCTGGGGGAGAGATAAAGATGCTGCAGGACATGAGAACCAACCTGTCCCTTGCAAACCCCTGCTGCACTTGTGCAGTTGAAAGTCTGGCATGCACCGCTGTAACTGAGTAGCAGGAGTAGGCAAGGGACCCATCCTTGAAGACTGGGGTCAGGGAACAGCATGGGACAATAAGAGATCATATGTTTTCTCATCTACCTTTTGTAGTGAAATTTTTCATGCCATAGATGGAAGAACCAACATCAACAGTTCTTGAATGAATCATGGCGAAATACGTGCTTCAAAATCAGTCTTTCTTGCATAGTTGCTTTACAAAACAAAAAAGGGAAAGAAAAACAGCAGACTGATATTCTCTGTTGTGTTCAAAGACAGGAAAAGATCTAACTAGTTTGGACTGCAGCACTGAATTGAAATCTTGCAGTCCCTGATTGCTTCCAGAAATTGCAAGTGAATGTCCATCACCACTCATAGGTGTTGCTGACAGCATTTTCTGAAAAAGTGTTTGAAAGAAATAGAGAAACCTTTGTTTTAAGATATAAAATTGTGTATATGAACCTAAACACATAGATGTGTTGAAATATATATCAATTTCAAGAAAAATATTCTGATAGCTTTGTAAAGAATAAAATGGTTTCAACATACTGAAACATTTTTCTGTAAATTGTTCTAACATCTTTAATACCCAGGCAGATGGTTAAAAGTGTTTTTCTCTCTCCCATTGTATTACAATAGATATGAGGGCGAAAAAATCCATAACTATTGTATTTTCTGAATTTGAAAAAGTAGACAAAACTGTATGTTCCTGCCAGGTATCATTTGCAAAGAAGCAGCCACTTATTTTCAGTACATTTTTCTACATTGTTATCATAGTCATCTTTTTGTCTCAGTCGTGTGAAAGGGATACATAAATGATACCAGCTACCTAGATGTAAGCAGCAACCTGAATTCCCCTTACTATTTGGAACTCCCTGCATTGTGAGGATGGTGAGAGAAAGCACTGCTTGATCTTAAAAGTTGTGTCAAGAAATTAAATTAGGGGTAAAGAGAAAATAAGGATAAAACCAATATAAATTATAAATAAATGTAATTTGAAAGTTGGAAAAAAATTGCAATTATCCAGGAAGTAGAAAGATTTGTTTTTCCAGTTGAAGATGGAAATTATACCTGCAGCATGAATGTTTGAGTATCCCAACGACTGATATCGAAGATGTTGGACTCCCTTGCATGATGAATGCAGCTTAGTAATTTTGTCTGTCAAGATTGCTGTTGATCTCTGCAGGGCCCAAAAGACACTCACTGCTCTTTCTTCTCCCTCCAGCCCCCTTGATCCATAATTTGCTTCTTAGGTGTTCTAAATTTAATCCTTCCTGAAAGTATTGGTCACTGGTTTTGTGTTTTCATCCGATATCATAAGAACTGGACCAGTCTTTGAATTTGTGTTCAAAAGGTCAAACTGTTTTTAAGGGTAGACTCGAGTATTCCATCACAGGTATATCTGGCAGCTCATGAATGCTTACTGAAAGACATCTGTTTCTTTCTGGAGGGTAAAAGAGTCTAGGCAGGATAGCAGAGTTTTTCAGTTGTTGCTATTGCAAGTAATTTCAGTTTTCCAAGTACGTGTTTAATGATGTTTCCCTTGCGAGCAGTGTTTAGTGATCTCAAAACCAAGCTCCCACTGAGGCATGGCCAATGAAACCTGACCTTGAAATGATAATGCAAGCCGTACCGAAAATTAATTGCTGGTAGTATTCTCTCTGCTGTTTGATTTTTAATGAATAAAGAGTTGCTGCAAATTTTAAAGTTTTATAGATGGGATGCAAATTTCCCTTTTTAATTTTTTTTTTTTAATTTTAAATTGATAGCTCAGTTGCTCTTGGTGTGGTTTATTGAAGGTATCTTTTAGGAACTATTTTGATTTTTAAACTTCCGTTGTAGAATATAAAGGAAATACAATGGTTTAATGGAATTTAGAAGCTTAATTCATTGGTTTAATATTATACTTGCAAAGCACATAATTTAATTTAACAGTGTTAGAAAAAATTGTGTAAGTCTAATTTATGTTGACAAAAGCAATACAAAAGTATTTTGCAATAAGCAAGGCACTAATACAGTGCACAAGAAATCGATTTCATATTACACATTTGTATAATTAAGTAAAGTGCTAACTTCAAGGTATTTCTTATGACAGGCCATAAAGCTGCATTTTCTTACACTCTTGCAGTTACTGCTTAAGTTTAAAAGCTCATTTAGTTTAAAAATGTTTGCTACCAAGCATGCCAATATAATTGACACTCGAAAAAAATTAGCTTTATATATTTTATTATTAAGTAGAATTAATTCTGTATAGATTTTGTTTCCTTGTTGCTGTAATTTAAATTATAGTATCATGAATATCCTACATTTGAAACATTACTCAACTTCAGCTGGTCTAAAGGGAAGGGATGTAAGATAAAACCACCTGTACTTTGTTTCACCATATATTCTTCTCAAGTATTTGTTACCACTCAGCCTTTTTCTCATCCTCAACTGTCCTTTTTTTATTAATAGCAATTTTATTCACTTCTTAAGTTTAGCTTTGAGTTTTAGAAGTAAGTTACAGAAGTATGTCTTTAGGAAAGTCTTTTCTCCAGCTTCCAGTCATTTGTCTCTTTTTTCTGGAAGATATAAGTTAAGGTGTTTTGTGACTGATGGATTGTTGGATTTTGGAGGAAAGTTGTATTTTTAATCTTGTTCAGAAAATATAAAATATGGCAGAAGATGCAAGGGGGCTTTCCTAATTTTCTTCCTTTCAAACATTTTCCCTAGTGCTGATGGCGATGAATAGGATGTGCTTTACCACTTCACTTGTTTTTCTCATCCACTTTTCAACTCCTGGGTATTCACTTTCCACCTTTCTCTTGTATCAGGATTTCAATTTCCAGTTAAGATACTGGACCTGGAAATTTAAATATGTCTATGGATGTGAACTACTTTGAATCAAAGGAAGGCTGCAGTTCTGTCCTGTAATCATCAGTGTCTGCTTTTATTCTCCTTATAGTCACTCTCCATTGTAACACCACTCTCAACTGCCTTTGCAATACCTATATTCTTACAGTTTTGATTTTTTTTTGGTTTTATATGGGTTTTGTACTCTGATGACAAGGCAGAAAAAGCAAACTATTGTAAGAAGAAGGGAAGTCAACCTTTTAGTTTCTTGCTCATGAACTCTTGAATGATGCAAAAGAGACAAGGAAAGTACATATCTAAAATAAGACAATAAACATTTGCTGTTTCAGTTTATTATGGAATATTGTCAGGTTGTGCCTGATTTTTAACAAGCACTTGTTGAAACTAAAGAGAAGGGTTTCACAAGTTTCTGAGGTTTTGGTAGGAGTCTTTATCATTTTTATCCTTTGCTTTAGGCATTAATAGAATGAAACCACATGCTCAGCTTAAAATCTAATTTAAGCCTGTTAAACACTCTATGCTCTGCCGTGGCCACAGAATTTTTGGTGTAACCAAAGCTCTAGCTAACTGGGATAACCTCACTGCACAAAAATGCCATCAGGTGTGACCCACTGGTACTTATAAATAAAATTTAAAAATATTGTCATTTTAATTGGACTAGCTAGAACACTCAGTATCCGGAGAATATTGCATTCCTTAGGTAGAATGTTCAGCTGATGCTTCAAGTCTATTACTTAGTATACAAAACTATTCAGCACTTCGCCTTTCAGCATGCAAACCTGCGGTCAGGAAATTGTGTAAATTCTCAAAACATAGAGTCTGCACCACCAGGATTATTCTAGAATGGTATTATCCTATGTTTTCTGTTAGAAACAAGATACTCTGTAATGGTATGAATTTTACTTCTCTGTTCTTTCCATAAAAACACTATGAAAAAGTTCTCTTCTGAAATAACATTGGCTCTGCTGCTTAAAATTGCAAAATCTTTGTGTCTAGTTGTTAAGTTCCAAAAAGCAATTTTTGCCTCTCTTAATAGCTCAGTGGAAAGAAAATCATAAGGATAGGTAGTTTGTTTTTTCTAAATTTCCTATAGCTACAGTGAAATTCCCACAGAAAATAACTGAAGCAAGAGTATAGAATAACATCGAAGTTCAGATATCTCAAGAAACTAACAATGCAGATTGATTGAAAGGGAACAGATTGAATTACTATAGATGTGATATAGCCAATAAATGAAAGCAATCATTTCCTGTGAAAGAAATTTACTTTTTGAAAGGCTAAGTTTGCTCATTCTACTGAAAAGTGAAAGTGACAAAAATTAAATAGCATCTTTGATTTAGCATCTTTTTTGTCAAAAATGGGAAAAAAATTATTCAGAATCATAAAAATAAATTAGTTCGAACAATCAACTTGCAAGGTATTAATATTGCATAAGAACTAATAATAATATTTGATGCCCTAGAATGAGTGGAAAATCAGCAATAAAATACTGCATGATAATATTGTACCAATATATCTGATGTCTGTTTAAATACTCTAATGTTCTGAGCTTTTTAATCAACAATATTTTCTTTTCATTTTTTCATTTCCACTCCCAAAGAGCTGGAGTGCTTGCAAAGCTTTATAGCAGCAGATTGATCCATGTCTCATAAAATGATCCCTGAGTTTTATAATGCAAGAAGTAATGTGGGATTTGTCACACGAGTGCTTGACAAAGAGTAACTCAGAAGACAAGAAAATAAAATCATTCTAGAGGCCTTCAGTGTGATGATTTTTTTCCCCAGAAATCTGAAGATATATCAGTTGTATGGACACCATCACAATTATCTGTCTTAAGACTTCAGAAAATACCATTGCATTCCTGTACACATTTTTATAGCAGAATTGTTCCAAGTACTGGCGAGTTCTTTCCTTAAAACCAAACCAGGTTTTGCATTACTTAGCTTCCTTCCAATAATTCTACCTAATTTCGTTGGTATGTGCTAACTGCAGACTTTGCTTTACCTAGAGATGGCTTGAGTCATTACTGTCCGTTGTCTTCTTATCATTGTGTATCTCCTGGATGTTACCATCTTGCCTTCCCTCCACCAAGGAGAGCAGAAAAGATCACACAAGTCTCCTTTGCCTACTGCCAGACAAAGCCTTCCATGCATATTACTGTGAGTCCCCCTTGTTGCCAATTTAATTGGAACTGCTTGACTTTTTCACTGGAGAAAATGAGCTCTGCTCGTTGTACTGGTGGAGATTTTGGGGGAGAGCATTGAGGCAGACAGGTATTCATTAACTAACTGCTGCACTGGTAACACTTTCAGGGCAGGTCCAGGATTTTGATTATCTCTCTGTCCTTTCCTTGGACATATATCTGCAAAAGTATATTCTGCCTAGATCATGAAATGTGAACATTTTAAGATACCACTGATGAAACTGTCTAGAGAGAGTGCCATTGGCCAGGTGGCACAAACACTAAAACTGGAACCTTTCCAGTTTCATGCTGAATCCCTCAGTAAAGATAGTGATATTACTGTTAATAAAAGGCAGTAGGTCAAACTCTTTCAGAACAATTAACTGCTGTGTTGGGGTCTTGATGTATTAGAGTGATGCCAAGCCTCCTCCTTTCAAGTAACTGCTCAGTCTTTTCGAGGGAGCTGGCATCTTAACATGCACTGCCAACCACAGAAAATTTGTTGACTGAGTAAAGAAATGCCATGTTTGTGTAATCTGATGTGTAAGTTGTAGATATCAGCCTCATACCAACCCATCTGATTTAGTCTGTAAACCAGCTACTGCCCCCAAACTGTTCAAAGTTATTATTATTGGTAATTATTTTACTGCTAGTAAAAGGTACAGTGCTTAGAAACAATCAAATACGTAATACTGAGTTTTATTACTTTCATTTTCTAGCATGTAAGAAATTATTTGGCTTTTTCTTGGGTTGAATTATGCTGTACCGTAAAGAACTCTCAACAGTACTAATTTGCTTGAAATGTGGCTGAATCTGTTGCAGCCAGCATGAGCTTGCATGCAGTGTTTTTTTCTTGATTTCACAAATAGAAAATAAAAATTAATTTTCCCCTCTGATCTTGCAGTCCCCACCTCCGCAACCAATATGAGTATGTTCAGAAGATACATCAGTAATACAGCCTTAAAGTATTTTATTCTTAAAAGCACTATACCAAAAAGGTGAAGCTGTGTTAATGTCTTGTGGGGTTTTTTGTTAATTTTATTTAACTGTAAGAGAAACTAGAAAAGCATTGCTTGAGTGGGTGTCATATGAAGAAGGAATGTTGAGAAAGCCAGTGTCCTCAGTGTCTGTCTGAGCTGTCTGTGACAGCTACTGTTGTTTAACCATCTAACCTACTTCCCCTTCTCACTGAAGATATTAACCTTATAAGCCCAAATCTTTAGAAGTTAATGGCCTGTTATACAAGTCTACTCATGGTGATGGGATATTAAGTTATTAAATGTATTTTGCTATGTAACTAAACCTCGAGTTGTTCTCATAAATAATCGCTTAATTTGTTAGTTTAAATTGAGCGCATCTATTTTTCTGCCTCTGTAGTCCTTGTTATGTTAGGAGTGGTATTAAAATGGGAGTCTGGTAAACATCATCATAAATCTCTTGCCTACCCTGTGACAGTAAAAGAAGTGTAGATCATCAGGGGTTTTTTCCCCTCGAAAATAGACATTTCAAAATTAACAGATTAAGGAAGAAAAATTCAGTGACAGTATGTTCTGTCAAGACCCTTACATGTCCCTGACAAGCCTCACTGAATTTCATTCTACATTTTGAAATTTTTGAAGAGTTAAATTTGAATTGAAGCTAATGTTACTGACAAGAGGAAAATAGAAGCTATTGCTTTGCACTAAACAAGTTTGAATGGTTGTTAATGTGAATGACTTTCAGGCAGCAAATGTCAGAGAACAGTAGATTACTTTCTCTACCTCGGGCATTTTAAACCATCTCCTGTGGTAGGCCTGACATAATTTTTTTTTTCTCTTGAACATGGGAAGCAAAGTAATTGGAGTCTGGTAATTTCAGCCCATGGCTGATGAAGATAAATCATAACGAGCTACTAGAATGCACACTGACACTCCACATAGGGCTACTAGAATGTGAATTCTCCCTAATGCAATATTCAAATTTTCCTTCCTTCTGATTCATATTCCAGAAGGCCCCTGAAATTGTTAATTATAAGGTCAACCTCCATTTGTTATTCTGCAGAAATTTTATGCCAGAAACCAATTGCTTCAAAACAATTTCACTTTGTTCCAGGACTTGGGAATTTGAGCATCATTCTGCTTGCTTGCCATGCCGGGGCGTGTGCACAGGCTCCTGTCCTTTGTTGGTGGGAAAGCAGAGCTCATTTTGTTGCTTTCGTGTGAAGTTGCCCTCCCTCTGAAATGGAGCTGTTCCTCATGGCAAGTGGTCACAAATTGCATCACAGCATTTGTTTCCATTAGGTGTGGCTGACTGCCTGCAGAAACTCATCCCATGGGGTGCAGCTGAGGAGCAGCCCTGCTGCCTCGCCAGGCTTCATCTGGATTCACCTGGTCTCAGGGGTTAATGCCTGTTCCACGGGAAGGAATGCAAAACTGACCATGGCACAGGAATGTAGTGATGCAGTTTTAGGCTGGGTTATGCTTCTGGGGATTTGCACATGTTGTGACTTTGCGCCTTTTCAACCCTTCCTAGCTGACAGTCTGCTCCTATCCTTGATCCTCATGTCTAGTCTGGGCAGCCTGCCCATATGTGATGGCTCTAGCTCTGTCCTTCTCTGGGGAGGAAAAATAGATACATCCCAAATATTTTTTTCATAGAAGCTCTCCATCCTGTTGTTTCAGCAGATGTGTGTGGCAGTGCTGCACCACTGGTTGGGGGAAGATGTGGGGGGACCTGTGGGAACGTAATTTTCTCTTTGGCTCCTCCATCTCTTGTCCTTGACTGTAAACAATGGCGTAGTTTGCATCCCACAGCAAATTACCCAGTAGGCAGATTGACTTATTTCTGTGGTCTCAATTGCACTCGTGGTAATGCCTGATGAAATTGTTTATGCAAATAGTGTATTAACTGGAAGACACAGTGTGGTATTGATCAAAGCTATTTGCTTGTTTTGATGCAGTTCATCCAGTAGTTTGTGCTGAGGAGAAATATTGGGAGCTTAAATATTTCATTTCAGTGGTTTCAAAATGAAATGGCTCCTCTTCTTTGATTTTGACACAATGTTTTGTTTTCAAATTGTGCTAAGCTGGTTTGTAAAAGGATAAAAAACTACCTGGCAACAACTATATTGAGACATCCAGAGAAAAAGTTTTACTTCAGTTTTACTAAACAATTTTTCCTTTTTCTATTTTTCTGTCTCAACTTTTATCTTTTATTTTCTTATCATTCTTATTTTGAAATGAAAATACCTCATAGCTCTGTATATAAGCATTCCTTGAGATCATACAAAGAATTGTTTCATTTTACATTTCAGTACCTTGTTTTCTTCCCTTGTGTTTCACAGCCAGGGAACACTTTACTGCCACTGATAATTTTCAGAGGACCTGAAAATACGGAGGAGGAGAATGAGCACTTTTCTCTGGGGGAAGCATTCTCATCTCATTGAGGAGTCAGTCCTCTATCAGTTTCTGATTGAAGGTATCACCTGACACTTGCTATAAAAACCCCTACATAGATCAAAGGCAGATATTTGTATGAAGCAGGGCTTTTTGGGTTCTTTTGAAAGGAAATGGAGAAATTACCTATTGTGTTTCAAAAAAAGATCTAATGGTATGCAAGTCTGTTGGCTTCCACCTCAGATTCAACATTTTGCTTGTGCCTGGATAATTTTGCCATCAGCTCTGTGAGGTTTATTGCCCCCAGGAAACCTTGCCAGTGCAGAACAGCTCTTCCAGTTACTTGGTCCTTCTTCAACACCTCTGTTTTGTGGCAGGGAGGTTGAGGTTTGGCCTTGAACTCTTGAGCTTGCCTGTGAAGTCACGAGATGTTTGCCTCTGCTGTTGCCATGTGCTCCAGGGCACTGCTTGTACCTACATGATACTGATTTTTGAGGCTTCTGGTGGGAAAAGAAAGGCCCTGGGGCAGCAGGAGGGGAAATCTTGGGGATTCTGTAGCTTAAAAGATTTTTCAACACCAGAGGCCCTGTACCCAGGGGAAAGGTGCATACAGACTGTGCCATTCAGCTTATGCATTTAAAATGTTACTCAACCAGCTTATTTTCCTCATAGCTGGGTGTTTGTAAACCTTGCTGCAGTCCCAGACATTGTATGCAGGCCAGCTCAGGAGATATTCCATCAGTGGCTCATGACCACCAAACCACTCTTCAACTGTTACTATAAAGTTGGTGTTTCCATGCAGATCTAATGTCACCTCCTGAAAGGCGGCTGTAGCCAGGTGGAGGCTGGCCTCTTTCTTCAGGCAGCAACTCACAGAACGAGAGGACACAGTCTTAAACTGAGCCAAGGGAAATATAGCCTGTATATTAGGAAAAAGATTTTTACAGAAAGGGTAATAAAGTACCGGAGTGGTCTACCTGGGGAGGTGGTGGATTCACCATCTCTGGATGTGTTTAAGAAAAGACTGGATGTGGTACATGGTGCCGTGGTTTAGTTGAGGTTAGGGTTGGGTTGGACTTGATGATCCTGGAGGTCTCTTCCAACCTAATGATTCTCTGTGATTCTGTGACCCCACAATATCTAATTGGTAGCTTGTATGACACCCTCTGAGGATGAAGTATTTAATCTGAAGTTTTACGACTTTAAATTGTTGTGAAGGACTGTTGTCTGTTAGAAAGAAGCTGTATTTTTAAGTGCTATTGTTTTAACAGATGCTATAAAAAGTCATGTGAGCCAAGAACAGTCAAAGCCCATTTTCAGAGCTGTAGTCATCAGAAAGGAAACTTGAGATCATAAATCTCAAATCTGCTTTTGCCTGGTCATTGATTTCTTCAAAAATTGCCACTGCATTAAAAAAAAAAAAACAAACCTGTGCTTTTAAGCAGTATGTATCTCCTTATTGACTACTTCTTAATGGATTCCTAAGGCCTATTAGAAAAGTTCTTTCTGGTATGTTACTTTTAAAGCTTTTTGTTACGTGAAGTTATGAAACTTTGGGGAAATCTGCTTATTATCTAGGAAGACATACATTAATAAGAATTGTAATGCCAGGCTCATCAGTCTGTATTGTTTGGTGCTTAGACAAACACTTTGGTGTTTAAGAACAATATGACAGTGAGCACAAAAACAAACAAAAAAGGAAGAAGTTAGAAACAGTATTTAACAAACAAACCATCTGTCTCATGTCATTCAGTAAGTAATAGATCTACTTTTTTAATGGTTGGTACTAAGCTAAATAATTATAACACACCCCAGTAAGCAATGAGGACACTATATCATTTTAATTAAAAATTCAAGTATAGTAGTGTTTTAAATTGCTTCCTGCTATAATCATAAACCACATAATTATCTAGTAGGCATACGTGGAGAAGTAGGGTGAGTGTGAACTGTGAAAAATATTTTTTGCTTGCATTTCTTTACAAACTAGGACTTTTTGAAATATATCATATCAATTGTCAGCCTTCAAAAGAAAGCTTTTATCATAAGACCTCCTGTGCATGCACACAGAAAAGGAAAATCAGAAGTTGATTAGATTATTATAGTCTTTGTGTTTTTATCCTGTTTTCCCACAATGCAGAATCTGAGTAAGGGGGCTTGTGGATTATTTTTAAATTATTTTTGTGTGTTTTTGTTTGATTCAGGATTTTTTGAGTACTATGGTCTCTTCTACTGTGTAAATTTAGATGGTAATTGAAAATCTTGTGTTTGATCTCTCAATCTATTGCTATGGAAATGAAGGTTATTCCAGAAATTCTTGCTTTATGCATTTGTTGACTGATTCAGAAGGGAGAAAGGTTGAAAAAAAAATGCAAACATCCTTGATCAAGAAGGGGGGGGAAATGACATTGTTGAAAGTTTGGGTTTAGGATGACTATTTTTAATTCTTAAAAAGTTAATTGCATTTAGATTCTACATGTGATTTTTAGTGTTCTGTATAATACCAGTTCCAACTATTTTAATTATATTCTTAACATGAGCCGATAGATGAATTTTGGCATTAATTTTGGATCCCTTTGTGACTTTTAATACATGATTAACTACTTTGCTAGTGCATTTGACTGCTATTCAGCATTTGAGTCAGCAGAAACATTAATGGCTTGTAATGGTGTTTGGCTTTTAAGATAACTACTAGAACTAGTCATGTTGTAAAATGTCATGTGTTACACAGGGCTTGAGTTAAACTTCAGCATAAAACGATGCCTATTTCTCCCCCATTGTTTGAATAGAATAGGAAATATGAATGAACTAATTCAGTTTTAGGAACAGAAGAATTCAAATCTTAAAAGTCCAACCAAGCTGAAAGCTAATGGAAATGGGGACATTTCCAGCACTTTAACTGCAGTAAAGAATTGCAGGAGAAAATAGTTGTAAAAAAGCCAGAGAATTATGGAGGAAATAGGTGTTTCAGAATTATGAAGTATACAGCACTCATGTCAAAAGTGTTGCATTGCCAAAAGAGAGCTCAGGAGAAAGGTAAAAACAAGGTAAATTGGGCTGTACTTGGCTGTCTACTACTTGTTTTTGTTTGGTGGGGTTTTTTTTCCTGATGGAAAGGAATGTCACAGGAGGAAAAAGGGCTTTGAGTAGAAACCACAGACCATGGACAGCTTACACAGGTAAACTATTACGAGACTTGCAATTAACTCCAGATAAAATAGCAGATGTGTCAAATAAAATAGGAAACTGTGGGTGGACCTAAACTTGTGGAGAATAAAGCTTTGATGGTGAGTACTAGAAAAAAAACAAAGTAGTTTAACTCCAGAGAAATACAGACAGGCAGGCTCTCAAATAGTTGCTGATCATTTCTTCTGGCTATGTCCACAGTCAGGAATTTCTGGAATAATCCCTGTATGTTGTGGGAAGCTGCTCTTGGGGGTCATAGCTCCATGAGATGTGTGTTGGAACTAACTTCTAAAGAGAAATAAATCCTTAGCAGCTATCTTCACTAGGATATTAGTATTGTGTAGAAGACATCTGGGTGGTGATTGTTTGGATGCACATAATCCTGAACTAGCACCTGCTCCCAAGCTGACTTCATTTGATGCCTCGAGTTTTAGCTTTCATATTTTCCAGATTCTGTACTGCGTTAGTATATGACTCTGAACCTCATATAAAGAGTTAGCAAATTAGTTAGACAAAACAATCCTTTTCCAGCCCTAGAACCAAGAATACCTTTACAGCTTCAGACTGAAAAAGTATAAACAACAGCGAATTGAGGAGAGCAGTCTGGGAGGATGAGACTTCATAACCTGAAGCTGTAGTTGGACAATTAACCCCAGTATGTAAATGGGCCAAAACTTATAAAAGTGTAAAAATATGTGACCCATTGTCCATTCTGGGTGTAGCCTCAGCCAGGCTCTTGCACTGCCTAAAGTGTATCCTTTGAAGGCCTTTTTAATAAATACCTATTGTATTCCTTGAACTCTGTCTAGCCTCTGTTCTAGGTAGCCTCTCAAGGCATCACATTCAGTAAGAAGTTTCATTCCTAGCCAATGCCTGTCTTGTGCTGTTTGTGGGGTCTCTTTCCCTCTCTGTTCTTTTTGTCATTGTGTATCCTGCTTGCTATCCACAGGGAATTGCTGTGAATAAAAGGTCATAAGAGAAGAGAATCTAATTTGCTCTGCCCACAAGAGATGCTCTGTGTAAATAAAGAGAGATAATGGAAAACTACCTTCTGTCCTGAAAAGTTAATCTGAATGACACATGGGTGGAGGCACAACCAGTATTCGAAGAATTTTGTGACAGTGACTTATCTTTTCCTTGAGTAAGAAGGCAGGATTGCCCTGCAGAATGCTGTATGGTTCCCTCAGATTATTTTTTCCCCTTTTTATTTTTTTATTTTTCTCCTTTATTTCCTTTGGGAGTTTGGTTTTGGGTTGGTTTGGTTTTGGGGTTTGTTTTTTCTTCTTTTCTTTTCTGAATTTTTTTTCTTTCCTTTATTGCTCAGTTCTAAAAGTGAGCAGGACTGGAACATAACCCTTCTATATGCTATTGTTACTAAGTCTATAAAAAGTGCTCTTTTGACTATGCTGTTGCTTCTTCTTTCCAAAACTGAATGTAATGGGTTTCTGAGCTCTACACTAAATGTCTGCCCTGAGGAATAAGATATATGTAGGGAACTTGCAAGGTCAGAGATAATACAGTGTAGAAATCTGCTGCTTTTTTTTTTAGAAATCTCAAGTATGTATTTCCTGCCTCTTTCCTTATTCAGTGATGATACATAAAGGCTAAATGTAGCAGAAATTGAGCTTCCAGCAAGCTTCTGACATAAAAACACAGACTTATAATAGAACTTGGCAAGTGGATGTTATCTTTCATCTATAGATCACAATCTACAATGGGTACTTTGGGGATTGCAGCCATGCCTGGCTGGACAAGGGAATCCAGAGTCCTTTGCATTTCCTCTTTCTAAAAAATGTCCTCATAGGTTTGATTACTTTTGACCAAAGGATGTGTGTATGAAAACTTTCCCTCATTTGGAGGGGAAAAAGGGCACTCGAAGGTTAGGGACTAGATTAGTTGCATGGGGTTGGGGGAGGAGTGGGAGGGAGGGAAGGAAGGAAATTAAATTCACTTGCTGCACAATATGTATCAGCCAAACATAGAATACACTTTCTTTTCTTAGTCCTGCCACCAACATTTGTCACACTGTGTATTTTATATACATGTGAACAACATATTTGATGTAGCAGCAGCAAGCAGCCATTTTTCACATCAGTTAAGACCAGAGTGCCACTAGTAAAATTGTTTTATAGCTAGCAGGCACCCCATATTGTTTGCACAAGAGCAATTACTGTAAGACATATATTTGGGGGGGAGGGCAAAGTTGTGTCTTTCTTGTAGCTTAACATTTTTGGATCTGACGTTCCCTTGTGGAACTGAGAGGTTTATTAATAAATAGCACAATATGTGGAGTATGTATCATATTTGGAAGGCTGCTGATTTGGAGCTGAGCAAAGGAAATCTTGTGGTGAGTTTCAGGCTTCCATGCATAATTTTTTGAAGTGGCTTTGTGATTTCTAAATAGGCATATGCTATTCCCTTAACTGATCATTTTGAAGTTTTCAGCTTATCTGCTTCCCACAGATTCCCGAGATATAGATAAATTTGAATGGTCTGATAGATGTCCCCTCCATGGGTAGCTGCCCCTGAAATCCCTGAGTTACAGCAGGAAGACAGCAACTTTCCTATGCATAAGCCAGGATCAAACGCATGTCGGTTGCTCAGCGTTTCCTGTGCTTGTCCAAGTGGAATTGGCATTACGGTTTCCAGGGCTCATCCCTCCTCTGAGGGCGAAGGGGAACTGCATATTCAGTGGGTTTCTGGTAAAGCAGATACAGTTTTATGAAACTGCTTTGTGTTAGACCTGTATTTCTGCTGTAGAATAGGCAAAGTCAGGTGGAAGGCTGTAAGTCAACAGATAGCTCTTTCTCGTGAGCAAATAAAGAATCGGTTTTTCACCTATGATTTCTTCTTGTTGTGATGGCTGGTATGTTTTGAGGATTCCATCACCTACTCCAGGAGCAGTGCTCCTGGAGTCGATATCTCCTAGTGCCTTTTCAGGTAACTGAAGACTTCAGAGTTGAGCTGAACAATAAACTGTTAGTACATCCCTGCAGAGCAATTATTTACCAAAATGCTCAGTGAAACGGTGTGCAAAACTATTTTCTTTTCTTGTTTTATTCAGGGGTCCTTATTCTGAGAGCAGTGTGATTATACTTACAAGCGCATTTTCAACTGTTGTTGCTCTGTTGCTGCTGCTTGATCTCGATTTTCTTAGATGTTATTTTCTCAAGGAATATGCCAGTGCTATGAAAGCTTAAATCTAAATTGCAACACACAGAGTAATAACTTTACAGCTGATTATAAATTGGTTGAGTTATAATGAACAACTGCTGCTCACTTGTAACAAACTCCAAGGCATAACACTGAGCACACTTTAAGAAGAAAAGGCCTTACTGCTGTTTTCATCCTAAAAGTTAGACCTATGGAGAAAACACTGGTGTTTTTCCCTGTGTGTGGCATGGTCAGCTGGCCATCTGCTGTTAGTAGAGTTACAGAATGATTACAGGCCAGGACAGAGGAATTCTCAACCACAAAAATGTGCCAGTACATGCTAAGGTTAAATTTTATCACCCATAACGCTTAATAAAAGGATTACAGGGATCTCAACACAGAAGATTCTGCCTTTTGTATTGTCTTCAGAAATGGGCTTGATTTATAAATAAGAAGTAATTAAGGATTTATGAGATATGATCGTACACAGTTTCACGCGTCTGTACACCAGAGTGGATATATATATTGTGAGCGCCGAGTGCAGCAGTAGGAAAGCTGTACAAACTGTGATAAGTAACAAGTAAACTGTGGGGGTTTTTTGCTTTGGTTTGTTTTTTGGTGTTTTGTTCTCTGAAATCTATAGTGTTTTCTGACTGCTCAGAAGCTTATGCCTGGCATGTGTTATTGCTTAATTATATCCTGTTGTGTGATTTGCAGCACACGCAATCTGATCCTGGAAACAAATGGTCTTTCAAAATTATAATGTGTTTTTCATCCTTATTAAGTCTTTGGATTTTGTTGGAATGTGAGTATGGGCTGCTTTCACTCTCTTCAGTTTCTCCTTGTAAAAATTAAAAAGTTGGTTTTTACTTTTAAATCTTAGTCCTAGTGGTAGATCCTCCCGTCAGGTTGTCAGTGATTTCAAACCCTTAAAATCCCTGAACAAATTGAATTACAAATCTTTTTGTGACTGTTCATTTTCTAAAAGGCTTCTGTTATCTTTCCATCTGTAACTTTATTAAGGGTGATTGCCCTGTCATTCCTTGCTTCTGTCTCCCCCTCTGGCTGAGCAGTCAAGCCTTTAGGGGTACAAAAATGTGTAACACCTTTCTGTTGAACCTTTTGAGGAGACATTGAAAAGCTGTGACATTAAAGCAGAATACATTAATAGTTTCTATTTTAATTTAAAAAAAAAAGAAAGAAAAAAAGAGATAGAGAATGCCAAAAAAACTCCCACCAAAAAGACCCTCACCAAAACTGAAAAAAAACCCCATCCCCCAAAAACCTTCTAACTTAAGTGTCAATAGTTGTAATGCCTTTAGCAGGATTTTGGATGTGATTTAAACACCTCTTAGTAATTTATTTGGCTGTCATGGGCTACTTCTAAGGCTACTAACAGAGAGGCTTGAGTGTGGTTTGAATGTTTGCTAATATTAGAGAAACTAGCATAGCTGATATATTCCACAAGCTATTTTACTTCATGTTTCTTAATTACGAACAGTTAGCTTGAGTGGGTGGTATTTTTGACAACCTTCTGAAGAATATTGCAAAAAAGTCATTGCAAAGCCTCTGTTAGAATGTGATACAGACTATGGGGATATGACATCTCTTTTGTGTTGTTTGTTACTGAATAACGCAGCTGTCGCTAACTGATCCTGTTTTGCACAGTGCGGGCAACTTTGATGTGGTCTTTGTCATATTAAAAAAAAAGTACAGAATTTAATACAAAAGCTGCAGGATAGCTGAAAAAACCCCTTAGTGACTCCAAAGCCCAAGGTGTCTGAACTGCTTTTGAAATTTTTTTTTCGTGTTTGTCAAAATTTCTCTAGCATTGACTCTAATAATTCTAAAACTTCAGGTGGCATTATCATTACGTCCTGGCCCTGAAAATAAAAATGTCTGTAGTTATTCATTTAAGTAGTCCCAGCAGAATTACAGCAATTCGGTTGAACTGTGTTTGTGTCCAAGGTTAAGACCAAAGAGGATGAAGATATTTCTAGTCATGGTCAAGGGAGATTTTTATGGACAGAGGAATGAATTCTGAAGGGGTAAACCTCCTTTTCAGATCCTGTCAGGGTTGTCTGAATGACAGCCTGGATAAAGAAGAAGAAAATATGGACATGCTTAACAAGAGAATAGAAGAAAGGGTAGATACTAGTAGTTAGCTCCTAATCTGTTTTTCATGCTGCAGGATTAGCTTTATGTTCGGTTTCTTGGCCACCCCTACATGCTAAACTGACAAGTTTATTCACAGTTCTACTTTCCACATGAAACGATGACTGAAGTTATTTAAAACGGTGACTAACTGGTATCATCTCCCACGAGACCTGTATTATATGATGCCACTTTCTTAAAGTACCCTGACAATCATTACTTCCTTATGACAGTGTGCTGTATTTGAGAGACAGGACAGCCTGCCTCAGAGGGTCAGGAGCAGCACACAGAAATTTTCCCTTGCATTTCCTCTTGTGCTACTACTACCAGAGGACAGAACAGTTCACTGAGGTTTTCATGGGAAAAGGAAATGGGAGGGGGGGTCTCCTGAACTTGCCAATATTTTCATGGTATTCATTTCATTACATTCTCATATTTCACTATTCCAATATTATCCTTAAACCCTCTAAGGAATAAAATAAAGTTTTGAAAGTACAAAAGATGAGAAGAAATACAATATTATTATGCCTGGCTTGTCAGAAGTGAGCATTAGGACATGCTTCCTTCTTTCCCCTCTGCCCCAAATTGCATGGCTCATTGATGCTTTAAAATATCTTTCGAGATGTTGTTCCTTAGTTGGTTGAAGTAGCCCAGGTAAAATTGAATCACCAATGTCAGATTTTGCAGGGATTGTACTGAGTGTGGGGTTGGGAGGGAAACTCCTCTCTGGTCTGTCCAGAATCTGTTCTACAGTGCCCTTTTGTCCTTTCCACTGGATATTTGGAAAAGCTCTGTTGCAAGGCTACTGCCAGGGAGAAGGTGAATCATGCCTCCCTTCTTCAGTGTGCCCTTGGCTTTTTCATAGTTTTGGAGCCTGCTGCTCACATCCAGCTGGTTAATAGGCTAATGATTCTGCGAAGTGAGAGTTGGGAGAATGAGCAAGCTGCTTCTGTTGTGGCAAGAGGGGAGGAAATGAGACCCAAGGGAAAGCTGAGCTTCCTGTGCTGGAGCCATGCCTGGGTTGGGTTACACGTTATAGTTTAACAGTCCTATAGATCAGGCTTAAGGTTCATCAGGCTTGGTAGTTTCTGGTCCAGTAGAGTTAAAAAACAGAATGAATTTTCTTGTTAGGGGGTTGGATGATCCCTAAAAGATAGAATTGTAGTTTTTCAGACATAAAACCTAAAATACCTTTTTAATATGTACAGTTGTTCTCAATATGCCATTTGGGTGTATTCAGATACCACTGGGCAAAGAAAAATACATTATACAAAGGATTTTAACATTATGTTTTACATTGACTTTCCTGATTTGTTTGCTTAAAAGCAGAAAGAACGAGAAGAGGGAAAGAAATATGGAACTTAATGAATATTTAGATTATTTAACCTATTTTGTTGGTTTGCTGCTGAGAATTTTGTCTGTCTTAATCAGAGATCCATAATTTGAACCCATCTTCCCTCCTGCACTTTGCTGTTTTTGAATGCAGTTTATGGTCATACTTTGGATTTTGTGGTTGCCAGTAGGTCCACAGGGAGGAATCAGGCATAGTCTTTGTTCAAAAGTGTTGGTGTTTTTCATTGATTACTGCAACTGCGAAGGATTTCAGATTGGCAGGCTCTCCTTTTTTCCTCTCATTATCCCTTACAGAATAGAGCCTTTCCACAGCAGAAGCCTATGTCCTTCTATTCTGTTAAGTTTATAACATTTGGGGAGCAACTAAATTGTTTTGTGATGTCTAGCATTCTTTCTTTTTCCTCCCTATATTGTAAATTACAGTTTTCTGTATGGCTGTGTATAAGGAACCTCAGCTAGTTATGCACGGCAGCTCAGACCACCACACAACCCAGCTCTGGCCAAAGCTTCCGTGGTCTATTGCTGTTGGCCAACAGAGATTTCCCATCTCCTTAGTCTCTGAAATACCTGTCTTGCCTCACTGTCACACCCAGGGCTGGTGACTCTGCTAGGTTTGTGTCACTTGAGTGTCAGGTTTACATTTTAAGTTATTTTATCAATATCTTCTGACATGGCTTCTTAAGGGAAATCAGAAACCAAGACTGAGGTTACTTTAGGGAGAATGAGCTGTCACATACAGGCAGCTGGTGCAAAGCAGAGCTTATGACCTCGAGTGGTATTTGGGATATCCTGACCCCTGTGTAGTATGTGGAGGTGGGAGTCCAGAGCTGTCCTGCGAGGAAAGGCCACCATGGACTGCTGTTCTCAGAAATCAGAGAGAAATGCTGCCGAGTTGTCAGTGCAACCCCAGTGCCCCTCTGCAGAATACAGGCACCTGCAAATCATCTGCTTTGCCAAAGGGGATGGATGTGCTTGCTGAGTGAGCTGCAGAGCTGTATTCACCATGAGTAAACCTGTTAGTTACGCCAAAATTTTGTACAAAATAAAAAAAAAATTAGAGCACTGAACTCACTGGGAGAGAAGAGAAAGGATAAGCCTGGATCCAAAGCACAGTATGTGCCCATATTGACCACAACATGTTTCAGGGTAACTTAAGCCTTCCCAAACCTTCAGGCTCTCTTAGAAGTAGTGACTGTTAATTGAGAGAAATTCTTAACCTGAATAGGAAAGGTAACTATGACATGCTAAAATGAATGTTTTGCTAAAGCATGATTAAGTGATATACATACTTAAGTGGAAATCAGGGATTTATATCTGACTACCTATTCAGATTCTATCTGCCTGGCAAACATGCAAGTCAGAGCCAAATCTTGGTGAAATGTCTGTAAACCTGGGCAAATTTTGAACTAGACATCTTAAGTTACTGGTGGGACTGCAAAAAAAACCCCTACCTAAATACCTGAATAAACTCAGAGAGCTCCTGCCTGCTCTGAGCTCAATGCTGCCTCATCTCTGGTCTTACAGAGGTACCTGGGCTGCTGACATGAAAATAGGCTGTAGCCAAGCAGCATCACATGGTTAATAACTGTGGCATGGATGTTGTCTTAGCTTTCAAATAAAAACGAGCTCTCATCAATGCTTTATATGAAAACTAATTAGATAATCTGAAACCCTGAAAGAAATTTCACAATCCTAATCTCCCATCTACAACTTCATCTACAAATTCTGAAAGTGTCTTTTCTGTAATGCTCACTAACGTTTTACTTTCCAATACCAATATTATCTTGGCATTTATTGCTCCTATTTTTTTTCATATTTATTATTTGCCCATTGAATCTTGTAATTGGCTATTCTTGTTGTAGTGATTTTAATGTTAGAACAGGTATTTTTAATTATCACCAGTACCTTTCTACTAAATTATATGTAATTTGAAGTGGGTAGTTGATGACTGCGATGAACATTGTTAATATGTGCTAAAACAGAATTATTCCAGAGCTGACAGTCTGAAAACTGAATCTTTCATTGAGCTCCTGGTGTGTTTGCAGGAGTTGAAATTTGGTTTACATGGAAGGAATGTAGAAGCTATGTCTGAAAATTTAACAATGCTACTGACCCACAGTAAATAATTTGCTAATTACAACAAACCAAGGAGAACGTTTCCATTGTGCCCCTCTGGTGTGTGTCTTTTGGACTGTTCATTTGTATTGGGAAAATATTCATATTTAAAGCAATTGTGCATTGTGCATAGAGTTGGCAAACGAGATATGAAACTAGTTTCACTGCTCAAGAAAGAATATTGAAGTATCAATTCTACAACTTGTCACTGCCCCAGTACACATTTGCAACTGGAGCAGTAAAGAAGCACTAGTTTTCTGAGAGTTTGCCCATGTGCAGCGAGCCCAAACTAACAAAAATTAAATGGAACAGAATTACAGCCAATACTAATTTGTGCTCTGGCTCACTTACCATATAATTTTTTCCTGAAATATATTCCTATTTTCAAAATGGTTTGCGTATCAAAATGCTTTGGAATATTTGCTGGTATACTGTGAATTACCACGGTGAACAACATTCACTAATGTTTATTCCAAGTAGTATATACTTTTTTTTAATTTTTCTTTTTAACTCGTTTGCTTCCAATGTTAGGAAATTTAAAAATTATCTCCTCTGTGTTGCAGAAAGTCATCCCTGACTTCCTGTCATCCCTATGCTGAGGTAGCATAGGGCTCTTCTCTGATAGACCCAGTAGATGTCTGAAGGAAAAACAAAAATCAGTCCTTGCTGTAAATAAATTAGAAGGAAAGATAAAACCAAGAGATTGGCATAAACAAAAAGCTCAAAGAAACATGGGGTATTATTACCTTAGCCACTTTACATTAATGGTTTTGTTTTGCTGGTTTTGGGGGTTTTTTTGAAGCATTGTTATCAGGAGAAATTCTACATAAGTAATAAGGAGGAAAGGAAACTGGCCCAAACCCAACAGAAGAAAGGACCCAAGAACTTGGGTAACACTATTACCTGCTTCACAGCTGTGGCCCCATCAGAGGTGGAGGTGTTACATGACAGATAGTGCATAACAACCTTGAAGGTGTGTGGAAGTTGCAATAAATAAGCATTTATTCAAGCAAGAGTGAGGTGAAGTCTTTTTGTTAGCTTGAAGGAAACTCCTTTTAAAAATTTCCTCTGGGCTTCTGATCACTCTTCGTTAACCAAACAGTTGAAGGAGAAACCTGCCTACCTTCTGCTTTATGTTCACCTAAAAATATAATGTGTACCATGGATGTTCACTTTACTGGGAGCTTCAAGGGACATTTTTGTAAATGTAATATTTATATACTCTCCTCGATATTTATATTCATAACTCTAGCTGCATTTTATGCTTTGTTTTGCCTGCATGGATAATAGCTGTGATGGATTTGTTCACCCTAGATGATATTTATTCCTTTTACTTCATTACACATAATCCACCTGTGCTAGATCTTGAGGTCTGTGTACACTTTATACTCTACTAGAGAGCTTATCAGCTTCTCTGCAGGCAGCTCAATTTGAATTTTAAAACTGAAAATGAATGAATTTGTGCTGCTTCTTCAGCTTCTCACAGAGATACCCTTGCACCCTCCAAGTGGTGTGATAACTGGGGGATATCAACCTTGCACGGTGTTGTTGGTTCTGGCTGAAGGGTTTGTGAGTTCATTCTGATCAGAAGCTGCTTCTACGATTATTATTTCTGCACTTCTCCACCTCTTTCCCCTTATGAGAGTGTCTGAGATTTGTTGGCTAGGATAAAGACATCAGGGAGGACAAGAGCAATTAATACTTTCAATTTTAGATAAACTCAAAGTCCAGGCCCAAGTGTACAAATAATGTTCATGCAAATGATTCAGCTCCGTCATCCTCTAAGACAAAAGGTTAACTCACACATGGATTTCAAGGCAGGTAGGTGTTTAGGAAGTTGTTGAATATCATTGAAATTCTTATCGATACCCTGAGTGTCTCACCATCCTTGCAATATCAAACGAAGTATTTTCAAACTGTTGCTCCTCATTTGTACTAGAGGATGCCTTTCTTCTTACAAAATTGTAAGTCATGTGAAGCAGGATGATGTTGAAGTAGAAAAATTTTAGCCCCTTATTTTAAATTCCCTTGTCATAAAATACACTTTGATCATCTCTGTTTAGGAGTCACTTTATGAAACAAGGGGCAGAGAGAAGCAGAGAGAATATATACAATGAAAATAAAGTATGTGTAGTTACCATCCTGTTCTTTTAATGGAGAATTGTAATATCTTGATAAAATACAGAGGTAGAGATAATTGCTTTTTCATTTAGGCAGAAGTGATTTTTATCTTCAAATATTCTGTCCAGTATGTTTTGACACTGCAAAATTCGTGGCTTTATATTTCCAGTTTCCTAAAGTAGTACATCCTTTATTTTGAAATATATTTTTGTTTTTATATTACCTATATTTATTTCTCAGCATGTCTAAAGCTGTTTTAAATACAGATCTGACTATGACCTAAGGTGTTTTTCATGAAGTGTAACTTTACTGTGTTTTTATTGGAATGAATTGAATTAATACTACTTGTACTTGCAGGAAAGGCAGAAGAAGGGCATTTTTTGACAATTGTTAAAAAATCTAACACATTACATTTGTTTCTTGACCCCAGATTTTATCTATTATGGATGTAGCCTTGTGTTTTCTATCTTAATTTCACATGTTCTCATTCTTTTTCATTGTAGTGCTTAAATTATATCTCTTTTAGTGATTTAAATTAGTTTACTGTCATGGATACACTCACATATGATGGCCAGTGATGCTCTTCTTTTTCTTGGTATGTCAAGATGAAAGCAAACACTACTAATGAAATCTTAACTCATTCGATGGTGCCCTTTTAAATTTTGCTTCTTGAAAGCTTATGTATATTTCTTGTTGTTTTAACTGATCCTAATAACGTGTTCAGAGGTGTGGTTGGATTGATTTAATTTCCTTCACACTTGAAACCCATACCATTCTATTTGAGGTGCGAGTAACAGGTATCTTGGTCTGAGTTTTTCTTTTTCATTGCAGAAAATAAAAAGACAAAAAAATCATGGTATAGAGATCAGCTGGATTATATTTCTGTTAATATCTAAAAGAAGATATGTGTTTGGTGTCTGCTGCATTTTAGCTGTCTAGAAATTTGGAGCAATCTGCAGTAAGTTAAGGAACTTCATTAGCTATTTGGTGCACCAACACTGAGTTAAGTGATGGAATACCTTCTCTTCTGTACAGTGTAATTTTGCTGAGGAGACAAATTGCAGGGTGCATTTTGTCGTGTTTTGTTTTCATGTTAGTTGATTGTAATTATTGTTCATGGGGTTACAGAAGTTAATTTCTATATGGGAGAGATATGTAATTTTCCTAGCTATATAATGCAAAACATGTTCAACTGTCACTAATATGTTTAAGTTTCATTAGAGTGAATTGTTTATCCTGATTAGATGGAATTGTAGCATGCCTGAAAGGAAAGTAGAGGTGTGTTATAGGATTTGCTTACAGTTATGCACTCTGCATTTAAACATGTTTATAAAAGGAAACACTCTCCAAAAGTTAAATAAATTAAGTGGGCAGAATTGTGACTTTCCCAGCTGTCCACAGTGACGGTGTGACTTCATTGATACTTTTTCTTGTCTATTTTTGTTTGGACTGCTGGGTGCTAGTTGCTTCCCATGCCATACGTTAGTAGGAAGAAGATGTATTAGGTCCTAATTTCTGGGGCCTGTGACTTGCACTTTCTGATAGATCGGTAGAATCTGAGGAACAAATTCCACAGCTGTTTGTAAAATGAATTGGATGTGACACAAGCTGCAGGTAAGATGTCGCGGAGGTTTTTTTTTTCTAGACTGAAAAGAAATCTAAAATACTCTGGCCTTCAAG
This sequence comes from Brachypodius melanocephalos, assembly GCA_013398615.1. Lineage (NCBI taxonomy): Eukaryota > Metazoa > Chordata > Aves > Passeriformes > Pycnonotidae > Brachypodius > Brachypodius melanocephalos. Next base: position 19,785,008 of record VZSR01003807.1, read on the forward strand.
AAGAATCAAAAGCACCTTTTTGGGAGTATAGCATTTTGAGAGAGTCAACTCAAAATCAGTAAACCCAGGTTGGGCAGGCCAGTGCCAGGTGGCAGCTGCAGGCAGGTGTGCATCATTTGCACAGGCAGGACATTCAAGAATCCTGATCAGAGGTTGTCCATCCTCTGATCTGCTGTACAACACTGTGCATATGCTTTGAAAGTCAAGGGCCAGGCTGATTTCCGCCTTTCCCAATGCGCCCATGTTTATCCCCTGAAGAGACAACATGTTTTCTCTTAGGAAAGCAAACATGCTTAGATGGCAGGTGTTTGAATAAAAAGGGACTCCTTTTGGAGCATCTATGGAAATATGTCCGGCATTAGGCTTTATTAGAAACCTAGCACGACCTAGATTTTATAGTTGGCGTTGTGATGAGTCAGTTTCGTATTGAGAGAGATCTTTCTGCCTGGTGAGTAGAGTGAGAAGAAAGCTAATAAAGGAAACACTGTTCCTCTCTCTCTTGCCATGTTTTCGCTAAAAAGGACTGTATTTGTATCATTCTGTTACAAGACCTTTGAAGGCTGCATTTCACCTTCTCAAAATGTAGCGGAGCTGTATATTTGTTGATATTTTTCTGTCAAGAGGGAAAGCTCCACAGGCACTTCAAATGTCGCATGCTAGGCTTGCCTCTTAAGCAGCAGGGAGAGGAACAGGGTCAAATCTTAACATCTTTCTTATGACCTGTTGCTTAATATCCCTGTATACTAGCTCTGTGTTATTTTAGTAATAATTCAGTTTGTTGGATGACTGGTGAAACTCCAAGGTGAAAAATTAAATAGCCTTTAAAAATAAATCTGCCTTTTTTTCCCTCAAGAATGTTGAGGCGATGAATGGCAAATTCACTCTAGTCAGAATAATTGCAAATACTATTTTTACATATCCATCATCCCTGGACTCATTATACTTGCAGTGTAAATATCAACAAGAGGCTTTTCAGGCATTTCACTGCACATTCTTATTGTGTTGGCTGCACATCTTGGAGTCCACATCTAGACTTGTTTCTTCTTAATTAGTCACAAAGTGCTCTGGTGTCAAACATTAACTTTCAGGAAAACCACATTTATGGAGTTTAACCAGTGGGTGAACATAAATATTAACCAGCATTCCTCTCTGTCTTTCCTTACCCATACCCAAAACCACATAGTCATGATTTTAAAAGCTACAGTTTAAGACTGTCAGATGTTAAACCTCTTCCACAAAATTCAGTTACTTGCATGCATATTTCTTATGTATACCTATATAGGAGTTTTTATCATAAAACTGTACCTAAAGTGTACATTGTGTTTCCTACCAAATTCCTTTTTTTTAATTATTCTTTTTTTTTTTTTCTTTTTATCTTTCAGTAGCTGGAAGCTCTTCAACTACATCTTCTATGAGATGAAAGTGCTAGTATCTGTTAGAGGAGTCACTGTTGGAAGCAGCTTTCTGGAGAAAACCAGTGAATTTCAGTGGTGATGCCTAATTAATTTTGTGCATCTAAAAGTCTCACCACCCTCTCCAGGCACGGAGCACAATGCATACCTAATCTGCCAAAGTTTCCTAATGATCTCCATTAGGTCAGATTACCTTTCAAAGGACCCCCATTAGTGGTTCATGTTTAGTTACCAAGGCAAAGAGTTGCTCCTGTCATGCACATCTCGAATTTGGAAAACTGCCGCAATTACAAACACTTACTTGTCTTCCAGTGCTTGACAGAATGCCAGAATTAGAACTGCTTTTAATTATACAAAGGCCGCTGTAATTGCCTCATCCTTTGCATGGCATATCCATTGTGGATTCTACTTTCAAGTATCATGGACTTTCTCCAAAGATGAGGAGGTCTTACTCATTGTATTTCCTAATTTATCCATGCAGTGTAGTAATCTGTCCTTACCTCTGAGCAAAAATTTAATGGAGAATGACTGACATGAAAGTTCCCATTTTTGCAAGATTTCCTGGCTCTTCCAAAATATGCTACAAACTTTCTTAGGAATTTAAAGCTATGCTATATCTGTCCACTGAGAACAGTATATTTTATGATGAATTTCCCCTGCTGTTTCTTTATTTTTAGGACCAAAATCCCCTAAAATGTAGTTTGAGTGAGTAAGATTCTGAGATCCGTTTTAGTGAAAAGTATAAATGGATTTATGTATTCAAGTTTCAAAGAAGCTAAAAAAGGAAAGTTACTTTAACATCTATTCTTAAATGTTGCTTCAACCCACAGCTCTGTGAAAAACACAGACCTACGAATCTGTGAGATTATATAAGAGGACAAATATTCATAAATACCTTATTTCTTAAATGTATATTCTCTTCTGAGTTTCTGAATTTCTTCCACTACCTTGCTTCTTGCAATTTATTCTGACACTAAATTAAGAAAGCAATTTGTGGAATAACCCATTCTGCACTTTCTTAAATGGTGATATTGGAAAGTATCTTCCCACTGAGCAGATTATACTCAGAAAGAGAAGTTAGCTTCTTGGCTGTGATGTGAGTTAGATGGAGATGGTTCTTTAGTGGCAATGAAAAACAGACAGACAAAAAAATTTCCTATCCTAAATATACTCTAGAAACCTCTTATGTAAAATTAAGATAAAAACTTCCCTATGATGAAAAATAACTACTGAGTTGTTGCAAATTCTTGCAGTGCAGTTGGTGTCAAGCTATATGTTCAGGATTGGCATGACAATTTTCTGGATGTGGAGTTATCTGCTGAAAATCAGTTAACTCTTACACATAAAAAGTTATGAAGAAAGTCTTCATTGGTTCCTTTCAATGGTGGTCTTCTCCTCCTTTCAGTGTGTTAACTTTACTAATGTATTTGATTAACTTGTCTTATATCAGAAAACATAAATACTAAAGGGAAGAGAGGTGTGGGCAAGGGAGGTGTAAGAGATCCCCCCCAAACTGCAGACTTTTCCTAGTAGTTCAATCTTCTATTAAAGATAATGAAATTTAATTTTTGATTGCTTTTGGTAGTGTCTGTGCCCAAAATGCCAATAAATCTTGTCAGAACTAGATAAAACTCAATTTTATAAATGGAAACTGTTTCCTTAACAAGATTAAAAGTAAAACTGGAGGAACAGTTCTGTGGGATTTACTGTGTTTACCAAGCTGACTGCCACTAACCATTAGTTACAGAACTGTTTATTTGCTTGCCCTGTTCTCAGTTGCTAGGAGTTTTAATTGTCTTTTGCACGGGAAAAAAAAATCAGCCAGAAGACTTTGAAGATTTCTGGATACAGGGACTAAGTGCTATGTTTGTTTGAATCAAAAGTGCAGAAGAAATTTGGTATCCCTAAGTTTTCAAGCAAGGACTCAACTCTTCACAAGGACTTTGTGTCAAGGGAGTGGCTTTTTCTATTCCTGTGAGAATCCCACTGGAGTTGTAAGCCTTTGAAAAAAATCACGTCTCAGCAGAGGCTTGTTAAGACATCAAAGTCTAACCCCCCATAGATTCTGACTGTGTTAGAATACAGCTGACCAGCACTGTTAGAGGTTGAGAACATCTTTACTGCTGTTGTTCTGGATTGCCAAAAGCAGTTTCCGTCTAGACAACAGAACAGAGTAGGACGTAAGTGCGTGTCCTTGTGCTCTTCATAGTCTGGTGATTTCCTGGCATCACAAGAAGGGAGTGAAAAAAAAAAAAGGAAGGAAAACATAACCTGTGAAACAGGAAAAAAGCTTGGCAGAAAGTCTGTGTGAGAGAGCGAACAGAGATGGACAGTCAGTTCAACAGAGTATAGGCTGAATATCAGCTGGAAAGCAGCAGTGCAGAGGAGACAAGGACTGAGCCTGGAAATAGCTGGGCAAAAGTCAAGGGGAGCAGGGTCTACTAAGAGAAAAAGGGCTTTTAGAGCTGGAGCAGACAGCAAAGACGGGACTAAAAAGGGGAAGCTTATGGGATGACTAGTGCCACAAGGATTGGCTTATCTGCCATAAGAGGAGAGACTGAGAGAGCTAGCACTGTTTAGTCTGGAGAAGAAAAGGTTTAGATGAAAATTATCCATATGTACAAATAGCTATTGAAAGCAGAAGAGGCAGTGGGCACAGCAGAAATATCTGAGATACATAAGAAGAAACTTTACTGAGAAGGTGATCGAACATTGGATGAGGTTGCCCAGGCAGACTCTGGAGTTGCCCTGGATGGAAATATTCAGTACCTGGCTGGACAGTGCCCTGAGCAGCCTGCTGTAGTTGCTGACCCCGCTTTAGCCAGAGAGGTCAGTCCAGACAATCTCCAGAGATGCTTCCTGACCTCAGCTGTTGTGTGATTCTGTGAGTAGGGCAGACTGGAACACAAGCATTCTGATGAGAAGCCTGGAGACAAAACAAAAGAGTATATGTGAGAAGTAATGCTGGCAAGGGGAGTTAAGTAAGGGGAAAATTACACGTGGGTCACGGACAGCCTACTGGATAAAGAAAGGATCAGATTTCGAGAAAGCTGACAAGGGATCCCGAAATGTAGTCTGCATCTCACTATTTTTTAAGTGCCAGCATAAAGCTTCAGAAGTGACAACAGAGTCACCCCTGCAAAATGATGTTCCATGTCACTAGGTTGTCAATCCCTCTGTGCTGCCCCATTGCCTCAAAGCTGCAGTTGTCTCCACTGGGGACTTGAAAGCTCAAAAGCTATTGATGATTCTGGTAGATATCTGCATAATAGCACAAAATGTTCTCTGAAGGAAAAGCTACACGCAGGTGTCACAAAGTCAAGCCTTCGCTAGTAAGGAAATGCCAGATTTTGACTGCCAGTGCAGTCTCTTATTTGTTCTTCTTCAGGGTGCACGCTGAGAAAATGTGCAATTGTCTCATTAGCAGTAATCTTTAGCTCATTCAGTGAAGAGGATGATTGTGCTCCAAAGTGTCTCGTAAAGAATCAGTTATTTAATAAAGGGGTTTCTTGGCAGTAAGACCCTTACTGGATTTCCAGAAAGTGGAAACTCATTGTCAAACAAGGTAAAAGAGTTCAGGAAGAGAAAGAAACCTTTTTTGATAGAATAAATTGAGCTCCACTCTCAAAAACCTGGATTCTCATGAAATTTTTCAGTAATTTTAGGTAGGTCTTATTAAACCAGTTCTTTCACAAATGGCTATTGATAGAATTTAATCTGGGCCCCTGCACTGGGGTCCTGGGGAACAACCCACAAAACTTCTCATTTTTTTCAGCTTCTACTGGATTCACTGGTAATTTTGCCCTGCAAAATATTTAGGAACAGTAGCACTGCTGTATTTGTGACAGGCAATGATATAAGAAGGTAACTGTGTGGGGGAAAATGCTATAATTTATTAGACCCAGTGGTACACCTGAAAAATAAGCAAGCAAACTTTAGGGCATTTGGGCTCATGCTGAGAATGAATGACTCTGTTTGCTGAACAGTCCCTGGACTGTGTGTGCAGCTTCCCAGGCTGGGTAAGAGGCAGAGCTCAGCCTGTGTGAGGGGCAATGGAGGCATCTGCTAGGGAAAAGGGAGGTTTTGACTTAGGAAGTTAGTAATTTTTGCTGTAGTGTGTTCAATACACTATTGATATGGTTAGTTATGTGCCTGTGATGTGGCTAAGTTATGTGCCTGTGTGACTGGCAAATGTGAAAATAATGCACAGTTATCTGCTTTGGCATATGGAAATAAATAATAGGCAATAGGAAGTATAACATAAAATTCAGCTATTAATTACCAAGATGTCTAAGCAGAGAATGCAATTCAATTCTAAATTTGATATCTTTGCCTGAATTCATTTACAGTTTTATTCTCTTTAACAATATGAAAAATTGCCATGGTGATTGGTAATGAAAACTTGTCTGCTTGCACTTGATCTGCTTGTGTGTACTGTAAGTGTATATAAGTATATTCTTTGGCTCTACACGTGCCACACTCATTTTTGCCAGTTTCTTCCCTGAATCTCCACTTTTTGACTAGTTTTCTTTTTTCTCCTTTTGAATCATAGTTCAGACTGTTGCCTTTTTCTCTTTCTCAGCTGCCTCTGAGCATTCATAGTCCTTGGCAGAGTGCCCAGCAGCGTGCTTGTCCTCACCAAATACTATTCACACGCTTTTAAAGTGACACTTGATTAAGAAAAAGGGAAAACTAGTATCAAAATAAATGGCGAGGTCAAGACAGACATAGCTAGAACATTAGATCTTAAGCCCATAGCTCTTCTTGATATAGTTGTGAAACCTGATGAAATCCACTTAATTTTTCTAATCCTTGCTGGAAAAAGTCACAGCATGTGATTTCAATTTATTTCCTATTTCTCTAGAGAAAGTCTGATGTTCTAGCAAGTTGTGTTTACATAGGGAACCTCTGAGCAATGAGGAGAGACAGCTATGGTCTAGGGCTTTGTTTTGCATGTTCCTTAAATATTTTTTATTTGTGGACATCTTTATTAATTGCAGCATTTGAGTTAACCATAAGTAATTAAAATAAAGCCTACTTGATTTTCTCCTAATTTCTATAGGGACTTCCTCTGCATATCTGAAGAAGTTTCTGAAAGTGTCTGAGGTCTGTATGGTATATGCAGAAGGATAGTATTTGTATATTTAGGGATCCAAGCTGTGAGGCTCTGCCCAGCACTCCCCAGGAGTTCCCTCCTTCTCCCAGCCCCTAGACAGCCCCCAAACATCATAACACCCCGATGGGACCACTGGTAGCTTTTTTTTTACTTTTTTGAAAGATAACATCCCCCATCCTGCCTTTTCTCATCCTTTTCCTTTTCCTGGAGCAGGGTTGGATGTGTGTTTGAAGTGGCCCTTGGCCTCAGCCCCAGGTGCACATTTCTGCCTGGAAAGCACAAAGGTGAATTGCAGCTGCTTCCCAGGAGAAGTGGGAGCAGCTTGATAAATGCAGGATCTTCACTAGAAATGAAAGAGGCAAAGTTCTGGGTTTTGTAGCCCGTTTCTGGGTACTAGCAACTCTCTGTGTTTTCCCTTGAGGATTCAACAGATATAATTCATCAACCAGCAGATATGCAAAGCAGCTGCAAATTAGAGAGCAAATTTCTCTGAATTCATTTATTTGGACTTTCAATTGAATTGTTAGAAAAAAACTACCTTTATGTTGTAAGAACATCTCAATTATTTCACTGCTTCCCAGTTAGGCAGAGTTACTGTTTTGTAGGGTAGAGATGACCACAAGTTGCACCTTTCCCAGTGTTTCCCAGTCTTCTGCAGCCAACCAGGTTATATTCCCTGTGCCTGTGCAGCTGCCATCCTGCCACCACCACACTGGGCTGGAAACATCGTTGTGGCTATTTCTACTTGGTCACCACCAGGGCTCCACTGTGAGCTCTGGATTAATGTTCAAGCAGCAGAGGAAGTTGTTAGGAAAGGTCAGCAGTTTTGAGCAATGTGAAATATACCCGGTGGTGAAGATGGAGTGATAAGACGGGGCTCGTTTCATTGTACCAGGTTATAAATCGATTTCTGTGAAATGACAGCTATACTCTTCTATGAATTTTTACGCATGAATCTTACCTACTGTTAGTTTTAAAGATATACTGATACAAAAGGGGTTTTATTTCAAAAAGTTACATTTTCCCTAATTAAAATTCAGAGGTTTTTTCTCCATGATAGAAAGAAGTGAGGGTATGTCCAGATGCATGAAAATATTGGCTGTTAAAATAGCCATTTAAATATGCAAATGATAAGAACCTGCCCTAACATTTGATCTTTTTTTTAACCTAGGGACATCTTTTCTTGTAATGCTGGATTAGCATCACTGCTTTGTTTTGCATTTTGATGGGTCTGTATTTGTAACAGAAACTCAGAGAGGTAATCTTGGAGGCACTGAAATTTTCATCAAAAGTTTCAAAATAGTTTAGGCTGCTGATCTCCAAAATATGCATGCACAGCACCATTTAATCCCAACCCTGTTATTAAAGCAATTTCCAAGAAAATCATGCTACATGTTGCAGTAAGTTCTTTTACTTTCATTATTTCACTTTTCCTAGACTCACTGTATCTGGGCAGAAGTTGCTAGCAACCAGGTGGCTGCAGCTGCAGGCAGAGTGGAAAGCTGGGTAAAATATCTGCCAACCTGATGTGGTTGTGGATTTATTGTCTTCATTCCCACTTCTGGTTCAGCTTCCATCCCAGGCTGAGATTTTGGGTGGTTAATGAGGGGGAAACTCTTGTCCTTTCTCCCTCCTAGACTGAGGGAGACAGGTCACAGTCTTATTTTCCTTTCTGCTACCCTGCTCATGCTTTTAGTACCATTGGGATTCTGAGGGAGGCAGGATGGAGCTAATTTGGGCTGGGGAACACAGGTGTCAGTAAGCTCTAGGAGGGCTAAGGGGACTAGCACTGAGGTGTGGGAGACGTTCTCATCCGAGGTCACCTCCAAACACCCCCTCCACCACTGCAGCGAGACTGATGTAAGTTGTGTGTCCTCTTATCCTTGGAGAACAGCAGCAGTCCATTCTGCCTGCAGTTTCTTGATGGTTTAAAGCAACCTTAGGTGAATGTAGGTACTTTAGCAAGTACTAGTGGAAACAGAGCTCAGTGCCAAAGCTGTGATGTGATAGCGTGGATTCCTTATCTTTAGAGGTTCAAAACCAGCATTCATTAACCTGAGGAACACTTGGGCAGCTTTCTTAGTAAATCAGGTTGTACTGTTGTCCCTCCACATCCAGACCCACCATCCTCCTGCCCTCTCCCCTCAGTCTTCAACTATCCTTGTTGCTGGCAAAGAATGCCCCTGCCTCAAGTAGTAATATTCCCCATTGGTCCCTGAGGCTGTTAGCCAGCATGGACAGGCTGGGGAGATGCCTGGCACAAACTACCTTCTCATCTTGTCGAGCTGCTGCAAAATCTGGGCTTTTGTATAATGGTGTCATTTCCTTGTGGGACACATAAATGGTGCCTGAGTTCTGCCTGAGAGCCAGGTTAGCATTTGTGAAAGCTATTAAAAAGTTTGTAGATGTCAAGTAAATGTATATGATTAAATAAATGATTCAACTAGTATAATTAACAGATGGCAGGAACAATTACATATTCATATTCCAGGCCAACAACATTTGGTAGATATAATTGCCTTACAGGTGTTAACTGCCCTTTCTCGTGAAATGAGGTGTCTCTAAACACTGAAGGTACTCAGCAAAGTGACTTGTGGTTATGAACTTACAAGGAGGTTAATGGCTCTCCTATTGCACTTGATGTTGTAAAGCTAAATTCAGCTCCTAAGTCTGATACCAAACCTAAGAAGGTGGAGGGAAAGAGACAAGCAGGTGTTACATAATCTGATTTGTGGAGAAAAGTCACTGAAAAACACAGTGGGTTTAAATTCATTTTGATGTTTGAGAAATGCAAAGTCCAAACAGGTGTTCAGGGAGGAAGAGACATCTGCTGGAATAACTCCTTGGATTTTGTTTGGTGTTTTTTTCCCCCAAATTACTTTTTCTTCCCCTTATGTAGAGGAGTAAATTGCATGTCATTTGGGTTAGATTCTAGTACAGATTGTGATGACTTGTGGCCAGAAGAGCAAAAATGAATAAGTAGGTGGTAAGATTATGCTCATTTTGGTTTTTGTTGTTTTTAGAACCCAAAAGTGATTACTCACTGTAAGTCTTGTTTAATAAAGTTGCCAAAGATGATAACTTGCATATATAAAACACAGACGCAGTAAACTGTAATTTTTGAAGTCTCTTTGGATTATGCCTTACATTTAGCATTGATTTAAACAAAAAAAACCCCAAAAACAAACAAACAAAAAAACCCCAAAAACAAACAAACAAAACAACAAAAAAACCCCAAACAAACAAACAAAAAAAGTAAAATAATTGTTGGGAAATTATATATTATATATTATATATTATTATATAACTTTCATTGGTAGATAAATAGGACCTTAGTAGAATTTTACCATTTCCATAGATGTGGGGGATAATGTATACAATCAAGAGCAAAGGCTGATCCTTAGTTTTCACCTTTCTTGATAATTGGTATCTAGAGTTATCAAAACTTTAGACTTGGTTCAATATTGTTATTTCAGCATTGAATTGTTTTGATTACAGCTCTTCAGTTGGTAGTCCTCTTTGGCATCAAAGATTGCTATTTATTAAACAATTTAGGCAGCTTAAACACTAGCTTCCAAGACCGCACTTACTATTGAAAGCCTGTATTGAAAGTCATATTTACACACAGTGGTGGCTCATGCATTGATGCTGGTGATGGTTTTCAGCAGTGTTTGTCAGGGTACACAGCAATTGTCCTCTTCAGATGTATGTTAGGGGAGAGGGAGCAGAAATGGTGTGGAAGAGCAGAAAGGAATGAGTCTAGATACTTCTCTCAGATATAAACCTGAATAGAATGGAAGCTGTCAGTGTTTGTAAACACTGCTGGCTTGATGCTGAAGCACAGGTTACCCACCTTTGAGCTGTATCAAAGCCTGCTGTGGTACTTGTAAGAGCTGGGAGGGCCTGGGTGGCCTGCAGTGCTCCAGCAGGGCTCTGCTGCCTGTGCTGGGCATGGCATGGCTAATGCCCACCTCCATAGGTGCTCAAACCTTGAGGCCTGAAGCACAAAGAAATATTCCTCGTCATTAAAATGTCTATCTCTTTCATAAGTTTTCCTGTATTAAAAATGTCACACACATTATTCTTCTTATGCAAAATCACAGCAAATGGCAAAAGGTCAACGGTAGCTGTCAAGATTATTGGAGAGTAATTGTAGCAGTTTCATGGCATATCAAATGTGAAGGCTTTTATTTAATAATAGTTCAATGGAGTGGCTGGGAAGTAAATATCAAATGCAAAACAAATGCAATGCAAAAGGAATGCAAGGCTTTGTTTTGTTGTTTTGGTTTTTTTTTTTCACTTGGTGGGTTTGTTGCTCTTGCTCATTCAGTCATTTTGAATCCCTCTATCTCCACAGCAGATGTTTTATCTCCTCCATCTCTGATTATGTATATCTGGCAGTTTTGAAGTCTCTGCAAGTATGACTTGATTATATCATAATTTCTTTCTTTTATAACCTTCAAAATTTTTTTTCAATTTTAATTCTGATGGAAGAGTATGGAAATATACCATTTCAGCAAAAAGAAGTTCTAGACTGAGATGATTTTATAACATGACATACTTTGAAACTGAATGTCTGTCCTGAGAATAGAGAATTAGATCATCTTGAAGCAATTTTGACAAATGCTGCTTGGCTTATCGGTTGTGCATTAGCGACAAACAGGATTGTTGAGATTTTTGCTATTTTATTTCAGAAGTGTCATGTGTGTGAGAATAGCACAATGCTGTGGTAGTGATCCTATATGTTTGAGAGAAAAGAAAGAATTGTGTGTTATGTACTGCAAGTTTGAAAGTATAGGGCAATGTTAAAAAGAAGGAAAGACTGAAGAAATTAATTTAAAACGAAATATATTAAGTGCATTTCAAAGTCTGGGAAAAAAAAACCTCCACCTTTTCCTCTTTTTTTTTTTTTCTGTTATCTGTTAGAAGGGTATGAAATTAAATATTTGGATTGTTTCTTTAATTTACTCATTTATTATCACAAGTCATAAAAAACTGAAAGGGCGGGTGGTTCAGTATGCAGTGGGTACATTGTAGAGCTTAAATCTTGGTTTAAACCACTTGGATTGTGTATTTCAGTGCTAAGTGACAGTTGTTGCCCCTAGTTTTAATATTGAACTAGTTTGCTGAAACCATTTTAAGGGTTAGGTAGCTAATTCTGAGTTCGGTGTATACTGAACTGGAGCATATTTCATATATGGACTGTAGTTTTCAAATTTTTTTTTTTAATATTTCAGGTAGGGATTTGTTGTAATTGAAAATAGCATTCACAGTTTTACTTGTTTGGGTTTATTAGGCTGTTATTAAATGACAGAGTTGGCTAGCAAAACATAACCAGTTTAGAAATGCTGTATCAGGGTTTTAATAATGATTTATTAATTCTGGGACTATTGCGAGGAAATAATTAATTTTCTGTAAAAATTATTTAATATGGATTGCTATGTCTATGCCATGCATTGCTGATTTTAGCACGCTTAAACTTTGCTTGCATTTTTGAAAAAAAATCTATAATTCTTTTTTTTACTATTTTAGAAAGTATTGTTCCGTTCTGTGTGTTTGAGAGGAGAAAATAGTGATTCTAATATTTTCCTTATTTGCTGAATTACCCTGTGTGTAGCACAGCGGAGAAGGAAGCAAACTGCATAATATTTGTACACTAAGCAGAGGGTGATGTTGCCAGTGACATACAAAGTGTTGGAGGAGAATTTCCAGGGCATTTTATAATTGTGACAGGACACACATCTGTTAAATTGCTGAAAGATGCAGCTGGAAATACATACCTCAATTAGATCTAAAATGTGATAATTAATAAATGTGATAATAAGTGTTCAATATTCTGATTATCTACACAAGAATTATAAAAGCTGCTTTAAAGGTTAGTTGTTTATCAGTATATCAGCTAATGAAGTTCTAAGGTGGGGGGAATAAAGTGCAAGGATTTTTTTAAAATACTTGTTTACTGTGTTATGAATAGCCATAACCATAACTTACAGGATTTTTCCCTGAGGTGTTTGGAAAGTTTTTAGTGTGCTGTTATTACAGTTGTTGTATTGCTTTTCCTGGACTCCAGCTCCTAGAGTAAAATGGAAGAGGGGGAAAATTCAGGGAATTTTTTGACTGTGTTAATTCAATTCAGACTGTGAAATTTCCTCTGCTAGAATTCTGTTTTATTTAAGGCTTAGTTAATTCAGCATCTAATGTCTTGACCAAAAAAAAAAAAAAAATCAATTTAACAGCTTGTTTATTGATTTATAGTATTTAACTGCTAGACTGAAGAAAAATGGATGGGGAGGCAATCCACTCCTTCACATAGCATAAGCCCAAGCCTGTCTAAGATGTTTCTTTGTTAGCATGACTTGGTTTGATGTGGAAGAGAGGTGGAAGAGGGGAATAGGAGACTGGCAGCCCAGGTGTAATTTTTGGTGGTGTTGTGTCCCGTCTGTTTTTGTCCATACAAAACCTGAGCTCTTCAGAGATGCCCTGTTTAGGTCGAAACCCAGGAAAAAACAGCAGGTGGTATAGGTCCTGGCACTGCTCTAGAGAAGATTAATCCTGATTTTTAAAATGCTCTTCTGATTTGAAGACTATAAACACATTTTGTGATGCTTTTATGTTGAGAGTAAGTGCCCTAGTTTTTATATCTCTTGTTTGCAAGTAATAAAATGCAAAATACCTTAGGTTTTTGCCTGGATGCTGAAATCAAGTACCTGAGGTTGCTGTATCTGTATTTGCAGCCGCTGATGATGTTGGTAGATCCGATAAAGAGCAGGAAAATATTTTTCCAATCTGTGGCAAGAGAATCTAATACACCTGAGGCTTTAAAATAGAGCAGATTTGGAGTTTAAAGGTCTAAGGGGGCTGGCTGGGATGGGGGAAGAGGAGTGTCTATGGAGAAAGCAGAGAGATGTCAGTTCATGAAGCCTGCTGAATGGAGACCCTGGTGAGCTGTCAGATCTGTCAAGAGAGACCCTGAGGAGTTCTTGTTCTGTGACAGTCAAAGACTCTGGTGAAATAGCTTCCTGAATGAAGACTTATTTTGATTTTATCCGGATGGCATATAAGTGCTTGCTTTGGTCTTATTACTTATTGCTTAGATTTTTCTTTAGAGCTAATTTATGAACAAATTTGGCCGTTTTTTAATACGGACCTATGTCAACAAATGTGCCACGCTTTCAGACTCGTTCTAAGTCTGAAAAGACACAGGCCTCATTTTTGTACCTAAATCTGTGTCTGTACTGAAACATCTTGGAAAGACAGTGGAAAAGCAATCAACTTTCATATAAACCCACTAAAGTAACACTAAAATTTCTGGTGCCTGTTTGTGGTTTAAACATCATTATGTTGCTAATGCCAGAAGAGAGTATTTTGGAAGGGGAGGAACAATTCAACACTGAGTGGTAAAGGAGTAGGTTAGCTGGTTTTATTTTAGTTTTGTTCATACTTGTTCAGATATTTGAGTTATTTGGTATTGAAAACCCTAAAGAAAAACAAGTAAAACTGACAGTACAACCCCAGTGCTGTGTTTTTCTGACCAGAAGCTGCAGGAACATTTTAAATGGGCAAGAGGATTAGGTTTCAGAGAGGTGTCTTTATGTTTGGCCTTTGACTCTAATTCAAGTTCTCCTTGGGGAATCTTCAGTGACTTTCAACAAGGCACTGGTTTTTGAGAAAAAATTGTATCATTGTCTTTTGCAGTCAAGCATGACTGCATTTTTTGAGGTGTTTATACAGGGAGAAGGCATAGCCCTCTTTCTCCTTGCATTGGCATTCTTTTCTGATTTTGTTTTCTTTTTCTGTGCAGCTCATATGAAATAATTGTAGTATTTTAATTCAGACTAACATGTGTATTCAGTCTTTATTTTGAGTGATGAGCAAAGTGAATTAGTTAATATATTTGAAGATAAAGTTTATTGTCCTTTAACCTGTTGTATTTATCTCTGGTTTTTTGCACATTTTGATTACAAAATGCAGTTTAAGTCTTGAGCTGTGAAGTGAGAACCTGCAAAGGCAAGATATCTCACTGTAAAAGTTTATGACATTATACTTAGAACTTTGCAGTTGCTTTGAGATGTAAATTCAAAGCTTTGTTTTTACCTTTTTGCCTCCCCTGATAGTTTAGAGATAGAATAGATAGTATGGCTTACTGTCTAGGCACAAATGTAATTAAATATATGCATTTGGAAGAGGTAGTACAGAAACAGAAAAAGAATTTTGGAGGATGTAGACCAGCAGTCACCAGAAGTTCTTTGTGTAGTGGTATGACAAAAAAGCAGAGTCACTGCTGGGAGAAAAGATGTGATTTTGTGAGTATGACCAATATTGATAACTGGATGCACATCTGGTGTCCATGCTTTCAACACACAGATGCAGATTTGGGAGGAATGGAGAAAAGTGCTACAGAGTCAAGGCTTAAGATGTACTCTTAAAACAGCTGACTTAAAGAGATCAATCATATATGTCTCTTAGAGAGAAGGATGTAATTACTGTATAATTACAGTATTTGTACAAGGGAATAATGCTACATGGTACAAAACACCTCTTTCCTCTAGAGGAGGTAAAATGGAAGAACCTCCAATGGCTGCATGCTGAGGTCAGGCTCATTTAAATTAGAAGTAAGGCACAGTTATTTCTGTTTAACAGTGGGCTATTAATCATTGGAACAAATTACTGAGAAAAGTGGTGGGAACAGACAATTGCCATAAATTATAACTCCCTGAGGAATTACCACAAGATTCACTTATTGGTTTCACCAAAGAGGCATATTATGGAACCCAGATACATTATCTGAAGGAAATTGAACTCACGAAGTAGCACAAGACACATAAGGCTGGGAAATTATCAGCTGTGCAGTACCAAAGCAAAGCCATAATTGTAATCACAGCCACAGCTCCATCATTTGTTTTCACTTCATAACAGTATCATTAAAGTGATTTCTCATCCTCTTGTCTTTTTTCAAGGAATGTTAAGGAAATGAAAGTTGTTGGATTTTCATGCTCAGACGGAAATGAGGATAACACAAATTCTACAGCTTCACTTAATTTTGCAAGGAGTCAGTATCATTTTGCTGTCAATATAATCTGGTATCTTTTGGTTTTATTAAATGTCCTCTCAAATGCCAAGTGCTGATTGTTATAAAGAGGCTTGTAAAACAGCAGGTTGCATAAAGCTTTGTTTCCAACCAGTTCTGTTAAAGACAAAGCTGTTTTTTCTGTGGACTATGTAATTTAAATTAATTTCTTAAGAATTTATAGATAACTTCCTTTTCCAATATTTTATATTTAGGAAGGATCTATTAATCATGTTAAAAAGAATTAGAACCAGCTCATAGTATTTTGAATCCTTTCTAAGACAGATAGAAGCTTTCCTAGCAAGCTACTCAGTCACAGCCTGAATCAAAATAGCTAAGCAAGAATGAGAGTTCAGAGCCAGCAACAACAAAGAAACCAAGCAGACATTTCAAATAAATTTACTTGAGAATTTTTGTGTCTAGAAACAAAATATCTGAATTTAAATGGACAGCAGCTTGGAAAAAAAAAAAAAAAAACCTACTTGCCAAACTCTGCAGCAACTGAAGGAAACTTCATTTTATACACACTGCTTAATTAGGCAGTAGTATTTGTGTCCAAAAGAAGACAAGCAGTCTGTTGTCCTTTGGGTTGAATGCATATGGGAACTGTTACTTGAGGGGCACATTCCTCAGGAGCCAAGCTGCAAGTAGAGCATGGATTACATTCTTTGCTTAGAAATTTTTGTGGCTGTGGCGACTTTTTCTCTGAAACCATTTAGGAGCTGGGCTTGAAATTCTCTCTTTTCAGAGTATATGGCCCCCTTTTCTGCAGACTATGTGTCACTTGGGTAAGCCAGTCCTGCAGCCCTGGCAGAAATACCCGACGGTAGATAGACCTCACAATTAAGTAAACTAGTTCACCCTCTCAATGAATGCATTGATTTAAATGCTTAGCTGTGAAAATCATATATTCTGTTGCTCTCCTCAGGCTCTGTATAAAGCCTTTGCTCAAACCCAATTAATAGAGATTAGTCATTTTGTTGTAATGTTGAAAAAGCACTGCACTACCGTGGTACTATAGCTGTGAGAAAAGACTGAAAGCATAAATTTCATTAATCATACTGGTGACTGCAGTGTCAGCACAGCTCACAAAATTATATTAGCCAGTATCTTACATGACTCCAACATACCTGATTTCTTTCTAGATGTTAAAATGGGCTTCTATGCCATGTACATTCATAAAACTGTTGGCCTTTTCCATCTTTCTTATAGTTTGATTAAGAAGTAAAGACAATGCACCTAGTTGCATCACTGCACACTTATGACTACTGTTTTCTATTCTTGGGTTCTATTATAATGTTTAGTAGAAGTAAAATCTGACCCAAACCCTCTAAACAAAAAAAACCAGACCACCCATCAACAAATTTCTAGTAAATATATATGATAACCTAAGGATTATTAAACAGGGTAACCCCAGCTCATTTTGTTTAGATGTCTGCCCTTTGCCAAATGTCTTTAAATAGTGGTATAAAATATGCAGATCCAAGTACAGTGATTTTCTCTGTTCTCTAGTGTGAAATCATTTAGGTTGAAAAAGACTTAAGATCCTCAAGCCCAACCATAAACCTAACACTGGCCAAGTCTACCATAAAAACCACAGCCCTAAGTGTCACATTTACGTGGTTTGCAAAGAGGAGGCCTGAATTCTTCTGTTTAACTTTATTTTGCACATTTGTCTTAAATGCTGCAGTTAAAAATAATATATTAATAGGAAAAAATGCTTCTGGTATTCTGGGAACTGTAAAGTTGTGTGTCAAACAAAGGGAAGCTTGGTGAAATTTGAGTGAAGAGCCTTGCCATCTAACAGAGGTCAGTGCCAGATATGTGAAGTAAGATCAAAAAAAAAAAAAACCCAAAAACCCCAAAACTGATGCTTTCTTAGGGAATTGTGGAATTGTCGGCTTTTCACCAAATATTTAGAAATCAGCTCAAGCCTTAAAGTCACATTTATATCTCCTATGTATCTGCCATCACTATTGTCCTGAGAAAATGTAGAATATACCTCATTGGCAATATCCAGAAATAGGCTGGAGCAGTTCCTGGACAATCTGATACAATTGCTTTGATGAGGAGGTGGGGTTATATGATCTTCAGAGGTCCCCTCCAAGCTGAATTGTTCTGTGGTGCCATGGTTTAATCTGCCTTCCAGATATGCAAGTCAACAGCAACAAGTGAAGAGCTGCTGGGAAAGGCAAACGTGCTTGGGGTTTTTCAGTGGTTGGTTTTTTTGACTGTTAGCACATGTCCTTGTTTCAGCTCAAGTTAATATTGTAGTATTGTAATTTTGCCTGAATATTAAAGTAGCAAGGGAAATTTGGAAGGCAGGAGCTGCCATAACTTCAAAGTTCAAATCAAGGAAAGGGGGAGAAGGTGGTTGTGGAAAAAATGGCCAGTGGGAGAATAAGGCTGGCGTCACAAGCTGGTGTTAATGGATATGGATATGAATAGAATTAGCTCAAAAATCAATGCAGAGGCTGTCAAGAATCAGGTAGATTTGGAATATAAATGAAAAACCCCCTCCATTGCTAGTCATAAAAGCCTTTAAACAAATTCTGAAGAATTTTATATTTTTAGGCATTCTACTGTAGATGCTTAATTCTGCAAATTATTATGGTTGTTGATAAAGGTTATGAGTTAGTGGTGACAAGAGGGGATGGTAGTAGATTGCATGTGTGCTCATTATGTCGATCTCCAAAAGGTTAGCAATAAGATGGGGTGCCAAAAAAAAAAAATAAAAATAGCCTGGCAGACACCCAGGGGAATTTTTAAGTCTTTCAATAATTAGGTGAGAGAAAGGAATTTTTCTTCTATTTATTTTTAAACGTTTATTAGACTCAGCAATAAATCTGGTTTAAGTGACAGTATAATGCCGGTGTCCAGCAATTAGCCTGCACTTCCAAATTAATACTGCGTTCGCCTGTGTGGCCTTGACTTGGCTAATTGGCTGCCTTTCCTTCTTTGCATTCTGTTGTGAGGGTATGATGACAGTGATTCAGCATGTACAACACA
The DNA here is from genome assembly GCA_013398615.1 of Brachypodius melanocephalos. Taxonomy (NCBI): domain Eukaryota; kingdom Metazoa; phylum Chordata; class Aves; order Passeriformes; family Pycnonotidae; genus Brachypodius; species Brachypodius melanocephalos. The sequence continues at coordinate 19,803,612 of VZSR01003807.1, forward strand.
GGCATAAAAAAATAATTTAATGCTCCACTTACTCAGCAGGCATGATTGACACTCTCTTGGGTGACTGCTGCAGCAGAGCTGGTCGGGATAGCACTTTGGCACTTGCTTTGCTGTAACAGTGAAGCCAAGACAACTGTTCTAGTACAATATCTTTTTGAAAGTCAGAATGTGGTAAAATTATCGAATATGATTGACAGCTTGAAGTAGATAGCTCTCTAGATGGGTATCTAGAACAAGAAAGCACGTAGGAAATGGTGATGACTCCTGCAAGCAAAGAGCTAATCCTTGAGATTTGCATGTGAGTGAAAAGCAGATTTGTTTGGTTTGCATTTAGCAACATCATCAGTTCTTTATAAAGTAAAATAGTTTGCTGATTAATTAATAACTTTTTATAAAACACCAGATTTTGCAAGTGGGGTAAGTTAGTATTCACAGCATCTAGGATTGTTTTTCATTTGCTGGGTTTGCCACCTTTTTGTGTTACGACTCGTCCAGCTTTACTGTCGACAGAAAATTCTCTAGGATCATTTTTCATTAACATTTTTGTGTCTTGGGATCATGGAGTAAGCCAGAAGTGTTCAGAGGAAGTTTGCAAAGAAAAAATTGTTTCTAAAATACATTACTTTCTTTTTGTGTTTTTTACCTTTTTTTAATGGTTTTTTTTTACTTTCTTTTTATTTTGTGTTTTTCAAGTTTCTGCTTAGACAGGAAAGAATAGCCTGGTGGAACACTAACTGGCTGAAAGTGAAGCAGCAGGGCAATTTCTTGACAGTATTTTATGCAGCTAAATGGAAAAGTATTATTTGAATCTCATGGCCTATTTTACAAACCACTTCCCAAGCTTGCTAGTGCCTCTGTCAGCAAGGCCTTTTCGTTGCTTTTGTGTTCTTTTTGCAAGGACCCTCTTTCACAGTAGCTAAGAGGTGCTTGTGAGCTCACTTCTACAAAGCCCTGCTTATATTGAGACAGATCCAGGAACAAAAGGTTTGCAGGATTAGGTCCCATTTCCCAAAAAAACCTTGCAAACTTTTGCAGCCACATGGTATTAGGAAAGAGAGTTGATGCCATGTCGATTTTGCCCAGACAGCAAGACAATATGGAAAGCAAATATTCCTTATCATTCTCCCCCTTTCTGAAAACAAAGTTTTGAAGAACTTTTTAGAAAAAAAGTCTCCTCTCTGGAAATCATTAACTTGGGGCTGTATCTTGTAATACAGAAAATATCTTGACTGTTCCATTAGCAAATCATGGACAGTGCTTTGCCTACTGATGCAAGAATGCAATTTTTTCTCACAGGTACATCAATAACATCAAGGGACAGTTGAATTGAAATTAGGATGCCTAAAGTACACAGAAAGTTTTTAAAATGTCTATGAAGAAATATCAAATGATTGTATTAAAATATTATTCATACAGGTACAAGTATTAGGTTGTGGTAGGCAGTTGGCAGTGGTGATTGACCAAAAGATTGAGGACTTTTCTTAGTCATGTTTAGTCAAACTTTGGCATGTGACTGTGTGACTTAAGTAACAAAATTTCATTGAAATTCAAAAATGGTAAAATTTCACAGTAGACAAGTATCCACCTTAGGAAAGAATTTTCCCCGTGGCTCCTTACCAACATTTTTAGAATTCTACATACCATTGAAAATAGTTTCTGATATTATTTAAAATTTTGGTGTTAGAGGAATTCTTCTTTGCTTCTGTATTTTTTTTTTCCCTGAAGAAAACAAGCTTGCTTATACTATCAACTTGTGGTGTTAGATTTGTATGAGCCAATGAAGAAAATGAAGACAATTCATTAAATAAATTCCCAACTGCTTAGAGAAAACTTTTCTGTACAATTGAAGCTACAGGTGTTGTCATTCAAAGTTTAAAAATAAATGACCTGGATTTCTTTCACTGATAGGACAAAATATATACAGCAGAGCCGTTGTATGTTGCAGTGTCACTTCTGGTTTTAAACAACTTAATGAATTTGTGTTTCATCCAAGGTTTATCATTTGCATTATGTAAAGATATCTATCACCATGCAGTATATACATTGTGTGATATGTAGTCTTGAGCTACTGATTTTGTGAAAGAGGCTGGATAAGGTGCAACACAAAGTTATTAATGGGTTTTGCCCCACAGGCACAACACTGGAAGTGATAGTCCATGGGCTGTGACCAAGGTAGAAACACAAGGCTTTGTGGGTTGCAGGCAGTGGGATGGAGGGTGAGTGGTTTCAACCAGGGCCAGCAGGAACCAGATGAGGCAAAAGGGAAATGGGAGAAAATCAGATTGAGACCATTAGAGTAGGTGTGAAGAGACAGGATGAATTTTGGTGGATGTTGTATCTGCATGTGGGGAAGTAAACATACCTGAACAGGTCTATCAGTATACATGGACACACACAAATGTGTGTACAGGTTTTAAATGGATATCATAAGCACTGCCTGCAATTTTCAGTTCTTAGTTATCAGAGGTGAATGTGGCCTTTTTTCCCATTCTAAGTACTTAGTGCTTACTATTTATTTATTACAGACTTCATTCCACGTTTTTTCATTTATTTCAAGTGATGGTATTTATGCTTCCTAACTTGAAGGACTGAAATTTTTCTATACAGGAGAAAGGAATGGAAGCTTTAATGATATCCATAGAAAATTCTTGTTTAGCTTATTCACACTGCTCAAACTTAGTCATTTTGCTTAATACTCATTACATCCTAAGCTCCCAAATATATAGTTTGTAAACAAAACCATAAAAACATGTTTATGAATGTGTGTCAGAGAGAAATGAACAATATATCACCTAAGCAATAATGGCGATTTATGTTCAAATAAATGTTTGTAAATGCTTTCTTCATAGCATTGAATAGTTAGGTTCACTGTTAAGGTGGGTAAAAAGTGTATCCATGTGTGTGTAAATACACACTACATATTCTTTATAATGTAATTCTTATTGTTTTAGAAGATATCTTCCATTCTTCTTTAACATAACCATACACTGATATTTCAAGTCAAAGGTTCACTTTTCACCTGCCACTGATAGTTTTGTAAATTACTTTACAGAATTGAACTTCATAATTGTAGTCCTGAACAGGCTTCCTAGGCATTTTGTCAGGCTTCTCCTGTGTTTACTCTTGCAGTCTGATGCTTGTTGACATGCTGATTTGTGTTTTATACTGTCAGATAGGATTTGTTGATTTGGAAGAATGAGATTAAAGAGAACATGCCAACTTTTCCTCTCCCTCCCCAGACCATATAGTTCCTTTTGGTTTAAACTCACATTTAAAAAGAAGGAAAAAAAAAAAAAAAGTGGACTTTTGCAGCTAAGCTAAACTGGAGAAATCAACAGAATTTATTATCAAGGGATGTCTAATCTCTCAAGCTAATACAAGACTTTGCGGCTATTGATTACATGCTAAGGATGCATAAACTATTAATCATGCGTGGAAGCAACAGAATAAATGCACTATCAAGAGAAAATGGGCAAATAATTGTCAGTTGTGCCATTATATTTATCTGTTTACTACACCTATGATGCAGGGACAGCTGTATTTTGCATTCAAAAAGATAGGTTCTAAAATAAATGGAATATCCCCTCATTGCTACTGAAACTAGTGTAGTAGAGCTGATTATCTGTCTAATAATTCAGATGATTTCTCCAGCTCCCCAAAGTATGTGGTCAATAAGAAATTTGTAAGCTGGCTTAATAAATCAGTTACTAGGTGAAGTGAAAGGAGAAAAAACTCATCATTTCATGCAATTGCATTGTAACCTTTGTTTTCACCAAAATAAATCTGTAGTGCTAACACAGTATGAATACCATAGTTTCATTTATTCTTGATTCATGTTTCACATAACAAACAGATGGACACAGTAAATGACAAAAAAAGTAATTCTTGTTATGTTTGCACCCGTATTTGTTTTGTATTATGTATGTGTCACACATTTGAGAAGGGAGATGCCCAGTAATCCCTATGATTTTTATTGTGGGAATATGTACCCGTTAATTTTTCTTGTCACACTGCTGAAAATACTTCAAATCGTACTACTTCTGTCAACTTCATTAACTTCTCTTCCTTTGGTGTTCACTGTTTCTTAATGCTTCTAAGTTTAAAAAGATTGAAGGCCTGAGTTTTCAAATGTGGCTGCCTAAAATCAGGTGTCTTAAATGCTGATATGAAACAAGATTTAAAAAACCCAAACAAACCGAAACCAGACCAACAGTAAAAAAAACCCACCAAAACAAATAAAATCAATGCAATCAAACAAAAACCCCTACTACCAAGTACCTCAGTTAGACTTTTCAACTTGCACTTACCTACGTGACAGCTGTCCTGGTTTTTGTAGATTCTGAGAATAAGGGAATTCAGGTACTCCAACAGTGGAATAGTATTTTATTCCAATAACATACGAGAAGGACATATCGATGCCTTATATCATCCTGCATCAATATTGATCCAGTTGGTAATATAATGTGGTGTGTTTTGGGGTTGGAATACACATTAAGTAGGTAGAAGAGAGTCCCTAACTGAAGGTAAGCAGTTCGTGAACTATCACTATTTAGTAAGAATTGGGGCCAATGCTGATAACTATTTTATGCCTTTACTACAAAGCTGTCTTTAACTCTACTTGGAAATGGTCAAAAATCTGCTAGTTACAGACAAGAAATTTGAATAGAATTGGCAAGAATTATTCTGTAATAAAGACACACTGGTTTATGAAAATCAGACTGAAATGCATGGAATTTTTGGGATGTCAGAAGGCTCTTCCTGTATTATCATCATATTGTTAAATAATGGAGTTATTGGGAGTTAATCTGAACTAAATTCTCTTGGACTTGTAGGTTAATAATCCTTGAAACTCAGGGGCTTCATCATGGATATTCCAGTACAGCTCACCTTACCCAGGGATTTTTGTTAGCTTTGTTCATAACATAACTTAATTACAGTTTGCTCCTTTGACAACAGCACGTTACCCCCAGAAGTGCAAAAGTGATCACAGTTGATGTGCATAGTTCTTGTTGAGAGTGTGGTTCTCTCTTGAAATATTTAACTCTAGTTTCATCCTTTTTAATGAGTCATACACTTCTATATTCAGCAGTCCTAACCAAGTTTATGATGTGAAAATTTTATTATTTATATTAAAAAACCTTTACTAATAACAAAAGTGATATTTGAGAGTAGTGCAGCCAAAATGAGCAAGTGGGAAACCTTTATTTATTGTTTTCTTACTGCAATTCTGACAGCAATTCCTATGTGGGTTGTGCTTCCTTCAGCTCTTTTCCCTCTTACCTTTCTTACAGGTTCTTATCAGAGGTTTTTCAGAGTAATTCTTTACAGCAACAGGACCGCAACTCTTTTTTGGGGTGTTGTTTTTTTCGAGAGTTGGGGGGTTTTTTTGTTGGTTTTTTTTTTTAGGGCAGGGGGCAAGCTGAGTTTTGGGAACATTTTGGTTTTGTAGGACCTTGCATGAACTGAGAAAGAAGCAACAACCATGGTGACATCTTAGAATAATCCTCTTTTGTTTCCCACATGCTGAGGAAAGAGTTACCCTGGAAAGGTCAGGAGAAGCCACAGGATAAGGAGACTCGTATTCTCATAGAGGAAGAGTCTGGGAAATTCCACTGGCTGTTCAGACTGAGAATATTAGCAGAAATATAAGGACTTATTTTTGTCTATGTAGTTTTTGTTTTAAAAGGCAAGATAATTAAAGGAGCTTTGGTGACAGTGTGCTTTAAATTATGGGGTTGTTGCCTGTACTTTTTAGGTAATGGTCATACATTTGCTTTTCTATATGAGAGTTTTTATTTAACATAAGCCCCACATCTCTCCACAGTTCCCTCAAATGCACAAATTTGTGCATTATCACACTTTCCAAGTCCAGTTAGTTTTCATTTCCAGTGTCACCAATGAAGGCTACCTAGGTTGCTCTTAAAGTTGATATGAATTTCAGTCAATGTGGTTAAAGCAGAAATTGGAAGTCAGCTCCTCAGTGTAATGACAGACCAGAAAGAGTTCAAGGAGTAGGAAGGATCCAAAATCCAACCCCAGTTGGAATACACAGACAGTGTATAGACGGGATATGCTGGTTTTGAGAAGCATCATTTTTATCTGAGAAGTCCGTGCTTTAAAATTTGTCCAATTGTTTTCCATTTCATGTGAACAAATGTGCATTCTGGTTGCTTGTCAGAAGATCTAATCCCCCACCTCTGCCAGGTACATGGAAATTAAACTATCTTGCATTCAATATTTAGGATTTCTGAGGAAAGGCAACAAAAGCAGAGCACATGTCACACTTTGCTAGCATCGTTTTTTCACGGCTTTCAGGACATCCCATTGTCTCTGATTGACAGCAGGCTAATACATATTATCATTAAAAAGAGGTTCTGAGGAAATGCATGCTCTCACCTTGCTGCTTCTGCAGCTGTGAGGGCTTTTGTTTTCACTCCCATCTCCGTGTAAGTGAAGATAATCTCTACAAAGAGGCTTGATATTGACCTGTCATATCACGTGTTGCTTATCAAGCACTAAAGAAATTGAATTTCATTTTATCTGTTATCTGAAGAGTCTTATTAAATCATCCTGTAGTTGAGAGGTTGTATGGGGTCAACAGGTTCTGTCTCTTTTGCCATCTCTCCCTCTATTGTTAACCTTTGGAGAATTACTACTCAAATGTTCTTTATTTATCCCATAAGGTTGGGTTAAATCTTCTTGATCCAGAAATTGTTGTGATTGAGTGCCACATGCATGTAATTCTTTTACATGATTCCTGGATAAGGATTGAGGATTTAGTAATCTGTACAAAAGTAGAGATCTCTTATCATTCTGGTTTTTCTGTTATTTTGATATTTTCCCAATGCCTGTGTTTTTAGTTGGTTCAATGAGGCTAAAACCGGTCGGATGGGATGATAGATCTGAGTCAGCAAGCACTTGGTAGTATTTGTGTGCCAAGACACAAAGCAGGGCTGAGGAGGAGGGAGAGAGCAGAGATGGGTATTGCAAAGGGTGCTGAAAGCAAAGGGCAGAGGGAGAAGCTGGCTGTAAGCAGAGGTGGAAATGGGGTGGAGGTAACAGCAGCAGCCCACGGGCAGGCAAGGTCTGGCAGAAGGGAGCCTGCCATCATTAGATGTGTTCACGAGAATCTAAAGGTCAACCCTGCCACCACCACCACCACCAAATCCTCCATCTGCTTTATCGCTGGGTTTCTGTTTGAAGATCTAACTCTGCCAGTCAGGATGTTCATATCTAAGAGCTTAATGCCGTCACAGGATACTGAATTTCCTGCAACAACAGAAGTCCTGCATACTTTCTGCTGTCACCACAAAAAAAAACCCTGCAGCCCTTTATCTGATGGAGAAGAAGGCTTGAAAAAATAAATTACGATAATCTTCTCTGAAAAAAATTAAATTTTAAATGCAAGATTCAATGCAAAATACCAAAGACAAACAAAAAAAAAATAGCTGTTTCATTGAAATTCAAAGCTCTCAATCAAGAAATCTTTCTGAAAGGATAAGCCAAATTACTGTTTTTCAGATAACATGTCCTTATGCTCAGATACTCAATTAGTTTCTGGGCACTGTTATGCTTTTTCAAACTTGTTCTAAGAAAACCTTTAAAAAAAACCCATCAAACCTCTTTTTAATAAAGGACTAGAGTGTAGGGGTGGAGTTAGAATTTGGGTGGAAGCATTGGCACACACATTGTAAATGAGATCTATGAATGGCCGCAGCTAGGTTTCTGATGGCCACCAGTGACCTGGGAGCTGGGTTCAGGTTTCTTGTGGCCCTGGCAGTAATTCCCTTTGTAGCTCTGAACAAACTATTAACCCTTTTTGTGCCCCTTTCTCTTCACAGAAGAGTTTTGACACCATTTACATGTCTCACAGGGGTAACTGGTAAATTAATGTTTGAAAAATATTAGGTGCCTACTGCCGTCATGATTGACACTCCAGTGGGCTGGTTAAGGGTTGAGCAGGCATTTTGAGAGCATCTTATTTCTTCCCTCTTTGTCATAGGCTGCCTGTTTGACAGGGGTAGTTCAACAAAGAAGAACTCACGTGCTTGAAAATATATTTTGGATAAAAGTTCTAGATGTGACTTAAAGAGGAAAAGATGGGAAAAAAAACTGGAAAGACAAGATGTGAATTGAATTATTATTGGGATTAGCAGTACTCAAAGAGTATCAAGAAATCAGAAGAGTGCATAAATTGGAATAAAATCCCAGTAGGATTAAAGAAATGTTTTAGTGAAATGTAAGCCCTAAATTGTGATGGGAAATGGAAAAAAAAAAGGAAATAAACACTATTTGCTCACATCAAGATCAAAGCTATTCTTAATGAGATGGTTGAGATCTTTGAGAAGCCTACTCAAAAATGCAATAGTGCTTTATCTGAGAAAAGTAATTACTCGAAGATTGCTTTCTACTGAGGTGTTACAGATGGAGACTTTGTGGTGTGGTAGTTTAAAACAATTGGTCTTTACCTCTAGAGATTCCCAAGATGAACATTGCCCAGAAGAAAGAGTAAAATTTTGTTTTTAAAGCATCATTTTAGGAGCAGTGGGACAGTTGGCAGAGTTTACTAAAGCTGTTGAGAGACTCTGCAGGCTTTAATTACCATCTCAATATTGCAGAAGTTTAATTTCTGCCAAAGAAGGGAATAGTTGTGAGAAAGCGAGATCGCACTCTGTCTTTCATTCTTTTCTTTTTGACAGATGAATAAAGGATGCTTTTCAGTATCTCCTCTGATGCTGTGACACATTTGTAAAATTTGCATAGAATTGTAAAATAATTTATCTCTAAGATTAACAAAGCTTTTATTTTTTTTTCTTCTCTCTTGAAAATGCTGTGCAGCATAGTGTAAATGCAGTTTAAGTCTTATCATGAGAGATGCAAGATGAAAGTGTTGTGCATTTTCTGTTACTGGTTAGTTGTCTTCAAACATTAATAGTTTCAGACATCATGGTCAGACACCGGGTGTTATGTTGTGTAAATTCCAATAAATTTTGAGTTCAGGTTTTAATTCCACCTCTAGTGGGAGTGGTCAGAGGCACAAACTGGAGTAGGAGAACAAAGGAAATTACTAAAATGAGAAAAATCATTCAGTTTCAAAAGGAAAACTTAGACTATAAAACTTTTCCTTGGTGCAGGATTTACTCTTTTATGCCTCAAACTCTAAGAGTGTGTATAACGAAGTTTTGCACTGTCATTCATATGAGAAAAAGGCTGATTTTGTGTGTACATATATATATATATATATATATATATACATGGATGTATCTATGTGTGTATTTGTCTTAACAGTTCTCTTCCTCCATGGCACTTGAGTGTTCAGTTTTTCCCCAAATGCTTGCAGTAGCCAAGGGAATACCGATTCTTTGAAGACCCTTACCAGCTCCTTCAGTAGATCTATTATGTTGCTACATTTTTTTCCCGTGACCACCTCACACCTCTCTACTTGCTAAAGCACCAGCCATCGTTTTTCTCTATAAAACCCTATTTTTCTCCTTCTCTTCAAGTCTCTTATCTCTCAAGGACCTTTTCAATGCTATCTTTCAGTTTCAAATCTCTATTGCTACAGTACACAGCATGTTCAGAGAGCTACTACCTAGGAGATCTTATTTTAATTACATTTTTCACTGTATATATGATAAATCAGTAGTTAATGGCAAAGATAATATATGTGCTTGTTCAAAATGAAGAAAGGATAATGTGTAATTTTTAATCCTTAACATTCATCATGTTACTAGGAATACCTTTATGTTATATTTAGAACTCTGTTGTTTTGATGTTTGAAACTAGATGTTTGCAGTTTGTCTGGCAAACTGCATGCTGAATAGATTACACTGATTCACATTTCCTTATTTCAATATACCATCTGTGCTTTTGGCTGGTTTTTACCTCGTTGGAACTCATAAATGCAAGTTACAAAGAGTGGTTATACTCAGAAAGAGAAATCCTATATTTCACTTCCTTGAACAATCTTGATTGTTTTGACCTTAAACCAGCAAGAACACGAGGCTGAAGCTGTATCAACAACAGGCTTTATTTTCTCTGGTGAGGAAGCATGTATTAGCAGGGTGTATTTTCAGTGAAACTCTAGTATATACAGTCATGGTCGTGATTTTCATTGTGTAATCATTTTAATTAAGTTCAGCAGTAAAAGTTACTCTTGCATGAGGAACGAATGCACTAGAGAGACAGTGAAAGATTGATGGCCACTTGGGGAGGCATCACGTACTCTGCTGGTGGAAATGCACGTGTAGAGAGCAGCTGAGCTTGGGGAGCAGGTCAGAGATTACCTGCTCAGAGGTAACCTCAGGGTAAACCTACCCCATGGTTTTGGGGATATGAAGGAATCAGGATACAATGGGAATATCCAAAAGCTATTTCTGTGCTATTTCTGAGGGGTTTTGCTTGAATGAATAGCTTCATTACTAAAATAATAAACACTAATTAATATCTGCATCATTTTTGTAACTGCTAGTTTAGTAAGGTAATTAGTGTAATTAGTATATGGCATTGCTTGGTGGCACAATAAATCATAACATAGTAAATGTTCACTCTTTACCATTATGATGTATTATCTAATTTACACAGGTAAAAAAAGGAAAAGAGTAAGGGGGAAAACGAGAAGGGAAGCCAGTAGTGACAGCTGGGTGGCCTTTTGGTCACTCTTCTTGCATCTGTTGCCTGTATTCTCAAGTTCTTTGAATTGCTCCACTGATAATTAACTATGCTTTTTTCACTGTTGCTAGGTCTCCACCACCGATTAAAGCCTGCAAAGACAGGACTGCAAAGAGGAATGAAGGAAAAAAAAAAAAACTAAAGCATTTTTTTCCTCCAGGATACCTGTGCAAAGGATAATACTTGCCTGTTTGTTGGATGCCTCCTTTACTCTCACATTCCTGAATGTACCATCTACCAGCTATAGTTCGGTGCTGCATGAAGAATGTTAACTGTTTTCTTCTTTATGCTCCTTTTTCTAGAACCCATGAGAACACCAAAAACACTGAAGATTGCTGAGATCCAGGCCAGGCACATCGCTGTGGATTGGGAATCTCTGGGTTACAACATCACTCGTTGCCATACTTTCAATGTCACCATTTGCTACCACTACTTCTGTGGCCACAACGAGAGCAAAGCAGACTGCTTGGACATGGACCCCAAAGCACCTCAGCACGTTGTAGATCGTTTGCCTCCCTACACAAATGTCAGCCTCAAGATGATCTTAACCAACCCAGAAGGGAGGAAGGAAAGCGAGGAGACCATTATCCAGACAGACGAAGATGGTATGTTAAATGTTCTTGTGGAAATTGCATCCAAGTCCAGTCTAGGCAGGTGGAAGGAAATGACTTTGTGTGTTACAATATGTATTGTGAATGGTGGAAATTCTCTTCTATTAATGTATTAATTAGCCCAAAAATGGCGGCTATGAAGGTATTGTTGCTGTCACCCTGAATATGGAGCTAAAACTATCCATGCTGCACAAGTCAGACTGGATCTCTCTCTCCAGAAAAAGGCACATGGCTTCCCAGTCTTTCAAAAACTGTGTTAATGCAGGTGATGAGAAACACATGGTAGTGGTAGACTTCTTCACAGTATTAGGTGTAGTATTTGAAAGCTGATTCTATAAATCATATTTAAATATTGAGTTCAGTGCTTAAAGACTCTGTTCAAAATTTCAAACCTCTATAGCAAATATATTTGAGCAATAATTCTGCAGGTCACAAAATACAGTATCTGCTAACTATTTGAAAGCCCTCTACCAAATTAAAGTATTATTTTGACAACTTGGGTTGAATTACCTCAGTTGTGAAAAATTAAACAATAGATGTAGACATGTTAATGGTGATATATTCAGAGGTTAGGCTATGAATCTTGATATCAAAGATATGAAAAAAAATTAATATTTTTCCCCTAATAATATTTAAATTGTGGTAACAAAACCCAGTTTTATTTTCTTTTCCTTATGTTTAGATTTTGTGAAAGTACTGACAACAGCAAAGTGAAAATAGATATTTCCATAGGTAACAAAAATAGAATACTTGGACTAATGTAAGACTGTACGTAAAAAAAAAGGTAAAATTGAACAAGGTAGTGTGTTGGCTTGCCTGCAAAATAAATGAATAGAAAATAGAGCTTTATATAACAGTCAGTATTAGAGTCTGGTAGTGCTGTTTTTCCATATATTTTCAATTTTATGAGAAATAAAAGAGGAGTATATTTACTGTAGCAATAAAGACAGAAAAAATCTATTCAATAGGTAGAACATGAGGAGCCGTAGGAAACTATAGACACATAGATACATCATATGAAGACTTATTGACAAGTACAGAATTAGAATATTTCATGAAATTCAAATTAATTTTTAAGTTAATTTTAAACATATTTCATGATGAATTATGTCTGTGTTTGTCTTTATATTGTAGGTGTGTATGGTTGCTTTTCCTTGAAGTTTAAAAGAGTAGTAGTGATATTGTTAAGTCCATGGAAAATGGATTTCTTTTCGTTTTTACCTGGCTTTTCAAGAAAGGTTGTGGTTTCCAATGGCCTTTGTCTTGTTAGATGTGTGGAGATGGCAGATGGTCACTGTGTCAGTACTTGTCAGGAGCAGAGTCAAGTGAGTTTATATACTTTATCTCCCAGCTTTGTTGTGGATTTTTCTTGGAAGATGGTACACATAAGGAAGGTTTTGGTCTCAAGCTAACACACCAGTGTGCTGTCAGTGAACTCGAGTCACCTTTGGTGTCATGAGTAGTGAGTGTGGTGTAGAAAAAGGCTTACCTGGTGAGCAGAAGTTGCCAGGGTAAACTGTTTGAAGCAGATGTTGTTTTCACAGAGGGTCTAATACATTTTGCAAGGTACCTATATTTAGATTTGCTTGTGACCTGAAAATAGCCTCCTGTGAGCTTTACTCTGTGAAACTATCAGGATTTTAATTTTGTGTTACTGATAGATTGGAAGTCTATCTCCATTGTGCCATGACTTCAAAGTTCGGGGCTTGCAGGCAATGTACAATACTGAGAGGTCCACACCTGAGTCTGTCCTTGAGCTCTCACAGCAATAATAAACTAAATCCTGCAGCTGACTGCTTATGTGTAAAATGCTAATTTAATTCCAGTCTGAGTGATCAAGTATCTGAAACTATTTCCAAGGGCAGTTTGAAGCCTAAAGCAGGACTTGGGCTAGTAAGATGAGAGGTCCAATTATATATGTGATTCTGTGCCCTACATTTCACATGTGGTCAGATGAAGCTGCATTGCCGTTGTGGTTTTTGCAGGTTTTGTAGAGCAACCATAATTTTAATTATATCATGGAGATGTTATCAGTGATTTATTTTGGAGAAGGAATATAGAAGAAATAAAGTTGTTCTGGATTCTTGCAAATAACATTAGTTAGAAATATCCCGAATTGCATGATTATCTGAAACTGTGCACTTATGTTGTATATTTTTCATAAATACAAACTTTGAAAACTCCAGATTACAACTGATAATTAAATTTTCATTAGTTTTTTTGTAGTGTGGGATTCTTTCCAATGCTGTTTTTTTTCCACAAAGTACTTTTAAACGTGCAAAAACTTCATAAACTCTTGGAGTTAGAGATGCCTATGCCATGTTATCTCTCTTCCCCTCTACCATTTTTCCCTCATTTGCTGTTTTTCATCATATTTCCCCATGGTTCCAAACTGTCCCTTTGTCTCTTCAGTTGTTGTTACATTTTAACCTTTACCTTCATCTCACTCCACTTTTGATGTCAATTCCCCCCTTCTGCCAGGATCTTTAACTTTGCTGAACTTCCAGGATTTCCTAAAAGCAGAAGACTTTGGACTTTTATCAGGGTCTTCTGTGAGACAGGGAGGATCTCAGGTTGTCTTTCACAAAGGCTCACATTTATGTGAGGCTGTGCAGCTGGGCTGGGGATCTTTCAGAAATGGTCAGATCCGTCAGAATGTTGAGTGGTAACTCAGTTGCATATGTTACCTGGAAGAGAATAAACTCAAGAAACAACTAGTAGAAGAAGGAGGTAAGATTCAGTAGCTGTGCTTCAGATCTTTTGAGCCATGGCTGACGAATGAGAAAAATGTTAATAGCTTGTAATTCAATACCTGCAAGATAACAAAGCCCAGGAATATCGTGACAGTCTGAAAACAGTCTTTCTTTTGACCGGAGCTAGATCTGAATACTTGGTAGTTTCAGTTTGCAAAACAAGTTTTGCAAAAAGATGGTGAAACCAGGTAAATTTGTGCATGTTTTAAAAATGAAACACACCTTTCTCTTTGGGGAGGAACCACGCTGTAGTTTACCTACGGTAAGCTGTAGTAGCTGTACTTAGGTTTGGAAGAAAGTTCTTCTGAGTACACAGGCGCTTGGCATTATCTGAGCTACAACAGAGACTCACTGCTTTTCCTGGCTTGTACAGAAGATTGACACTGAAGAATTTAATAAAGGAATAGAGGAAGGCTCATGCTACCTGAAACTGCATACATGCTGGGCAAAGACGATATTTGGCACTTTGAGACAAAGTACAAGAACCAGCAGTGAATTTATCACTTAGCAAGAATCAGCAGCGTGCATGTGTTCTTGGAGCTGCCTGTTGACCAGAGTGCTGCCAACTCAGAGGGACCCTTTGTAAAAGCAGTGGATGAATGGGCTTAAAGCAGATAAATTCTCCCTTAATTTTTAATTGGAAAGAGATGCAAAAAGCAGTGGATTAACAGGAGTAGTGACAGTAGCCCTGAAAGAGCAGCTACAGAGAAAGCAAATTGTGACGCTCAAAGGGTTTGATGGTCATTTTATAACCGGTAAGGGACTGTGTCATCTAACAGTAGGCAAACAACTAATTGAAAAGGATCACTTGGAATAGAAGTGTCCATTTGGGGGCTTAAAGTATAAGAGAACTTTGGTCTGGGGCAAGGCATGTGCTCATTGGACACAAACGAGGTCCCCTGATCTTTCAGAGGCTGTGGCTCATTCTGCTCCATGCAGAGATACTGAGAGCTATGATGCAGGGTTAAGACACCAACTGTCCAGTCATCACTCACGCTCTTGGAAAAACTCCAGCGGGCTTGCCACTCTACGGAACAGCAGAGGAAGACGAAATGTTATAATTGGAGGACAAAAAGAAAAAGAGGAGTGAAATACTTTGCATACTGTCTAAATGTGTGTCCTGACTTCAGCTGGGATAGAGCTGATTTTCTTCCTAGTAGATGGTACAGTGCTGAGGTTTGGATTTAGGATGAGAATGATGTTAATAAAACACTGATATTTTAATTGTTCCTAAGTAGTCTTTATACTAAGTTGAGGACTTTTCTCATGTCCTGCCAGCAAGAAGGCTGGAGGGGCACAGGAGGCTGGGAGGGGGTGCAGCCAGCACACATTCCATAAAAGGGAACATCATGCTCAGTTTATAAACTGGGGAGAAATCTGGCCAGGGTTCACAGCTGGGCATCAGTCTGTGAGTGGCGAGCAATTGCAATGCACAGAACTTGTTACATATATTCTAATTATTTTATCATTGCTGTTCTTATTATTTTCTTCATTTTTTTTCTGCCCCATCCAGCTGCTGAGCGAGGAATGACCAACTGGATGGGTGGAGCTTAGTTGCTGGCTGGGGTTAAACCATGACATTGGGGATGGAAAAGAAATGTCAAGTGGAGCATGTACACCAGTGTCAATATAAAATCAGGGTTTTTTTCCCCAATAACATTCAATAGTATTTTGTTCTTTACTGCAAATAGTCCAACTGGAGGGGTCTCCAAAGAAGCAATTTTTGTCACCACCTTTTCTGCAAATGCTCTTATGGTAAAGACCAGTAAGAGCAGTTCTGGCTTTGTTTTTCCGTTTTAATACGTAAAATTTGCTTCTATTTAAAACTTAGTCACCAGCTCTAGTAAAGTGTAAAATAAAAATGGCAAATCCCTCAGAAAAATCCAGTGGAAAGGGCGACCATTTTAGTTTCTGGTAACATTTGAATAGTACGAGAGGTTAACTGTCAGCATCTCCTGAATACGAGCATCTACTTTGAGAGAAAGGCTGTACATTTGCTGCTGATATGCTGCCCTTTTTGATTACAACAAAGGAATTTTTCCCAATATAACCGTACATATTTCTGCACATAACTTTTACTACAGAGCACAGTAATTTTGTGCATGGCTTTCATGGAGAATAATAACAATAAAAATACTCTCTTTACATGCACTTTCATTATTTTGTAGCAGCAAAACTGAAGCAATATAAATTCATTTTTTTATAGTGGTTGGTGTCAGTTAATACATTGTTTTTCCAGAAGTAATGTATAGTACTATAAATTTCCTGTTAAGTCTGTGTAGAACAACATTTAAGGGACACTATTTGTGAATAACAATTTATTTGTGACTGTGACATAATTTAATGCAAATATATTGGTCTAAAATGTATTGATGTGATGTCAGATTTATGTTTTGTACTTTCATTATGCATAGTATTTATAAAGTCCATCATCCCACATGCATATAGAAGAAAAGATTATCAGCTATTCACTATATGAATATATAGTTTTATTAAAAGAGCTCTGGAGATGCATGTAAATCATGAAAGGAGAGCTTGTGTTGTTTGCACTCTAAAATCTTGATTCTCTTTGAATTTGTTTTATCTTACTTTTATATGTATGTGTATGTTATGTTTATATACTTTTTTACTGGTTTTTTGTTTTGTTTTGTTTTGTTTGTTTTGGGGGTTTTTTTGCTTAAGTTCAAAATCTTTTCTGATATCCATATAGTTAAATCCACCCAAATTATTTCACTTCTTCAGATAAGTGTAAATCCTGACTTGTTGGAAGTTTAGCATAGAATAATGCATGGGAAAGAAAGTGTGTTCACTGTTGTTGTCACTGAGAGATAGTAGGGTCACACTTCACAAGGTCAGCAGACTAGAATCTTTTTCAAGAGTGGGTGCAGAGGCCAAAAGGTCTGAGTTGTACTCCTCTAGCAGCTACTCATACTTTTTGAATTATTCGGATGATTATGTTAAGTAACATACTTCACCTTAACACGCTTGTAATAGCCTTATGTGTTTTGATTTAAGTGTAAACTCTCTGTAAGTCCAAGGGAAAGAGTGAGAGCTCCTTTAGGAAAAGAATGGGAGCTGAGAAGTCAGCAAAATGTGCTGTGATGAGTGATGGAGGTTCTGGAAATGCTCACACAAGCCTGAAGAAAGCCTTTCCTGCTCTTTGCGAGGAGTTTTCTGAAAGCTATTATCAACACAAGGATGACATTTACCTGGCTAGTTTTGACCCAAGTCCTTGTTAAATATCATTCAAAGGTGTTTTGGGTCTGGCTGAGACATTCCATCCACCCCAGCAAGAGGCTGGGAGCAGACAAGATCCTGGGGCCAGGATCAGCCAGGCCAGCTGACCCAAGTTAACCAAAGGCCTCTTCCATGCCATATGATGTCAGCTCAGATGTAAAAGATGAGGGAGGAGAAACAGGAGGGAATTCTTTTTTTTTGCAATATTTGCCTTCTGGAGCAACCACTGCACATGCCAAAGCCTTGCTTCCTGAGAAGTGGCTGAACACTGCTCACTGATGGGAAGTAGAGATTAAATTTTCCCCTTTGCTTATGCATGTGCAAACTTTTCCTTTATAGTTTTTTTGTTTGTTTGGTTGGGTTTTTTGCTTCTTTAGTAATCTGCCTTGTCTCAGCCCACTAATTGTTTTCCATCTTATTTTCTCTCTGTCCCGCTGGGAAGGGCAATGAGAGAGCGGATCAGTGGGCACTTGGCATTCAGCCAAGGTCAGTCTACTCCAAAAGGGAAAGCTTTTAACCCTGTTTTGGAAAGGTGAAGTTTAAGGTATTTCTGAAGTCATTAGAATCATGCTGGGAATTGAAGGGAATAGACAGCAATGGCTGCCTACATGGAAAAATGCAGTTTGAGTCTTCAGGGCAGTGTTACCAACAGGTTACCTTGCTGTTGTTCTTTTGTTGGTGGTTTGTTTTTTGGTTTTTTGGGTTTTTGTTTTTTGGTTTTGGGTATTTTTGGGTTTTTTTGCTTGTTTAGGGATTTTTTTTACTAATTTTTTACTACTTTTTAAAATTTCTGTTTGCAACAAATACTGACCTAATAAGAAAGACACAAAAGAACAAACAAGGATGCCAAGGAATTATTTTGACTAACCTGAAGATATTCTATTCTTTAAGCAAATTCTCTTACTCCTGCTTTCTTCTTTTCTCACTTCCTTTACCCTTTTGTTAAGCAGTGCTATTAAAAGACACTTTCACTGTGGCTGAACTGGAAAATGGAAAGTAAAAAATAACTTCAGACCATTAAAATGTGTCCTTCAAACTAATATTAATTTATATTCCTTTTTCTGGACACTTGAGCTTTTATTTGTTTCTTCATTTTGATTACAGTTGGGTTCTCAAATAATTTAAGTTAATCCCAACATTCACTTTTGTGAATCTGTGGTGGTGGATGAGGTTTGTGGGAATCACTGTTCTCTTTCTCTAGATGCTTGCATTCTTTTTCTTTCTGACCTTCTTGAACTGAGATTCCAAACAAGCTCCTCATTGCTGTGCTAGCTTCTGTTCTTGTACCCTTCCCATTCCAGGGGGAAGAGAAGCATGAAACTAACTGGGATCATGTAATTCCAGTCACTTTAACATTGCTACTCCTGCCTTAAGCACCAAATTCTGTATTGCTGGAGAAGAAAAGCGCTGTGGAATGAGATGAGCCTAGAGGCTTTTCCCACCCTGACGTTTAAACCAAAGGTGTAGGAGGATTTATGCAACCATTAAATGTAGAGCCCTGCACCCAGTTTCAAATGAATTTGAAACATTTCTTTTTTAAAGCACCACAGAAAAAGTATTTTGCATGTTTTTGAGCAATCATGTCTGTTTTCTTTTTACCTCACATACTTGGATGTGGTTTAATGTCAAATTTCACGCACTGTGTACATGCCCTGGTGCGTACCCACGTTTTTTCCCAAACAGAGATGTACATGCACACACAAAAAGTCATGCATGCATCTCCCAAGGAAAGTGTCATGTGCATCAGGGTACATTCATACCTTATTTGAGATCTAAGGAAATACTCTAGGGCACTCCCATGAAAAATGAAATGTTGCCTGCAGGAAGTCTCTCAATGACACAAACAGCACAGAGGGGCTGTCACTGCATGTCAGCCTTCATCCACTGCCTGCTCTGTCCTGGGACTCCAAAGAGAGGTACCAGCCTGTGATTTTAGTTAACTTCTCCTAAGCCTTCTTGTGACTGTGAGATGAATGTGTTCTGCAAAGCTCTCACTTCTGAGCTTTTGGTGACTAGTTGAATTTATTATTAATGTGCCAAGTTATGTTGTTTGTACCAAGGGTTAGATCATCATTTATAGTTTGCATGTAAGCTGAAATAAATTTCACTGATGGAAGAGACCACTCATTCTTTCCTGCTGCTAGCACAGCACCTGGCGCTTCCTTTGATCCATTGGATTTTAATTTATTTTTGCTCTTTGTAAAACTTCAGTCTGCTTTGATAATGAATATCCAAGGAGTGTCATGCATAAGGTTCACTGAAAGTTGCATTAAAGAAAATAGGCTTATTAGCAGGAGACAGAAATATATGTCAATATATGAAATAGAAATAACGTTTTAGATCGAAGGACTGCAAATCTGAACAACCTTGTCTCTTTGAGGGTGGAGGGTGTTTCATTGAGTTCAGAGTTTCTCCAGGTGGTCACTATGCTCACCTCCTTCTTTCAGCATGTGTGTACCAAATCTAGGTGAGCTGTTCAGATAAAAAGGAATTGTATGTGTAGGCAAAAATGTCTTGTAAGCTGTAATGGGAGATAACTTGGTGCTTTTGCCTGGTGTTGATGGGATTACCAGGTGCTGTGAATCACTTGGTCAAAGAGGCCTGAGGTGACAATTCAGACTTGTTATTACACCAGGGATATTGGTTCAGTTTAAAATAAGAAGTAGGGTCATAGTGCTGTTCAGTTCAAAGCTTTGAAAACATCTCTTATTGGAAATATTTGAAGTGAGCAGTCTTGATCCTTCTGCACATGAGGACGTGAAAGGCTGAAAGAAATGGCAGCTGAGCTGGTGTGTTTCCCCATGTTCAGCCCTCTCTTTTAAAAGAGGATTTATTTTAAAACAACAAATCATAAGAAGATGTGATTGAGAACTATTTTGTAAGAATTTCTCTCCTTTGGAAGAAGCTGTATAACAGAATCTCATCCTTGCCTTTGATTTTTTCCTTTTAAAAGAATTTTAGAACCATGTAGTCCTTGTCCAAAGATACGCTTATTACAGAGTTCAGTGATGTTCCCTGAAGTTATAATCTAGCTTGAACTGTTTCCCCTGGCTATACTATGAGACAATTTGACTTTGCATGGAGTTTGAAAACCGTATGTGGGGATAGCATTAATGTTTCAACTTCATGCTCTCTCTGCACTGCAAATGACAAAACACACTTTGAAGTGCTTTTTCACACATTCTACCATTGCCTTTTGCATGCAAATGAATTTTAATAAAAATAGACCCATGCTCACTTTTGGTTTTAATAGGATGTTCTGTCATCTCTTGAGTTTTTCTGTCTCATGAATTTCCTATTTTTAAAACTTCCATTTTGTTTGTAGTGCCAGGCCCTATACCTGCCAAATCAGTGAAAGGAACTCCTTTTGAAGATAAGATCTTCCTCAACTGGAAGGAACCTGTGGATCCAAATGGCATCATTACTCAGTATGAGGTAATCATTAAACACCTAACAAGCATAGGATGGGGGTAGGGATGTGCATCAAGAGAGGTGGCTGACAGTGGTTGCTTATGCTCTGTACACAGCTATTCAATAATATACTCCTTCCATTTACTGAACACACAATTTTCTGTAGTGACTACATACTCAAAATTTGTAATTATGGTGCATATGACTGTCCATGCCTGTCAAGTGCCTTAAAAATCTTTGACTGTTACTTTACACCATTCCAAAGCCATGACAGCCACAATCTGCAAAATTTTCATGATTGGAAGGGAAGGTTACATGAAAAACAAGATGGTTATTAAATTTGGAACAATGTTATTTTTGTTTTGTTAGATTTTTAGATATCATCCTTTAAGAAAACCTCCATATAAATTCTGTTTGAAATGTATTTAATTTATGAGCCATCTGGGGACTTCCACAGGAGGTTAGTAGGTAACACAACCTGATTTGAGCAACGAGCCCCACACTTTCCAGCACTCCTCTTTTAAAGGAATGGAAGATATAACTTTGTGTGTTAGTGAATTGTAGTAAGGCAAACCAACAAACCAAACAAAACCCCTAAACCCCTGTCTATTTCTTTAATTTAATGCAGACAAAATTCACTAAATAGTGTGGGTTAAACCAGGTGGGCAGTCAACCCCACTCAGCCATTCACTCACTTCCCCTCAGTGGAATGTAACAGTGAAAATTTCCATACATGAACTATGTAAAAGCAGTTGATAAATGGGATTAAAGCAGATAAAGGCTTCCTTAGTTTTTAATTGGAAACAGATGCAGAAGGCAGTGGATTAACAGGAGTAGTTACATTAGCTCTGAGAGAGCAGCTACAGAGAAAGCAAATTGTGAAGCTCAAAGGGTTTGATGGTGATTTTATAACCAGCAAGGGAGTCTATCATCCAACAGTAATGATGGAGGGTGCCTGCACAGCCTTTCAAGTAAGGCCAACTCTTCAGCAGTGCACACGAAATCCTCATTGGTTTACTGCTGGACTTGGCATTGTTTGGAATCAATGATCTCAAGAATCTTTTCCAGCCTAAATGATTCTGTGATTCAATGGTATCCTCAAGATAAATGGGTAGCTAGATGAGCATGTCTTTTGTTTACTTTCCAGCCAAGCTAACTTAAATCCCTTGTGTCAAAACCTTCAAGAGATGTTGCAAATACAATTGTTTCCCCAGGTCAGCTATAGCAGTATACAGTCGTTTGATCCCGCAGTTCCGGTGGCAGGACCCCCACAAACAGTGTCCAAGCTGTGGAACAGCACACACCACGTCTTCTCTCACCTGCACCCTGGCACCACTTACCAGTTCTTCATACGTGCAAGCACCATCAAAGGGTTTGGACCAGCAACCACAATCAACGTAACAACCAACATCTCAGGTAAAAACAAGCAACAGCACAGAGAATAAGCAGGGAAGGAAGGGGAGAGGGGAAATGTCTTTTGAATATATTTGTATGACTTGAGAAATTGTGAAATGCTTAAGAAAACCCCCAGAAAAAAATCCTACCTAGGAAATTATGTTATTAAAAATGTTTCTGGGTATATTCTCCACAGGGCAGCATAAGTTCAGGAATAAATCCTTGCATGTGAGGTGAAAATTGCTCAGCTGTAGTTGTGAACTGTTCATTTCTGTGTAATCTAGTACATTCATCCAAAGATTTTGTAGTGCTATGCAAGCCTTAACTAATCAGGCCTTTCAGCAATCCATAGGTCACTAAACTGTGTCTCCTTTGCAGGTTAGTAAAGTCAGGGGCAGAAAATTTCTGACTTACTGAAGGTGACAACACTTAGCAGCACACAGCTGTAACAGGGTCAGAGCAGTTGGGACAATGTGTGAATTTCTTTTGCCAGATTCATATAGGTCTGCTTCCTTGTGCCTTTATTAATTTACTGCAGTGCACCGGTTTTGATATTATTTGTCTTAATAATGCACTGTAAACTCTAGAAGACAGTAATGTCAAATGAAATGCTTTGGTATTTTTATTTTCTTAAATTTCAATGTTGTTCTCAAAAAATAAGATAGTGCCTTATGCAGTTGATAGCAGAAGATAAGTTAATGCTATATTCAGAGAAACCTAATGTTGTGACATGATGACTTCAGAGCTTGGCAGAGATCAAAGAAGTCACTCATTTACAATTTAAACAGCAGAAAGCAGGCTATTTTCCTCATTATCTGTCATAATGAAACTCAAATTTTCCTGTAAAGAGAAGTTAATAATGTAATGGAATGCACCTCTGATTTTTGTGGGAAACTGTTCATGTAGTCTCCTCACACTACATAAAAACACACACATGAATCAAAATGTGAGAAAATTCAAGGCAAAGCTCCTTGAATTATGTAGCAAATGAAATGTTGTCATTGTCGTGGCTAACTGGAACACTTTTTTTATTTCCACCCCAGCATATAAGCACCAGCACTCCTCATTTCCCTGTCCCTTCAAAACAACCCAACCAATGCACCAAAAAACCCCAAATGTTGTGTTCTGTTCTGTCTATGTAGCTATTAAATTGTTTTGAAGTCTGATATTTTACTCAGGTTGTTTTAAGGGTCCTTGTGTTTCTTCACAACAAATTCTAGTTCATAAATTTTCAGGTATGATGGTGGTGTAGTTCTTGCATACTTATCTTCTAACCTCTTTGTAGAAGAGAATGAAAAGAGGTGTAGTTTAGTATTTTGAGAAAGAAGTGCCTCAACACGTTTGAATTATTTAGGACAACAGTGAATTCAGGCTTCTTCAGACATGCCTTCTTTTTCCACACAGAAATTTTGGGAATTTTGTCCAGAATGCAATATAGCACAACTTTCTAGGCAGAGTGCGTATCTTGTTAGTTGGCAAGACACGGTTAATGTTAGGAAAGCTCAAAGGCAGGCTGTGACACCCCTTGTGTTGGAACTTCAGCCTGTCCTTCCTTCTATCTTGCTTTACACTGAACTGTTGTCTAGTTCTACTCTGCATGACTGGTACCTTATATGGAGCAATGCACGTTTCAGAAAATGCTAACTTTAGTTTAATGAGGGGTGAAATTGTTCCTTTTAACTAAGTGTACAAGTGGTTACTGTGATTCTAGAGAACATGGTGTAAGCCGTAATTTTAAAATTAACATTAAATGAACATTAATTCTATAAAATATTATTTCCTGAAGTAAGAGCAGGTTTTGCATTCATCTAGGATCTAGGACTAATGAAGCAAGGCCTTTTTAATCTTTCAGAGCTCTTCTATCTATTCGTATAGAATTGTAAAATTATGATGACTTAAATGATTGATGTCCTGCTAGGAAACATCTTTTTGTGAAAATTCATTTTGAAGCATATAGGCTTAATGATTTTATTGTGATACAGCCACATATTTTAAAAAAACAAAAACATGCAGATAGTTTTCAAACTTATGAAAAATTAATAATTATTAGAAATCTATTCTTTTCTGATTCACAGAAAATCCTATTTTTTTCCTTGTACTAGGGCTGAAGTCAGCAACAGTATTACCAGTGAGGACTGTAACAGGCAGCAGATTAAAGCTGGATGTTTGAAGTAATGACCAACACCAGCCATCCCACCCACAACATATATAATATTGCTGCAATGAAGGCATGACAGTCTGACAGTCCACTAGTGAATCAGTTCCTGAACTACTTTTGGTTTTGACTTTGATTTTGTTCTTTAATAGTGGTTTTGAAGCTGATTAATGAGCAGCTTGGCCATCCATTGATAGGAATGGGCATGGGAATTGCCTAATCCAGTTCTAGTCCACGGATGAACATTTATATAAGTCAAATTTTCCTGCACACTAGTTGGTATTAGCATTGTTTCCCATGATGTTCAAGAGGAAATGTGAAAGGTTCTTAAATTGTTGGAGGAGGATGGTAGAAGCTGGGTCTTTGACATGGTGACTGTAGTTATTTGCAGGGTAGAAAAACTGAGGCCAAAATGTGGGGGTTTTTGTAGTTTAGGGTTTCTTGTCAGTCACCTGCTCCCTCTATTTCTGTCCTTCTTGAATAAAACTGTTTCAAGTTGAGAGATGTCATGATTTGATGGGAAGTGGTTAGGGATAGAGTTATCAATTGTTCATTAAGTCCCATTCATGCCCTAGTAAAAGATTGTGTCTAACTGGAAAAACTGTTAAAAAATACTTACATGGTTGATAAAGATTGTGGCTTTGTTCTGTATTCCAAACAGCCACAACCTCATAAAAATTCAAAATGTTTTCACTGATTTGTTTCTTGTTCTTTTCCTTCCTGCTCAACATTAATCAGCTCCCACTTTACCAGACTATGAAGGAGTCGATGCATCTCTCAATGAAACTGCTACTACAATAACTGTGCTCTTGAGACCTGCACAGGCCAAAGGTGCACCTATCAGGTAAAAAAAAAAAGAAAGTATATATATATATATATGTGTGTGTATATATATATATATACACATATATATATTTTTAAATAAATTAAGATGAGTTAACTTTTTTTGTTGAATATTTGTTGTGTCACCATACATAGAGCCCTTCATTTCTGAATGATATTCATTTAAAATCACTATTTTTTTTTCTTACCTACACCTAGCTTGGCAATAGATGTGTAATTAAAAAAATTGTGAGTTTGACAGGGTTTTTTTAAAAAGATAGTCATGACCTGAATCTTTCATCTGACCTGTTTGATATAACGTCCCCAGAGCCACCTTCTAGCCATTATAATTTCATTTTACTTTCTCAGAGTGCCTCTGAAATATGAGGCTGAAAGGTGTTTGTCAGGAGATAGATTTGAAAATAACATTTCCTCTCCAGTGATTCAAAGTCAGCTACTCTATAGCATATTGTATGATTGGAAAATTGTAAGCTGTGGGGAAATGGGAGAATAATAGTGATGAATACAAACTATTTGACCTTTTTCTTCTGAGAGTGCTTCTTACTAGGAATCATGTAGCAAGCTATTAAATTTTATTTGGCGTGTCCTCTAATCATATTAAAATGTTTCATTTATGTTAACTTTGAGGGGTCTTTCCCTTTCTGCTCTCTGTTGAGAGATAATTTAATTTTGTTTGCCAAGATTAGTCCACATCCTGCTCTTTACTTCTACGTGTTAGTGTAAAAATTTTATGATATTATTTGATTCCATTTGTGTTTTACTGATGTGGCTGCATCAGCAATATTCAGGGGCAGGGTTGACTAATTGGGGGTTAATTAGCTGCTGAGCATCAGGTTTTCATGCTATTACCCTTGTGACATTTCAGAGGAACGCGGGCTAATGCGTTTCATTCTGTGTTACATTAAGTCCGCTATCAAGGCTCAGTTGATGTCGAGTCACGTGCCCAAGCCCTAAAAACAGAGGAAAATTAACTGTTTCTTAAATCTATTTCCATTAAGAGGAATGTATGTTTTACATGAATGTTGTGGGGGATGAGTCACATACCTATATGCGTTTTTATGTGCTTATCATATAATCACTCTAATGATTGATATTATCAAGTTGTTTATTTATATTCTGTCATAGAAGAAAATCCAGATTCATCCCCTTTACAGGAGATTTTGATGTGTATATTTGAAATTGTAATCCCACATATCATCGGTTTCTGAGAAATTGCTCTGGGGCAGGCCTAGGATTTTTTGGGGAATAGGACTGCTTTCAGTACAGGACTTGGATTCTTAAATTTTTTTTTTTTTTAATTAATAACATGGAAACTGGACTTGTGGTCTGAAAATGCTCCCAAATCTACAGATGCTTAAACTTACTTCACTATATGCCTTTGTAGGTGCTTTTAAAGACTCCCAAGTGTCCAGCTCCTGGCTCTAATGAAAGCTGTCCTTGTTTGGGAAACGTGATATCTGTCTCTCATGTAATCCATGCCACATCCTTTCAGTCTTGTGTCTGACCACCTGAGGGAGCTGAGGCAAATTCTTGCCCAGAGCCTGCCTGCTGGACACCGCTGAGATCTACTGATGGAGGTGGTGCACATCTTCTTTACAGCAGCTGCTCCAGGGCACTCCTGTGCTGACAGCAGCAGGCTTCCACCTTCAATCCCACCACACATCTTCAGGGGATCAATCTTGGGTCCTGGGTTTCTCTCCTGAAGGGGTGGTTTTTTTATGAGCTGGTAGCATGATGGGATGTGGCTAGAGAGTTACTCTTGGGGCTGAAAAGTTACTCAATCTAGCTCAAGAAGTTCTGGTTTCTCTGCTCTGTATTTGCTGCAGACTAAACCTGCAGTACACAAACTCACATTTATTCTGTCAGTTGTCCTCACAGCATCCTCAGTTCAATGGCATGAGCTTGTCACTGTGGCCTATGAAGATGGCAGAAAGGATCTATGTACTAAATGTTAATAGACTGTTTGATAGTGATAATTTCATAGGGTATTAATAACTGTTGTTCAGCTGTGTTCTCAAAAATGTATTCTTGCTTCTTCCTTTCTGTCATCTTCCCTCTCCACCAGAGTTAATTTCTAAAACCTAATATCAAGTTTCTGACATCAAGAGGCCAACAAAATAAGTCCTTTACCATAACTGGAGACTAGGGCTTTATTCTTAAAATCAACCGGGTGTTTTATTCCTTACTTGGAATGAGAAGCATTCTCCAGGGAAAGGCAGAAGACATGATGTTATTGCCTTTTCTGAAGTTATCCATATTGCAGTCAGGTACTTTTCAGCAGCTTCTTAATAGGGAGATAAATGTAGCACACTGAAATTCTGAAGTGATTCAATGCATTTTGCTAAACTTTATGATGTGTTTTAGTGAAGCTTCACTCCATCCACATTGCAGTTTTGTTTCCTCTAGAAGCTGGCTTACTGCCATGATGAGTGTTACTAGATAGGCGGGGAAAAAATGGTTCACTGTGCCTGCAGCTGTGATGGAGTAGAAGAGACTCAGATGCTGCTCTTTAGCCTGACCCTGAAGTACACAGCTGGCTTTTTGAAAAGTTTTGTTTCTACCCAGTCCTGTAATCTCTGGAGCTGTAGATGATAATTTCATTTAATATCAGTAGGTTCATGTTAAAAAAAAAAAAAAAAATTTAAAAAAATGGAAAAAAATAGGAAAAGGAAAAACGTTTATTTTGATACTCTCTTACTTTTACAAATGGACTTATGCTATGATCAGATTTCCATCATAGCCTCCCCACCAGCACAGCCCCTCAGCAAACAGATGTTCCTTATCTTAAGCATAACGTATGTGCAGTATTACCTTAAGACACTGCCTGGCTGCCCTGGTCGTCACAGTTTAAACATGACTGTAGTCATATCTTCACTGTCAGGTTTTATTGTGCAATCCCTAGCATTCTTTATGGCCTTCTGGAGTTTTAAAACAAAATTACAAACTAGAAATGCAAAGGGAGACAAAGCTGGATGGCTCAGGCTCACTTTGAAGCGTGTATTGTTTCACCATCAATCTTGTGGATGAGATTCCAGTCAGTAGAATCAATGGTCCTTCGGTGATTCATTTGAAGATGTGATTTGTTGCTTTAGTTTTTCTGAAGGTTCCTAACTGAGTACCAGAAAAACACTCTTTTGTTTTCAAATCCTACTGCAGCTGACGATTACAAAGAGTGTACATCAGAATCAGAGTAAATTTTTAATGATTAAATTTATTTTACTTGATGGTTAAAGTGCTTTTCTTGTACTTCTATTTATGAAGAATTAGGTTGTTTTCATTTTGCAGCAAGATTAATTAAGGAGACCATGCCAGGGAGCAACTAAAACAATCATTTTCAATTAAAATTCCAAGAGCTGGGGCTGAAACGGGCTCGTCAGTCAGTCTGGTGCTTGTCAAAGGAGAGGAAGATGTATTTCCACTAGGCACATAGAAAGTAATGTCTAGCAGGTATTTAAAGTCTAGTCAGAATAGGGATAAAGTATGGACAACATTCACCACTGCCATACTTTGGGACCACTTTGGGACCCTGAATTTTTAGGGAGGGATAAAAAGGAAGATCTGTTGTCAGAGACAGACAGCCTTCGCCTCTTTGCAATTGTCTTGGTCAGTAGCGAGGTACTGTACAGGGTTTCTTAATGTAACCAAATCAAAAAAAAAAAAAGGCAGAAAAGGTTTTGTCACAAGAAATAATTTCTTCATTGAAAATTTCAGCTGAGGAATTCTTCAGCTGCTGTATCTTCAAAATATCTCTGCTTACCTGGCTGTCTCAGACAACTGTTTGGCATTTATAATCCTGATGACTTAGGTAGCAGGTTCTGAAATTTTTATTACTCTTCAGAATAGCTCAGAATTTATTTTAGTCATCAAGAAGAAGGAATATTTTCATCCAAGCTTTCCACTCCTCTCTCTTTATTTCCCCATTTTAATCCTTCTTTGCTGTATGGAAAGACCAGGAAAAAAATGTTATTGTAGGAATTCCCTCAGCTTCACAGTGTCACAAAAAAAGCTCTCTCAATAACTGAATTCTCACTATCACAAAAAAAAAAAGTATAGAAACCAAAGATAACTGAAGGTAGGATTAGTTATATGTAAAGACACAGGGATAAGCAAAGTACATAGTTAAATTTTCGCTACTACCTGATACCAAAACACATTTGCAGTCAGTGAGCACCCCACTTTTCAAGTTGCAAATTTAGCTTTGCCTTGTTTTGTCACATGTTACAGCAGGGTGTCCTTTCCAAACATTGTTATGTGCACATACAGTAACAGTGCTGCTCTGGAGCCACTGTAGTGTTTAGTGAATGGGTTTAAACAGATGGTATCAAAAAGGGCCCAGAGGTAAATTACTGTATTCCTCCATGTCTTGTTAGCCTGTAATGCTGCATGAAAAATAGTGTCGGATCATCTGTCTAAAGAAGATAGGCAAATCTTTTATTTAAATATACTTCATGAAAATACATTCGTAAAAAAATAAAAATAAAGCTTTCTTTGAGACATAAAACAATTTGTCATTTGCTATTTTTTCTATTGTGCAAGTGTAGATGTCTATGATATGTATATCTATGTCTTATTTTCTGCATATTGTAGCTTTTCATATGTAGCAGTCCAATAAGCTTTTTTTGAATATATTTTATATAAATTAATTTATTTGAAAGTTTTTCAAAACCTTCACATTTTGTTGTGGTCTCATGCTTAAAATTTTGCCATACCTTTTATATCCCATTCAAAAATTATTGTGTTCCTTTAAAGGATGCTATAAAAACAGGCTTTTAACCAGCTTTATTCTTGTGTCCTTCATCTTTGATTTTTTGTTTTGGTCTCCGAAGAGACTTGACCCTTAAAAAGGAGATATGTCTTAAAATGAAGATACCCCATTTATCCCTTATTCTATAAAATGAAGGGGGAGAGAGGGGTTGATTTGGTGACTGTGGTGAGTCTCATTTTCAGAGCTGTGTGACAAACCAGGCTGTTCCAGGGGACCATTGCCTCTGCCACGTGCAGGCATTGCAATGTCCTTCCTCTGTCCCTGCTGGCTTTCTCCTTTGAAGCTCCCAGGGTGTCGCAGACAAGGTTCCTGCTCTTCTGTCACTTCTAAAAGCAGAATCTGTGTCTGTCCCAGACCACTGGCAGCTGATGAGAGAAGACTGCAGAATTCAGGCAGCAGAGACATGGTGTCTGTGTCCCAATGCTCTCCAGCTAGTTGTCTGCCCAATTCTGAAACTGTTTTTACCCTGCCTGGGTCCAGGGCCAGGTCAGGGAGGGAATGACTGCCAGTAGTCATTTCTTACCTTGGAACATTATAAATAAAAATTTAAATATTTTTTTCATCCTGTTAAGTTTTTAAAATATCAATGCTTTTAGGGTTTTTTTGCTAGTACATTTATTTCGAAGCATAAAGAAATATGCTGGATATACAAGAGTTTTGTGCAAATGATTTGTTGATACAGTCCCCATTAACTGGAGATGGTTAATACATAGAGTTTACCACAGAAGGTGATGTATAGCTGAGCTCAGTTCATGGTCGATTTATGAGAAATAAATATTCCCAGGTCTAACTTTTTCTTTTCTTTTTACATTCTTCTTCCTACTTGGACTTTCAAAACTGACATTACTTTGTATATTCTTCTTGGGCACATTGAAATGGAAGAAAGAGGCATTCCTACTTAATTTTTACATGCTAGGAGAAAGGGATGCTAACATTTTCTTTCAGCTTAAGAAAGATGTGAAACTAATTTCCCATTTTATTTCTTCTCTTTCTTCTATTCTCCAGTATCATACTTTATCTCTGCCACTGCAGTTATTGGGTTTTCTGGGCAGCAGTAGCAGAGAAAATTGACAAAATAATTTAATGCTGCCCCATAAGTTCTGAAAGGAAGAGGACTGTCTTTGCCTTTCAGAGTCCTTGCAGCAACACAGTGACACTTCGAGAACTTGGTTCAATTTTGTCTTTTAGGTTTAGCAAGCTTTATAACAAACCCGAGACAGACAAGTCTGCCAGTTTATTTCAAAACCTCCAGGTTTCTTGTCTGCATGCCTTAAAACCCCTAAACCTCTTTTTTTTCTTTCTTATAAAATGAAGGGTTGCCTTCTGCTCTTACTACGTACATTCTGTACTTCTGAAAAGCAGAGGAAGCTGATAATGAGTTGGTAACATCCTGCAGTTAGGTAGTTCCCCTAAAGGAGAAAGAAGAATTATAATTACCTGTTCTATTTTGAGCAGGTGATTTTGAAAAGTGATCAAGCCATAATCTATTTTAACGGAGGTATTGGGAGGTTGAGATGGTGTTTTGATGGGCTGAATACTCTCTGCTTCAGCAATTCATAACATTTTATCATTGACAACTGCAAAGGGATGAGGCAGTCTATTTCAGTGGAATGGGCAGATTTCTGTCCATCTGTGCTTGTATTACAGCATGTCACTTGTACTTTAGATCTGCATAGCTCTGAGACAAGATAGAAACCACAGCAAGGTCAAGAGGTGGAGAGGCCTGTCAGCACATTGTCTCTAATGATATGACAACTGCAAATTGATGCTTCAAGCACAGCCTGGAGGCAGTCATTATGTTGGGTCTTGAAGCTCAACTTTCTCTAATATTGTTTCAAAGGAAAACGCTAACTTCGAATTGCTTCTGATCAGCCAAGAGTTTAATCTGTTGTAGCTTAACACAGTTGTTCCTGGGTTTCTTCAAAAGAAAAAAGGTTTAAAAGAAAGTAATAATAAGAGGTCGTGTATGGATTTGTATTGTTTTTCATTAAAAAAAAAAGGATACTGCTTCTTTCCAACAGCTGAAATAAATAGCTTTGCTATATTTCCAGCCTTTGTTTCTTCTCTGCATCCATCTCCTGTCTTGTCCTTCTTCCCTGTGTCTCACCAGTGCCTACCAGATTGTTGTTGAAGAGCTGCACCCGCACCGAACCAAGCGAGAAACCGGTGCCATGGAGTGCTACCAAATCCCTGTCACCTATCAGACTGCTCTTAGTGGAGGGTCACCATATTACTTTGCTGCTCAGCTGCCCCCAGGAAACCTGCCAGAGCCAGCTCCCTTTACTGTGGGTGACAACAGGACGTACCAAGGTTTCTGGAACCCGCCGCTGGCTCCTCGGAAAGGCTACAACATCTATTTCCAGGCCATGAGCAGCGTCGAGAAGGCAAGTGCTGACAACACCTTTCTCCTGGAAGGAGTCAAAGACATGCCTGTGGTGACAGTGAGGACTGCTGGAGTCGGACGTGGGAGGTGTTGGCAATGGCACGGCTGGAATCCCCTCGGTGCTGTCACAGCATGGCAGTGTGCCATTCATATTTCACATCAGCCTCGACTCGTAGTAACTGCCACTAGTTGAGAGTTTAATGCATCTCATAGTAATTGTCTGAGGGGAGTAATTTCAGGACTGTGACTCTGTCTCCTCAGTAAATAACATCCACAGTACTTTCCCCAGTTCTCAGTACCTGCAATCTTCAGAAGATTAGATTACTGCAGGATAATGAGAATGTGGGCTGCTCTGTAGGCCAGTAAAACATTGAAAACTTTTTAAGACTCTCACACTGGACATCAAATAAAAAGTAAAAAATTTTCTTGAGCAAAAGTAACCCCTGGCCCCCCATGAGTTTGAGAGTCTTTCTGAGAAGGTGTACACCAGGCTTGCAGCACTGCTGTGCAGTAGAATTATGGCCATCATTCACCTTCATTACCTCCTTGGTGTTTCTTTTTAACTCTGCTGCTGAGTACTGCTACTGGCTCTGTATGCATGTGGAAGGAGGAAGGCTATCAGGGAGAGAAGCTCTCAGGTTCCAGGTGTAAAGAACCACTGTGGTTCTGTGAGCCCCAGGCTGTTGCTCTCAAATGGTTTTTCCTCTTGTAAATGAAAAATGAGGGAGAGGAAAAGGATTGGTGAGAAGGGAAAATGTGGTGGACAGGGAAGCTTTAGATGTTGAAAATTTAATATTTGGATATATAGTTTAAAAAACTACAATGTCCAGGCAATTCAGGCAGGAATTAGAAAGGGCAACTAGGCTGATAATCACTGATATCCACCAGAACCATTGGAAAGGAGCAGAACCATGCCTTCCTTATGCTTGGATCTCTCTGGTGACTAAACAAATCCTAACAGGCAGCCTTGCCTTGCAGTCTTTTGAAGAAAATCTCAGCCTTTAACTATGTCTTGGTTTAGGTCAAGTTTGGGAGGAAACTTCCAAAGGGGTCCCTCTAGAAAGCAGTTCAGGTGGCTCCTCCCCCAACTGGTTTGGGAAAAGATTTCCTTGGAGAAAAGTGGAAAAAACCTGTTTATTTAACAAGCAAAGTATTCACAAGCATAAAAAATTGAATAATATTAAACAATAAACCCTCTCTCTGTTCTGAAGAGGTGGCAGATTCACAAAGTCCTTGTCATGGGGTGTAGCTCAGCTCACTCAGTCTCTCATCAGTCCACTCTGCTCTGGAAAATGCCACATCCCAGACCCCGGTGGGACACCGGTGTGAGCTCCCGGTGTTTTCTGGGTTTTTAGTCCAGAGCAGATCTGGTCAGTTCCAAGAAAGTAAAAATCCACAGTCTGGGGAACTTCTCTGCCTCAGCTAGATAAAACAAAACCTAACTAAAAGCAAAGGAGAGCTCTCTCCTGCTGCCCATGCTGCAGGCAACACAGTCTGTGAGAAGGGACACAGAGGATCGAGTCTAGTTTCTGCAAAGAAACCCCACGCTTCTTCTCCCCACTTCGCTCTCAGAACCAGTCTTAATTGTACAGAACTTAATAGCCAACATAAACAGAACAGACAATTGGGGATACAAGCATCATAAAGTCACCCTAGGACAATCTATGATTATGAAAATTCGATATGCATCAAGTCAGAATGGGTACAAAGGTGTTTGAAAACTGGATTTTTTTTTTTCTGATTCAGTTGACCATTCCCACTTTTGAGTTCTTATTTAAAGACCTGTATGAACTAAACAAAGCAAAATAAAAGGTGACTGCGAGACACCCATCCATATTTCCCTCACCTGCTAAAATAATTCTCTTTCTTTTTGTGTATTCCCAGTAGACTGCATTGTAAGGAAATTTGTTTCATTCCCTGAGGGTAAAAAAAAAAAAAAAAAGAAAAGTAAAATGAAAGTACTAAATAAAAACATAGATACTATTTTTGGCTTTTACATTTTGACAGATAAGTAGAAAATGAGAGAAGAACACAATATTTTATACTTAAACTTGATTTCAGTTTGTGAGAGATTTTAATCCTAAAACAGATTTCCTTGTTATGTTTGAAACTTTGGATTGAATTTTTTGTTCCTACAGGGATTTAGGGGGAGGTTTAGAGGGAAACTGCCCTGCATTCTGCCAGGACAGAGAGGTAGTGGTTGTAAGATAACCTCTGAACTGCATAATATTTAAACAGATGCCTTGTTGTAAACCAGTGGGATCACCAAAACAGGCAGAGGGAAGTAAAGTAGGCTCTGAAGAATGTGCTGGGTTTGAGAGGAGATTACTCTATGGTCCTCGCAAACATATTGAACAGAAACAGACAAGTAAATCCAATAATTAGGGAGAATAGGTAAGATTATGTTAGTAAACTTTACAGGGCTTTCATTTTGATTGAAAAATTGTCTATATCGAACACTTACAATGCCTCAAATTAAAGTTTTGCTAGCTCTTTACAAGAGCTTTGTGTTTACAAACTGGCATCAATGTATTTTACCTGTTGCTTTTGAATCTTCAAAAGGAGACAGATGCCAGGGGATGTATTTGGGGATGGAATGCTGAGGGATGGAGGACTAGAGGGAACATATTTTATAGAGTGAAACTGTCATTATTATATTTTCAAATTACATGCTAATATTGTTTAGCATTATCTAATACCACAGCAGCTGCATCATCTCTCACAACCTCATGCTATTTCAGCATGTTTGCCTTTAAAATTACTGCACATTGTAAAGTAAGGTCAGAAACCCCATTTTTGACTGACCCTTGTCTCTTCAAGTTGTCCAAACTGTGCATAACCAAGTCATTTCTCTGTCCATTTGTTTTAATTGCTGACCAAGCTTCTGAGGGGAAAGGAGAGAGTGGTAAACTACACGCAAATTGTCTTTGCACATGCAACATCTTCTGAAGCACATTGCTGTCAAATCATTGCTGTCTCCTGGGCAGATTGTATAGGTTGTAGATTAACTGTGTCAAATTTGGAGGGATATCTGATCTGCATCTGGGATTATTCTACACCCAGAAGCATGAGAGAGTGTGTTGCTGATGTGCTTCAGGTGACTCTTTAAGAGTGTCAGGATGTAGCAAGACACAATTTTGGAGACAGTGCTGAGTGAATGTATCTGCTTTGCTGCACAGTGCTGTTTCAGGTCAACACAAGCTCAGGACTTTTGTGCTGTGACATAAATAGGAGCACCACTCCTCCCTTTTCCTCCTGCTGCACCCTCTCTTTGTATTCTTATGGCATGATTTCCATTTCATTTGAATAACCTGAAATTTTGCTACATTGGGGCTGTCCTTTTCTCCTTGTTATCTTGGACAGTACAGTCCAATCAAGACAAAATTCCCCAGCCTCCACCCCTGCTAAGCCCAGAGCCCTGAGCCATTCATTGGGTAGTACCAGCTGATCAGTAGGTCTAAGATGAATTTATGAACTGGGGAGGGCAAAATAAAAGCCCTTGGTCTGACTGTTTTCTTTACTTTTCTTTCCTTAACAGGAAACCAAAACTCAGTGTGTTCGAATAGCTACAAAAGGTAAGAGGTTCGTCCCCACACACAAAGTAGCTTTTAAAATGAATTTCGGTGCTTCTGTTAAAGGTTCAGAGTAAAGCCAGTACTAGTCCTCTGTTTTGAACCACTTGATTGCATTAAAATGTAAGGGTCTGCTGCTTTTTATTCTTTGGTATTGAACCAATAGAGTGTTGTTCTAGCAATACTCAGAATTTAGACAAAATAAGGACACCTCTTTTTTCCTCCTGTCTATGGTTTTCAAGTTCTACTTTTAGAGTGCTGAAACATTGTAGGCAACAGGAAGATGGACAGGAGAGAAGAAAGTGCGCATGGGTAAACTGTCTGTTAAAATAACAATTATTTTCAAGCAGGGGTGGAAATAATTTAAATGAAGGACATGACAGTTAATTTTGCTAAGTAAGAGCTCCGAGTGTTAGCAAGACATGGGGGAGGGTTGATTTGAGAAAGGCTTGTCTCTGACAGCAAGTGAGCTCCAGGACTAAGGCTGCCTGCATAGCTGTGAGAATAAATCATGCTGACCCCACACACAGCAGGTTAATCACATACTGCTCACTCAAAAACGCTGTTTCGTCTTCAAATGAGGACTTAGTTGTCCTGCTTATTGTTCTCTCTGCTTTGACTGTATTTATATCCATTTGTTTTGGTGGCTTCATTGTGGCAACATGAGAGTTGTTTGATAGACTCTGGCAGCACAAATAAGCAAGGAGCTTACAAATGTCCAAAGAGTCTTTTGCAGAGGCCCAACACTTATGTTGTCTCTTTCTAATAGCATATTGATATACAGCATAAAAACAGCTTTAGATATGAGCAATCAGGTATTAAAGTACTGCAGAGGAACATCAACACCATTTTTTCAATAACTTCCCTCAATTTTAATCTTGTTCAAATGAAAAACTGATGCCTCTAATGAGATGGTAACAAGGAAATGTTTTCTTGAGAAACCAGAAAAAAAAAGTACTTCTTAAGATGTGTTAGTATTTTCATCAAGTGAGGTAAGCTAATATAAACAGGAAATTAAAACCATGAGGTAAGTCTTCTGTAAAAAAGTATATCAGCATTATTTTTCTTGTGTTTACCTGGCAAGATTAAATGTTTGAATTAAAATATATTTCCATAAACAAATATTTGTGTACCACAAGCATGTATTGCTAATATTTGGATCCAGGGAGAGTTTTGAAAGGCTCAGAAATAACTTAAAATATTGCAGGACTGTGGAAGGGGAAAGCAATGGTCCCTCTCATCATAAATTTTCTGGATAGTAATAATAAAACAGGAAGGGAATTCACCTGTCATAAGAGGAAATTATTTTTTGCTTAACCACACACATTCCCCCAATCTCAAAGCAATGTTTGTGGTAGCAAGAGACCTCTTGGTGGTTGCTCGTGCACCTTCCTCTGCTGCAGCAGTCACATTCCCCCTGACAACTGTAGGCTGAAAGAAAGGCAAAATAAGTATGAGGTTTCTTACTTTTGTGGCTTATATATTGCCTTTGACACTCTGATTGAAGACAAGTTTTCCTGAAGTAACTGCATTGCCTTATATATCAGTGCTTAATTCCTTGAAAGTGGATGTAAAAACTGGAGTGTTTTCTCTGACTTAATTTAATTGCTGGATGTGAATTACAGCGGGAGGGAACATTAGGAGCAGATGCTTTCTCTTCCTCTGCAGGAATGCATTTAATAAGGAGTCATCACTTCAGAGTCATGTACATTCATATTTCTCAAATGAGTTATACTGGTATTCTAAAGTATTTTTTTAAAGTTTTCTCCATGTTTTCACTGTAATAGTAATACCATGGTACACTGTACTTGAAGAAAGGTATACTTAATGTACTGGTTTATGTATATGCTCATCTGGTTACCCTGACTTGTTTGTTGATTTGTTTGTTTGGTTTTCTGTAGCGTGTAAGATCGCATTGAAACGTAGGAGATGTCTGGTTGCATTTGTAATATTTTCAAAGGGAAAAAGTGACTTAGTCACCTTACCTAATGCACTCCAGTACAGTGAACATAGCTGTTTGGAATCTGGGAAATTGTCTAAACTACTTGTTCCATTATGAATGTAGTGTGTAGGTTTGTGTCCTCTCCTGTGACTTGAAGCAGCCTACAGGTGACCAAACTGAATTTTGGCTTGAATAAGTTGAAAAGACATTAAAAGTTTTAAAAAGCTGTGGTGGAGGGGAGCAGGGAAGAACAACATAAAAGGTGCATGTTAAGACAAAATCTCCCTGGCAGTGAAGTTCAGTATTATCAGCAAAATTACTTTCTTACTTCTATCTCGTTCAAGGATCCAGTTTATCAACTGTGTATATTCACACCAATAAGACGTAAAGATGGAAAAAATGTGAGAGTAATGTTGTGTTTTTGTGCTAGAGAAATCCATCCCTAATTTTTTTTTTTTGACAATTCTATAGCAGCATGCTTTACATATATTTTCATGCATTATGGGTTCCACACATATGATTCCCAAGGTTGCCTTCTACCTTTGAGAATTGATGGACTACTTTGTTTATTGGTCTTAAACTAATGAAAGCCAACAAATTTAAATCAAAGCACTTGTACTTTTTTAGTCTGTATATTCCAGGTGCAATGCTCTCACGTGCTTCTGATAACAAATGCACTAAAGTGTCAAGTCATCTAAAAGATGGTGCCAAATCATGACTCAAGTAGGTTGCTGCTCCTTCTTGCTGTGCCTTGAAAAAATGCTTTTGAGTAAACAGAAAGACATACTAGTGTCTGGTGTATTGAAATACACTGAGTTAATTTTTCATGGTAGAAAATATTGGAGCAGCACCTGTCTAAAAAGTAGCCTCCTGAGCAGTTCCTATGTACTTGCAGCTGAAGGATGAATGCCAGTGATTCTTTGATGGCCCTTAAATAGACTCAGAGTAGGATTCCCCCTTTTTCTAGGCACTTATTTTCATGGCACTTGTCAGAACTTAATGACTAACTTTTGCCCTTCTGCACAATGGAGTGAATTGGACAAGGCTGAGTTATTAGATGTGATCAGAGTGTATGAAAAGTTACAGACATGTACACAGTCTGTTCACATAAGCTTTGATTCTTAAGGAAATCAAGTTGAAACAATATTAAAAATAACTCCTTTTATCACAGGTGGTGAGTACAACATACCTAAAGCACCAGTTCCAGTTGCAGATATAGCCCAGAAAATATATTAACTATGAACAATTTTAATTCCTTGGATACTTTTAGCAGATACTGCCTTCCTGTGTTAAACTGAATCCCCTTCTCATCCAGAAACTGTTAGTAACCAATGATCAGTGTAATTTTTTTCCCCAACAACATTGAATTGTTCTCTACCTTGTTAATTTTTTAATCTAGATAGTAGGATTTCCCAGTCATTAATAATCTGGTTTCCCACACATAGTAACTGAAGAATTTTTTAAAAAATCTTGTTTTCTGAAGAGCAGAGAAGAGTGCAAAGGCTGAGATAACAGGTCAGATATTCAATAGGGATGGACAGACAGAGTTAGGAAATACGTGTTTTTTCATAAAAAAAAAAAAAGTCTGTTCTATATAATTTCTTAAAGAAAGTCTCGAACTTCCTAATACTAGCTTAGTAAGGTAGATCTCAACTGCAGAA
This sequence comes from Brachypodius melanocephalos, assembly GCA_013398615.1. Classification (NCBI taxonomy): domain Eukaryota; kingdom Metazoa; phylum Chordata; class Aves; order Passeriformes; family Pycnonotidae; genus Brachypodius; species Brachypodius melanocephalos. Next base: position 19,843,011 of record VZSR01003807.1, read on the forward strand.
TCATAGAATTGTTAAGGTTGGAAAAGGCTCCTAAGACCACCAAGCCCAGCTGTCAACCTAGTCACCATGTTCACCACCAAACCACATCCATAGCTGCCATATCCATGTGTTTTTTGAATGCTTGTGGGGATGGTGACTCCACCACTTCCCTGAACAGCCTGTTCCAATTCTCTACAACTCTTCCCATGAAGAAATTTTTCCTAATATCTAATTTAGACCTCCTGGCAAAACTTGAGACCACTGAATATTTCATAACATGCACATATCAGAATGAATACATAATAACCAGATTTACCTAACCAAAATATTGATAAACTCAAGTAGATAGAAGGTGCATGCACTTCAGAGGAATTGATTATGTTGGTGACTGATCTGTTATATGCTGGAGCTGAGTTTGACTGTGTAAAACTTTGAATGGGTTTCCACTCGCACACGATATTGGCATTTCATTTTACAGTCTAAAATGTTACTGACTGCTAAGGGAGTGAAACTAGATTAACATGGTCAGAGAAGAGTGATGCATCAAATTATTTAGCATGTAAATAGACATTTAAGAGGACAGAAGGGACAGCAGAGCTGTTATTAAGCAGAGTATATGAAGCTGACATTTGTGACAGTTTTCAGGCTGCCAGATTTGAGGCTAACACTGATTTATGTGTATTCTTTTGTTTTGCTTAGTGGGCTAGAGAAAAATATTGAAAATTTAATTAGAAGAAATCTACTGTGGCAGTAAATAAAGAAGTGGTGGGCCTGGCAGCTCTATCACAAAGTAGTTAGAGGGAATAAATGAAGTCCAGGGTTTCTCGGTCCACATTTAAAACAAGAACTTCATCAATTCCAACATTATTTTCCCTTGTGGTTTTCATTTGTGTTATTAGTTCAGGCAGTATTGAACCTCTCTATCTCTATGCATGTTTGGTTCATACAGATGGATGAAAATGCCATTTGAGATGATGCGCATCTGGAAGTAATTGTGAAATGGCAGAAAATGACTTTTTAATCTGATTTGAGGAATAAAGAGGTCTGGGTGGTAACATTTCAACTCCAAGTGTGCATTTAGTCCACCATCATTACTGCTCTGAATTCATTCCCACAGCAGTTGGGGATTGATCCAAAGGCCTTTGATGTCAATGGGAGTCCTTCCACTGACATTAATGTGCTTTGGATTAGGTCTTTAGAAGTCATAAATCTGTCTAGACCATAATTATTTCCTTGAAATTGCTCCTGATGATGTTTCTGCTCTTAGGGAAATTTGTGAAAGTCAAATCACCTCCTGTTGCAGGATGCTCAAAAATGTCTGTTACCGATTAATGCACAAATGAAGGGAATATGTCAGATGCTAAATGTATCTGAAAGGAATTTTCTCTCGCTGTTGTTTTTGTGTTTGGATCAACACTTCAACAATGACTTTGAGCTGTACCATCGCAATAGGAACTGGAGATCCAAGTGGCAATATTAACATAGAGAAGAATGCAGGTGTTTCCTAAGTCATATCTTTTTTTTTCACTCGTTCATGGGGAAAGCATTTAATATGTTTAAACTTCAGTGGTCTTTTGCATAATGTCTTTTATCACTCAAAGAGGAGAATTCAGTTGACTTGCTGAGCTTTCCAAAGGTGGAAACAGAACATCAGCATGGCATATTTTTCTCTTTTGTATATGAAATTGCAGTAGCTCACCGAGCAACCACATCTGCTAGTTCTGATAAGTAATACCTTTGGTTGTAAATAAAAAATTGCATGATCCCTTGATGGAATATTTGATCATGGTTATTAAAAAAGCAGTTAAGTGAGGGACACCTCCAGATATCCAGACACAAAACCTATAATATGAGTATTTTCATGTATGCACAGAGATGGAAATCTCAGCAACCTTAAAGATTTCCTAAAGAATGAGAACTTTAGAAGCAAGAATTCAGGTATTCTAGTTTATATTTAAATATTAGAAGAAGAATGTTGATATATTACTAGGATCAGCATCTTAGCATATATGCTCTTTTAGAAGATGCCTGGTTTATTAGTTCTCTTCAACTATAACAAATATTATTTCATGAATCAGGCTGTGAGCATTGAGTGTTTTGCATCCATTGCAGAGAATATGGACACATAAAGCTAGAAATCCAGAGTTTTTACAAAACCCATTAGATTTTTAACCACAATTGAAAATCCTTTTTTCTGCTTATAATAGACATGCATTTTAAAGTAGGCTTTGCTAATACTTCTGGGTGCAGGGATGTATTTCAGCTCTTCTTTTCTTACTATTTTTTTACCATCTCTTATTTGTCTTTTCTAATGTGTTTACCTTCTTGGTGTCATTGTAAAATTACAAGTGTTTAGATAAGGTAAACTCTATCATCTCCTGATAGGACTGGTCTCATTAACCCCTTTTCACACAGGCAACCTGTGTACACTTTAATTTTTTAGTGTGATTAACTCTACCATTGGCCGAAATGGCCTCTTGCAGTGCCTGGGGTTGAAGAGTGTGTGAGGCAGATCAGGCAGAGACTGCTGCCTCTAACAGCCTGTCACAGGCATCTCGTGTGCATGTTCAGCCTCAGAGCGACAGTAATTTGGCTCATGTGTGCTGTAGTGCAGTTTTAGAGCAGCCCTTTGAAGGGATAGCACTGTTTTGAAAAAGAAGGAGAAAGGAGTCTCTAGGAATTATAAATTGTGTTTATATGCAGTCAGTACAGCCAGAATGACACTTTCTTTGCATTGGCAAGCATCTCAGCATAGGCAGTATGCAACACCTGATCACAGAGGAAGTAATCTTTGCAATTATTCATTTTTGCATTAACAGCTGCCAAACACTGAGATATTTTGAATAGAAGACAAAATATATTTGAGCAGTAAGGCTGCTCGTTGTGCACCTGGACAGGAAGGACACAAGAGCTTTTCATCAGAAAAGAATGATGCACAAAGAATGCAGAAGAAATTCGGCAACATCTAAATCAGAAATGATGCTTTTATGAAAACAGTGTACTGTTTTGACTCTGAAATCAGTGTCACCATGTTTCTTTGTATCTAATTGAACACTTTTAACTAAATGAAAAGTCCCACCTTTTATTGTCATGAACTTTACAAGGGGTTATTAAACTATGTGCATGTCGTCTCTGACAGAGCCCTAAGTGAAGTTCTATGGATAGTCATCTAGAAACAAGGAGCAGCATTGCCAAGTGTAGTAGCACTTCCTAAACACTCCAATGTGTTGCAGAGCAAGTCAGTATGGTTGATTGGCACTGCTGCCAAATGATTGGAATACAGAGTGATGCTTTGTCAGCTGCATAAGGAGATGATGCCTCTGAAGTTCAGGAGCTCACACTGCTTTCTGCTCTAGTGGGAAGCTGTGTATTAACCTGGCTATTTTTGGAAAGATGCCGGCTGGAAGCGCTTGCAGATGGACCTCGTAGGGGGGATGATCTTTCTAGAAATAATGTGGTTATCACACATCTGTCTGTCACAGCAGGACATAGTTACAGGCAGTGTTAAAACAATTTTTGTGGCCAGGTGAGTTCAAAGCATAGGGAACAGAATTACAATGCTGTGTGTGGTTTTCAATGCTGTCAATTTAGGAAGTGTCTGGAGACTTTTGTGTGAGTTCAGCAGTTTGGAAAGGACTGGGAATATATTCCTTGCTGCACAGTGATGAAAGTTCTTGATCAAGATGGACTTCCAGAACCTTTTACTGTCAAAGAGGTCACAAAATACATTGCATTCTGTTTAACATCTGCTTTATTGAGTAAACAAGAAAGATAACCACATTCAGTACCATATAGACGCCAGAATATTTAACCTGAACACTAAATCAGAGGTCCCATATCTGCTGACTTGTGTTGCTTGCTCTTTGCTGATGACTTAGTATTGGTTACTCAAACATATATGAGCATATTACATATCATTGACTGTTTCAGGCCCTCTGCCAAGAGGTTGGCCAGGTCATTAGTACTGGGGGAAAAGCTGCTCTAACCTTGCTATGGTGGAAAATATCCTGAGGCAGTAGTCTGTGCTGATGCTACACTACTGAAATTTGTGAAAACAGCAATGCTACCTCACCAGCACACTTTTTTCAAAACTCCAGAGTTTAATAGCAAAGGCATGCAGGGAATAGCAAAAGCCAATATAGTATTTAGGATGTTGAAGCAGCATGTCTGAAATAAGGGGCATCTAGCTTCAAATATAAGTAAATATCTATTGTACATTAGTTGTTGTCACTCTGTGTATGGCTACAAAACTTGGACATTTTATCGTCTCCACATCTAGCATCCAAACCATTTCTGATGCACTGCTTTCATGCCCTTGCTGCCATAAAACTGCAGGGTATTGCCCTGAATGATGTATTCCTAAATTGCTGTCACATTGTCAGCACTGAAGCAAGATTATAGGACATCCAGTTATGCCAGACCTGCTTCTCATGTTGGAAAATAAATTGCTCAGAACTGGTTTCTATGGGCAGTTGAAATGCAGAGTAAAGCTCAGAGGCACCATAACGAGGTGGCTAATGGGTGAGTTTAAGGCAAATCCTCACTTATGTGTCATGAGTTTCACAGTGTGAGAAATTAAATCTGAAGATTTCCTGCTCTGGTGAAGAATGGGTACTTATACCATCATAACATTCAAATAAAATTAGAATGTCACTGTATGGTAAAAGTGAATATGGTAGTGAATATTTTATATCTGCACACTTCACAGAATCGTGAAAATGTGCGTCTTCCTGGGACGATGAAACCAGGTCCTTACATACAGATGGAAAACAGGAATCACACTCACTCTTTCCATCCCTCATGCTACTGTATTTCTGAATTTGCCATTTCTCCAGCCTCAAGAATGATGCATCCTAATGAACAAGAAATCTGCCAAAGGGAGCAAGAGACATGCATGGATGAATAAAAAACTCCTGTCATTATTCAAACATAAGCAGAAAACACACAGGAGATGGAAAAATGGTCAGGCCATTTGGAATGAATATAGAGAGATAGAGTAAGTTGAAATGAAACAGGGAAGACCAAGGCCAAGGAATTAAATCTGGTCAAGGGTGTTAAAGAGAACAAGAAGGGCTAGGCCACTCATGATCAGCTTTGAAGGGACATGGAGATCAGGAGAGGTACCTGAAGACTGGAAGGAAGCAAATGTAATCCCAGTCTTTAAAAAGAGCAAGGAAGAGGACCCAGGGAAATACTTTCTAGCCAGCTTCACCTCAATCCCTGGAAAGGTGACAGAACATCTCATTCTGAAGGCCATCTCTATCCACATAATGGACAAGAAGATGAATGATCAGTAGTAGTAAACATGGGTTCACCGAATGTAAATCTTGCTTGACCAACCTGATTGCCTTCTACGATGAAGCAACTACCTTGGTTAAGGGGAGAGCAGCAGACATTACCCACCTCGACGCTGTCTCACAATATCCTCATAGGCAAACTCAGGAAGTGTGGGCTGGATGAGTGGACAGTGATGTGGAGGGAGAACTGTCTGCATGGCAGACCCCAGAGGGTTGTAATCAGTGGTACAGGGTCTAGTTAGAGGCCCCCAAGGTTCTGTAGTGGGCCCAGATTGCACTAGGTGACAGTGTCCCTTCCAACCCAAACTATGCAATGATATAAAGATATGTATTCTGGCTGTACATCTTATTCTTGGGACCATTAGGTAATGACAGAAAAATCAGCTTGTTTGCTATTTGCCAGGACTGTTGAAAGATTTTACTGCTATATCCATGCTTTTAACAACCAATGACCCTTTTTCCATATCAGAGAGAGAAGGGATAGAATTCTACAATTATGGTAATTGGCATTCAAATTGCCTCAACATATGGAAGGCATTGATTTGCACAAGTACAGACATTTTTTAATATGAATCTTAATTTTTGCATACATTAACACCATCCAGATTGTGTGAATGTGCTTGTTTTGTTAACCCATACAATAGAAAACATGTAACCAAGCAAATCTCAAATTAACCTTTGACCTGTTTCTAATTTCATGAACTTTGCTGAATTGAGTCTGCCATTTCTTTTTTGAAATGATGGTGCTATATCCCCTAGACTTTCATAACAAATTTTATAAGGACTGGTAATTCAACATGCTGCAATTATTTTCTGAAAATGTAAACAGGTTTTCTCACAGTTCTTTAGTGTTTCTCATTTCTGGTAGTTCATAAAAATTTAATCCTGAACAGCCTGTTATCTGACAATATTCCAAAATTTAGAAATTTTGTAAGTTAGTTCCCATTCTTCTTGAAATTATTGAACTATAGTATTTATACAGGGTTTTACATCCATGTGTTCATCTTTCATAGCACTTGCTTTTATACACCTCTGTTAAAAAGGGTTATCATTCTCCATCCTGGTGTAAAGGCTTTTAAGATACTGCACTCTGAAACTTGGGTACTGGGTGCTTCATCTGCTCAGTGAAACATCTAGAAGGAACCTCTATCCTCTGTATCTCAAATAGCATCAAACATTAAGATTGCTGTATGTATTTCCTTTCTTACTCACTCGTTTACAGAAAATTCTGCTATACATATCATAAGGAGGTTGATTTTTCAGATTATTTTGTCTTTTGAAAGATATATGTCTCAAAGCCCCATGAACAGCAGTCAGATATTAACCATCGTGGTTAGATAGGATTTTTGATCAGTAATTTGAGCTGTGGAGTGCTCCCTGGCTGCTACTAACTGCTTACATGTTTCAGCCTAGATCATGCTATACACTGAGATGGGAAAGGCTACTGTCTACTTGCAGCAGTCACTACATATTTGTAAACCTACCAAGTTTTTATTTTGTTTTTGAACGTAATTTAGAAAACCTCCTTCTACGATAGGTCATTGGCAGGTTAGTAACTGAGAGATCATGGAATCATGATAAGGTTGTAAAAGATGTCTAAGATCTTAACCCACTGAACTGCTTCCCCAGGTGCCATATCTGCAGATTTTTTGAACATTTTCAGGGATGGTGATTCTGCTATTTCTCCCTGAGCACCTAGTTCCAATGCCTGACCACCTTTTCAGTGAATAATTTTTCCTAGTGACCAATCTAAACCTCCCCTGGTACAAATTGAGGCCATTTTGTGTCATTTTGCCACTTGTTACCTGTGAGAAGAGACAACCTTCACCTCATTACAGCCTCCTTTTAGGTAGTTGGAGAGACTGATGGGGTCCCCCTGAGCCTTCTTTTCTGTAGCCTAAAGAACCGCAGCTCACTCAGCTGCTGCTTGTAGAAAACTGAATTTCATTATCTGCATGTCCAAATATGAAAGCTGGTAATTTCCTTGCCTTTGTATTAAAAGCATATTGCTTACTCATCAGAAGTTCTGAGACATCATCTTACTCAGCCAAATCGAATAGCTTTACTAACATGGCTTTAATTCAAACAGAACTGTAGAGTTTTCTCAGACTCAGAAAGTGAAATCAATTTGTGCATGCAGAGTCCTGAGCAACAGGAATCACAGCTTCCTGGATGTCCCTTTAATAATGGTAAAGTTTAGACTGTGAAATTCTACACCTACAAAACAGAACAGTCTGGAAGTATTTTTTCAAATTGTTTCAGGAAGTACAAATCTTTTACACTTTATGTTCGAGTAACATGATCAGGGAACTATTTAGATGAATGCAAACATATACTTAGGTAGAACAACTTTTTCTGCTGGCAGAGGGATCTGTGGTGCTTGCATAGATCAAAACATAATGTGATCAATGGTAGGCACACAGTGCTGTTGCCTTGGACCTGAAGTGGACAGGCTTTTGCACAGACTGATGCCTATAGCTTGGAGGAGAAGGGGCATAGCTGTGCAGGTACTGCTGCTGCCTGAGCTTGCAGCACGAGTGTGGTGCCTTGCCTGCCACCAGCCAGCCTGTAGAGGTGGTGAGCTTGGTAAGTAGCACATTGTGCATAGCTGGGCCCACACAGTGAACCTGTCAGGGACCTGACTGCAGGATGAAGCCCTTGTCACGACTGAGGTGGGGTTGTAGGGCCAAAACAAGAGAGCCCTGATTGCTAGAAAATTTGTTACAAATGAGGATGTGTCGATTATCTTATGCTATATCAGGATATTAAGAGAGATGGGACCGCTGGGAGACATCTTAGAGCGTGATTTATTGCTCTTCTTCTACAGTCTCATCAAGGGTGAGAACGTCTTCACCGTGTAAGTCAGAAGTCTGTGGTCAGTGGTCACAGGACCACAGGTTACAAGGTGTTTTAAAGGTTTATTAGCCAATAAACTACTGCCACAAAGAATGTTTCTACTTTCGCACCAACCCCTAATTAAATTGTCTTACACGTTTTTGCTGCAGTGCGGGCTTTCTTAACCAATCATATAAAAACACACCATCTTACAGAATTACACCTTAAAACTTCTTATTACCTTTATAACTACTTCTCTATATTAAACTTTAAACTCTTAAAATTTTCCACTACCTAGCTTAACATGTTTCTGCTTAAACTACAAATCCACATTCTTGCCCATGGTGTCTAGATCTGGAAGCCTTTCCCAAGGTCTCAAGTCAAACCCTGTATTCATTTCTGTGTTTGGGCCTGCATGCACAAGGTTTCGAGAGCTTTCTGTGCCTGGAATTCCCACAGTCCTAAACAGGACACTTGACTAGTTTTTCAAAATGCTAAGATCAAGTGACAGCTGCTTTGTATCTAATGGCAAAATTTCTTCAAATACAGCTCCTTCCACATTTGACTTGCTTGCTCCACTTCTTGTCAAAGCAAAACATTTCAGCTGTACAGCATACAGCCATGTATGGAGGCTTCTTGAGTCCTACCCAATGCTAAAGTATTTCATCAAGCCAAATTTTGTTGTTGCCATAGCTGGAGATGACATAAGAAGAAATGTAGGACTTGAAACAAATTGTCTTAACATTTGTTAAGCTAGAGGGGACATACAATCATGCAGGGTAAGCTGACTGTAAGTCTCTCATCTTTTTCTCTTCCTTCTCAAGATGTAGCTACTTAAGGTAGTTAGAACCAATTTATACTGTGGTATAAATGTTTGAGACAGAAGCATAAATAAAACATCCCTAAGCTGGAAGCTAAGTACATATATAATACACATTTCTTTTGTCAGCTTTGAAACTGGCTATTGTGTTTTAAATTCATTTTATAAGATCAGATACTTTCAGTTATTTTCTTATTCTGCTGGTGTTTTTGTCGCATTAGTTTTGCAAACTATGTAATTTTTGGTTCCTGATTAAGTATCTAACTAACATTTTACAGCAAAGAGAAAAAAGTTATCACCCTAATGAACACTGTCCAGTCCTTTATCTGTAAGCATGATGGCTGCCTTGTGATGTTTACAATTCCACAGCATATTTTTATCTTGGTTAAGCAACCTGGAGGATGCTTTTCTGGCTTGGGGTAGGACATTTGCAATGTGCGTTATTTCATGTTTCTACTATGGTTTTTCCACTCTCTCTTCCATTTTATTATTATTATTGGTCACTTTAATGTAAAGCATTTCAAATTTTCTGGTGTGAGTTCTCTATTGAAGAGAGAGGTCTTGTTTCCATTGGGATATACAGCATTGCCTAACCATGCCTGAGCTGTCTGCACAGTGTATCGGAGCTGCTTTTCTACAGAGTAATTAATTTCTTAAACAGCATACTCAGATAAAAATTAGTATTGTAAATTCAGTTTCAACAAATAAACTATGGTGAATCAAAAAGCATCAGGGGGCAAAAGAAAATGTGTGTTATTGTAGCTGAACTATTTGCTGTATTTTTTGAGATGTCTTATCAATTCAAGGCTGGATGCTGATTCTTGCCCCATCTCTCTGTGCAGCTGTGGATTTCTGTCTTAGTACCAAAAGTCTCATTATGATCAGGGCAAGAGGTCTTGGTTGGGGGATTGCTCTCTTCTGATTTTTGCCTGTGAAACAAAGAGAAAGACTACAGATACTTTGCCTGTGTAGAGTGAACATGGTTATTGCAATTGTGTATATGTTGAACTAAAATTTGCACAATAACAATAACCGACAATTTTTCTGATGCTATGAGGTCTTTTTCTCATTTTAAAGTTTGGCTTTTATTTCACATACTCAATTTCTCCACTCACATCTAATAATGTAATTATTAGTAAATTCCCATGAGTAGTATTGAAGAAATATGCTGTCTTAGGGATATTTTAAGTTTTTCAAGACAGAGGGTTTGGTATCAGAATTGTTATTGATTTCCAGTCACTGTAAAGTACACACACATCACAATAAAGGTTAACTGCCTAGAAGAATGTAAAAGAGCAGTGACTTTAAGTAAAAAGAAAATCCAGCTTAAAAAGAAATCAGACTGAAGTAAATGCAGTGAGCTGCTTTTTTCGTGTCTGGAATGTTTTCTTCATACAGCTACTGTAAAAACAATGTTTTCTTTTGTTCTTTTTAATGCAGACAGGAACACATCAATATTTAATTTGACCATGAGTAATACATATATTCCATTTAACCCCAAGTATATTTCGGACTTTGTATGTTTTTATAATGATGATGTGAATTTATAAATCCTTAATGCCCTTAATGCTGCCCATATGTTGTTTTGAAATCCTTAGGATTCGGCAAAAATGAAAGTCAAGAAGATAGTTGTGGGCTCCAAAAGCTGAAAACCAATGTAAGCCAGTCTAACAAAGATTTGTCAGTTGTATCCTAATGCTCCTAAACCTTTGGCAAAACAAATGTTGCCCTTGAGAACTTATCTCATTATATCTGGGCATTTTAAATCACTCTACAGAAATAATACAAAATAAAATAAAATGTTCTACTTCTAAGTAGAAGGCATGATCCTGGCATCTGTGCTTCTGCCCCAAGTGCTGTCCTTCTGTGCCACAATCAGCATGAGCTTTTCTTAGATTTGTGCTTGTGGGCATATGGACAACTGGAAGTCATTTGGAGATGCCAGTTGTCCTCATTATTATCTGTTTGTTTTATCCTTATCCACTGTCAGTTCCTGAGGATAGTACTAGTTTTACTTTGAAGCTTGATGCAGCCAAGATTACTTTATGTACTTCATGTACATTTTTGAATCTTAAAAGTAAAGGACAAGAAAAGCCATTGTAAGAACTAGCATGAATGTGTTTTTCACCAACACAAGACGATGGTGATTCTTCAGCAGGTAGAAAAGCTCTGCCTCAGGTATTTACATACACTTGCCCAGTACCTGCTAAAGACTAATCACATTGAAGTAGTCGGGTATTATCATTAATTTACAAAGTTTTCATACCAATTTGAAGCCCAAGACTTCTAAAACCTACAAGTCATTAGTAGTTTGGAGGCTACCCTGCCCATGAGACTTAGAATTTCTGCTTGTCATCCTACCTTTTGTTGGTAGCCTTTTGTTAGCCAACAATTGCTTTCTTCCTTTCACATCAGCTATTCATTTTGCTATATTTTTTCCCATCCACTCATAGTAAATTGATGAAGCAGCACAGCATTATAATGAATTTCTATTTGGTTAGGCAAAAGTTGGATTGTTGTGAGTAATCGAATTACTCCTCTGGAGACAGGATTTCTAAGTAAAGTGATGAGGTGAGGTGATTACAGCTGTAACCCTTACAAGCATAAAAAGATGTGTTATGCTAATCCTTTGTGAATGGGTTGAATTGAAAGTGAGGGAAATAAAAAAAGAATGCTCTTGAAAGAAGAAGGGGGGTATGAAAGGACTACTGTGTCATTTATTCCCCTTTCATTCATCCTCTCTTGCTACAGAGAAAAAAAATTGTGGCAAACTGGAGTATTTTACCTGTCAAGTCTGACATTCAAATAATTTAATCTTTAACTGCCCTAAATACTGTGTGGAAAAAAAAAATGAGAGGGTGGAAGGAGAGGTATAGCAAAAAAAAAAAAAAAACACGTGTGAAAAGGTGCCAGTTTGTATAGGCTACTTTTTTGTTAAGGTTGCTAAATGTGGTATAACTTTATCTTACCTTGTTGTAAAAGCAGCAGATTGAGGAAGGGGAACAGAGATGCTGTGGAAAGTAAGAGTTATGCTAAACATTACCTTTATCTGAAAACACTTATACCTCCAGTGCGAGATCTTTGTTACCCCCAGGCTTGTTTATTTTCTGTTTCCACTCTTTCAGCTGTTAAATAAGAGTGCTCTGTCTCAAATTAATACCTGAAAGGACTTTTAAAGGTTCAGCTAGGAGGGATGACATGCCTATTACAATGTAGTCACTAACTGAATAGAGTGTTATAAGTATGTCTTGTTAATTGGGTAAAAAGAAACAGCTTATTTGTTTTGTTGTTTTGAAAACCAACCTGAATGTAAATGGACAAGGTATAAGTAGCTTTTGGGTTTCTTCTTTGGTTATTTTTTTTTAAGATTTTTGAACAATTTTCATTGTTGCTGTTGCTCTTTTTTTTACTTACTCCATCCTCAGCCAGCCAGATTCCTTAACAGTGCTTAGACTTTATGGTCAAGCTTTTCAGCATATTATATTTCCACTGAGAACGGAGGAAATTTCCATAAAATTTCTTCCCCTTTGTAAGTTTACAGTGATGATTCAAATTTGGTGTTCTGAAATTTTATATTAATGAAATTCTTCATTAGTTCTAAATTTGTGGGAAAAAAATACCAATGGGCACAGGGAAATGAACTGCTTATTTTTCTCTGTCAGATACCTGAAACTAGCTGTAATTTAAGAACAGAGCTTTTACAGGAAAAGCAGAAAAATTATAATTCCCAGAGTGTGCTACTTCAGGCTTGCATTTTCCCCCAAATTCCTTGAGAACAGCCTCCTGAAAAGTTTCTGTTTACTACTCTCTTACTGTTTTGCCCACATCCCTCTTGAAATTTTTAATGTATTAGCTATGTTGAAAAGACTTCTTTTAACCTTAGAAATTATTCTCAAACCATTTCTGTTCATTTTACTGTGGCTGGAACAGACAAGAACACAAGGAGTCCTGTTAGAAGAGGGAGGGATAACCCAGCTCTGAACTTAACTCAGCTTAATCTCTTCTGTAATCTTCCCTGATCCAGTGCTGAAGACAGGAATGAAATCCAAGATGACATATTCTGTTACTAGAGTATTTGATGGGCCAAGCATGTGAGAAAGTTCTCTGCAAAACTATGAGCAGGAGTTCCTTAGAATTTTTACCCACCTGCAGCAGCACAGGTATAATGGAAGTGCTGTGGGAGAAGGATATTTGGGTCTAATGAGGAAGTATATATCAACATAGAGAGCTATTTCTTCTGGAGTTATGGGATGAGTTATGATGGAGTTATGCCTTTTTTCAAAAAAAAATTAGTTTGAATCTGGTTGTTGCTGTCACTGAGTTTCCAATCAGCCTTTGTAATTAAAAGTTCTTGGGTATTAATGGTAGTTTTTATCCTTGCCAAAAGTCAAGATTAGTGTAAGATGGTTCAATGTGATGAAACTTGTTTAGAATTCATATTCACTAAGTGAACATTGTTAAGTCAATGAGCTGAGTGAGAATGAAATTTAGTGTATTGTTACTGAGTAAAATATTTCATGTTTCTTAAAAGAGGCTTTGCAAGTGTTCAGTAAACCGTCTGAAAATTGATATTATGTAAAAAATATCTTCTGGTGAAAAACTGGTTTAATAAATACCTGCAGTGTCTATGAATGTTTAATAAGGCATTTTTTTGTTAGTGGGCATAAATAGATTTTGCTGTGAATGTCTGAATATAAGATTACTTTTCATATGATTCTGCTGGAAGCTTAGAGCAGATATATTTAACTAATTGATGAAAAATGTTTCTGTGAGTATTGCTTTTATGTAAACTTATAGTCCTTAAATTGGCATCTTTGTTCATTATGTTTTGAGAAGCAAAAGACAAAATCTTGAAAGACGGTTTTTATTTTAGTAGTTTCCATTAAGAGTGGTTGAAACACTCCTTGTTTGTCCATCCTGGCATAAACCCCTGTGGTTTCTGTAGAAGTCCTGCTCTCAAATGTATACGGAGATGTTCAATTTCCAGGTCTCAAGAGAATTACTGAATGTAAATGATATTTAACACATTTGAAGTAAACTGGAACATTTTTTTTGTTTAAAAACCTCATTCACAATGCTAATACAATTTTTTTGAAAAGCAAACAGACACTGAAGTTTAGTCATTACTCTGCTTATCTTTAGGATTAATCTGATTTAGATTCATTCATTTGGTCAGTAGAGGTTACTTTTCTAAATAATTTCTTTAAGCTTAGGTAAAGGTATACAGGCTTAAAAACCTTAAAAGAAACATCAAGAGTAAAAGCAGTGCAGTACTTTGAGACAGGAATTGTTTGATTGTGGAGCAGGGGCAAAGGTAAGAGAAGGTTAAATGACAGAATCTTTGTTGATATTTTCTGTTAAGTAGAAGGTAACACCACTTCCCTCATTTCATTGATGTTGGTTGGCTGTTTCTATCTGCGCAGTAAGAAATAGGAAGGGATGTATTTGCTCCAGCTAAAGGTGAAGGATTATTAGCAGTGACCCAAGGTATATATCACAAGGAGGTTGATCAGTAAATGACTCCAAGCAGATTTGATCGTGCCTTTCAGTCATGATTCCTAGCACTATGTGTGTTCCTGTTCTGCCCATCTCAAAAAAGGAAGACAATTTATGCAGAGTTAATGGTAGTTTTCTGTGGTGGCAGCGTGTGTAGTTGCACCTGGAGTTCCCATTGCTAACCAGCACAAGGGATGGACTTTCTAGAGTGTGTGAAGTAATGTCTGTAACAGGTCTGGATTGTGCCTTTGGAAAGAAGGAAAGAAATAGGCCACCTCTTTCACTCACAGAGATCCACATTTGGATTTGCTTCTCTTCTCATTGGCATATATCTCTCAGATTCATGTAGCTAGGGATAAAATTCCAGTCCAATTTAAACTGACATTTTGCAATCACAAATCACTGATTTAATTTACATTTCTTACTTTTCTTTTTCATCATTTTTTGTTGTAGTGATAAAAAAAGGCTTTTATAGTTTTTTAATGAAGTTTAGTGTAGTCCCAAGTTATTTAATATTTGCTTCAGAAATACATTGTTGTTCTCCACTTTCTGTTATTTAAATGCTTGGGATTTGTGAACAGTTTTGTATTTAATTTTACTTTTTGAGTATTTGGTAGATAGCAGATGTGATCATACCGGATTGCACTGTGTTTTCATGTAGGACTTACTAGTCTTATCGTTACACCAGAATCAGGCAAGAGAAGGTCTTAGCAGATACTGTCACTCCATTCATTGGCTAATATATTTCCCAGGTGAATGTTTCTTTTCACATATTAGTTAAAGTATGACAATTCATCTAATTTATGAGAGCTGTTCAAGCAATCTGAAAGTCATCTCCTGTGTTGGTGCTGTCTGAATATATGAGGATGAATCCGTCAACCCAAGTTTGAAAATTTTGGCCATCTGTCTCTAAGAAAGCTGATAGATAGCATTGCTTGGGTTTTAAGCAATAAGAAGCCGAAATGAACCATTCATTAAAGTAATATCAAGTTAGTCAGTGAATAAAGCCATTTTTCCCTTCCTTGAAAAGAAGAAAGGCCATTGCTGCCATGAATGGCCAGGAATACCTGCTTCAAAAATGGGAACTCACAGAGTGGAGTGGCCTGTGTGTTTCAGAATGCAATTCACATTTGCCAAAGGAACAATGTATGTCCAAATGAGGTATATACAGATGTGTCTTAGCTTGTGTGCTCAACAATAGAGCACATTGTTTTAATGTCAGCGGTTTAATACAATCTTAGTTCTCATTTTTAGATGCAAATTTGGTTTTGGTCATTGTTAGACATACCTCAGGGCCTCAGTATAGATATTTTTGTCACCTTATCTGCAAGAGTTCTTGGCACTACATCGGTTTAAGGTGATTTTCTCCTCCAAATCAGTCACATTTTAATCAGATCACAACAGACTGAAAACCCTAAAACCAGATTTAAAGCATAAATACCAGAACAGTAATCTTCTTTGCTGACAATCTATTACATAAATCATAATACAATATTTGCATGTTATAGTTGGCTTCATTTATTTTGACTTGTATGTGAATTTGAAGCTTTTGTTAAATGTATGGTTGGAATTTTATCCTTTGATACAATTGTGTTTTCCTGGAGAAACCAGCTGAGAAAGCAGCAGCCCAAGGCATATCCAATACAGAGCAGGTAATTTCATCCTCTGGATAAAAACAACCAAACAATCTATACCTGCGTAAAACATGCAGCTGAGGGAACACCAAAGTCATTTTCAAACTGATACCTTTTAGTTCCGTATACTGTTCAGCCCATGTACCTTTCCTACAGCCTCACTGTATTCTTCTTTTTTATGCTTTATTGCATATTTATTTTATGCTATTTATTGCTTTATGAGATTAAAAACTGCTTTTCCTTTACTTATTATGAACCTGTATAATACCAGATATAAAAATTCATCTATCTTTAATCATGGAAGTTGTCTGTTACACCTGGTTCTCCATCACAGTCTTGTGTGAATATTTCCTCAAGTAATGGAAATAACAAAAAAACCTCTTTATTTTTTTCAGATGAGGAAGATTAATTAGAATTTAAGATTTGAAGGTAACAAAATTTCAGTATTAAAAGGAAAAAATGTGAAAAAGTATACCCAAAGGTTCAGAAAGTGGCAATACACTTTAAGTCTTTTTTTCTTGCAGGCATGTTTTGTCCTGTGGTCTGCAGGACTGCCATCTCTTCTTCATGCTTGAAACTTTCTTTGACATATTAATAATGTAGAAATATATAGAAAGAGAGGCAATGACACAGTACGAAAGGCTTTTAATATCATTACAGGTCCTCATCTGAACTCAATAATCAATGACAGTCAAGCCAGAGCTGTGATTATTGATGTTTTTCATAGAGTTGTCATTGCATTAGCTGCATGTTGTTGCAGTGTCACTATGTCTGTGTTTCTACATGTGGTAAACAAGCCCATAGACAGGCTCTTGACTTCTTACACAGGGTTTAAGGCTTAGATAACATATTTGGGTTGGAAATGGCAGTGTAGCAGAAGATGACAAAGCTTTTAGCCAGCTAAAGGCTGTTGCCCTCACATCACAGCTGGTAGACTAGCACAGATAAGCACCACGGCTTTAGATGTTTCAGTCCAAAATCAGGTGGCCAGGCTTAAAGTGCTGACCTCTCAGATGTATTTGGATAAGCAGATTTGGGAACAACTGCATAATTAGGGTAATGGCTGAGATAGTACTTGCAGCCTGCTGTGATGTGCAGCTGGGTGATACCCTCTCACTGGTTTGGAAGAGAATATTTGCTTTTCCCTCATGCTCCCTGACATCCAGCTGCTTAAGACACCTATTAGTGCTAAAAAGCTCAGGAGAACCTCAAGAGTTTTTACCCATGTAACTTTATGGGAGTGGATGCTCTTCAGATGGGAAAGTTTTAAAAGGGAAAAAAGGTTCTCTCCATGGTTCTCTGTTGCACTTCAAGTGCAGTTGTTTCCCAGCCAGCCCAGTGGACTCTTACAAACACTGCACCATGTCATCAAGGTATCATAGAACTGAAGAAGTTGCAAAAAACTTTCTCTAAATGGAAGAATATAACTCTTGTAAAAGAAAGCATTTTTTCTTCTGTCAGAGTACATAGATATATATATATACACATATATACTCTGTCACTCTATTTGAAAAAGTACCAAATTTTGCAAGAAAAAAATACTGAAGGCTGGCAGTCATGACAGTAATAATCTGGGATACTAAGAACAGATGAGTGCTATTAAAGATTACATATGAGCTATATTTATGTTATGTATAAAATTTAATCTATACATGTTTGGAAAAACTAGGACCTATCTCCAAAGGAAGAATTAACCACTTGTTTTCTTGGAAGGGTTCTGTTTATTTCCTCACCTTTCACCATTCTGAATGACAAATAACAACTGATGGCTGCTATCAAAGGCTAGATTTAGCAATATATAAGCTTTAATTTGTATGGGTTTGGTTTTTTGAAAAAAAGAGAAAAGACTGTTTCTGTTCTTCATTGCCTCTGTCTTTTGATTCCATCTGCAGTGTTATTAGCACTGCATTCGATATAAGAAAATTTTTCATCTCATTGTCTGTATTTTGAGCTATTGTTTGGGGTAAGAGTTTGCACTTTTCGGGTGGAGGAGATTTAAGCTGTCCTTACTTCCTTCAGTGTAATTACACAGGTCTGCATTAACTCTGCAACTCCTACACTACCAGTAAATTCTCACTTGCAATTTTATACTTGCTTAAATTAGCAGAAGTTATTCATAGAATGTTATTTTCAATAAACATAGCAAAATGTAACTTCAGTCATTTGAGACTAATATTTTTTCACATAAACCATGTCATGTGCCTATATAAGTAATAATGATCATTATAATGTACTTTCTCTGCTAAACTTCTTAAATGCTGTCTAGTGGAAAGATGAGGCATTTTTGTATATTTGCTACCAAACATTGCTTTTTAAATAATTTTCTTTTAAGAATAAATTCTGAGCTAACAAGGTGTATAGGACTCATTGTCAACACCAGGCAACTTCCCAGTGCAGTGTCTTGCATAGTTGAAATTATATAACATCAAGAGATTTTATCTTTTAAAACACATGGTTTTGAAGGCAGTTTGTTTAGAGTAAAACTTGAAAGTTGATTGGTTTGTAATGTAGCCAAACACTAACTTAACAAATGATCTCGTTAGCAAGAGGCTGACTGCTTTTATATGTTCCTAGGAAAAAAATGCTGCAACAGGTCTTACAACAGGTCCGTTGTGCTTATAAGGGAAGTAATCACAGTGACCTTAAGAAATGGTAGCAGTTTTCAAATGGCTTGTTGATGAGGTAGATCAGAGGATCGTTCTCAGCCAATACCCCTTTCCAGAAAATCAGAGAGCAATAGTGGTCTATATTTCATTGTTTCAGTCCAATACTTTACAGCATGCATGTTATGTATTTCTACATCCATTTTTTAACATACCCCTTTCAAGGTCTGTTAGTACACAGGCCATGAAAAAGTTTGTTTGAATTTTTAGATCTCTACTTCCATATTGGCTCCTGAAAGAAACACATCAAGCGGCTCAAAAAAGGCTTATTTTGAGGGTTTTTTTGGCAAGACACAGACAATTAATCAGATTTTTTTTAAAAAAAATCACATTAGGTATTTCTCTGAATTTTTCCAACATTTCAAACATGCAGCTGTTACATGATGAGATCTGGTATTTTATAACAAGCACTTAATATGTCCACAGTTTATATTTTAGAAGATCTATAAGATTCTAAAACCTGAACTCTCATGCAGATTAGGATTTTTTCAGGTAAATCTCCAGCCTTTGCACTGTTGTTGACAATTGTGAAACAATGGCCTGAAAGAGAACCTCAAAAATTGAAAAAACATAGTACCAGACCCCTGAAATATGGTACCCTGATTCCTTTCAAATATTTGTTATTTGTTTGGAAGCTAAGGCAGTCCAGAATGGGAGGGGAGAAAAAAGGTTGTGTCTTGGATTTTCTGGTGTCAAATAGACAAATGAATAGACTCAAATACATCCACATGTAAAACTCAACAACATAATTTATTGTGAATGTTTTGGAGGTAAAAGTTCCAAAGGCAGCTCAGCCACCTGCACTTTGTCAGAGGCTGTGACCAGGAGGAGTCTCCACTCTCTTGGGCAGTGATGTTGCAGAATGGGGACAGGCCATGTTCTTCTGACCATGTTTGCTCTTTGCTTTGGGAGGTGCCATTTCAGAAGGCTTAGCCCACCATTTTTATCTCGTGTCCTGTCCAACTGAACTAGAAGCTGACTTTAATTTACACCTCTGTGTAAAATGCCTTGTCAGTGTTGCCATCTGTATTGGCCAGAGTATTTTATGTCCTGGGGGCACGGTTGCATCACTGAGCCAGCTCCCTTAAAGCTAACTTAGTTATCTCTGCACAAACAGCTGTTTTCTTGCAGAGGATAGCAGCTTGCAATTCAAAAGCTGTAAAACCTGTGGATTATGACATTCACTGAACATCCCAATTCCCCATAACCAAATCCTATCCTTGCCATTGTTTTAAACATAGTAAAGTGCCTGCAAAGTACACAGCTCCAGAAGTATGTCTTAGTGGCAAATATAGTAGATGGCACTAATTTTCTGTTTCAATGTGACCCATGGACAGCAGGGCAGGGTGGTGCCAGGAACATTGTCTCCTCAGCATTGTTCCTGCTCTGGCTCTCTTCATACCTGCTCATGCCCAAGGTTCCTCAGCTACTGAGGCAAACAGATTCAGCACTTTCTTCACTTGATACTTCTGGATCTGTTAAGGTAAACTCTTCACTAATTGGTCATCAATTCATGGACATTAGTGATTTCAAATCCCTCATTAATTTTTATTTCAGACTGTTACAGCAGCAGAGACTTGGTTCACATGATTCTGTTTTCCTTAGAGTTTCCAACGAAGAGGTACCATCAATTAAGCGATCTGAAAGTTCTGGAGAGTTGTAGAGATAGGTTCAATTTTTTTTTAATTGTATATGCCTTATCAAAGCAACATTTATCAATATTTGAGAGGGCTTATCAACACTAGTTGGGAACTGATCTTTTATATATAAATGTACATATTATACTGGAATTTCAGGTAGCATTATCATTATTGTAGGACAAGATATGCTGTGCTAGATTGTTTAATTAATTTAAATGTATATAAATATTTATAAGCTATGTGTTCATAATTTTAAAAGTATCCAGTATCATAAGCTCAGGCTATTTTTCTGCATTATCTGAAAGCAGGATGTGTAATCTGTTTACTTGATACCATATCTGTATGCAAAGCCAACTGTGAGTCTCCCTATGCTTAACTTCTACAGTTCCTAACACCATCCCAAATCTGACTAACTAGAGGTTAGCCTGGAGCTGTGTTTATTTTGGTTTTGCACATTAACTCTCAGAAGGGGCCCATAAACCGTGTCTGTATCAATTTCTGCAGCAATGACCTTTTATGTGGAGAACATAGTCATATATAATTTTGTCCATATGAAGGCTTAGCCTATAATATCACAAAGCTTTGGGGCCTTGAGGGCTCCTTCTGTTAGGCTCAGCTGGCAGCATCTGGAGGTGGTGGCACCTCTCCCTTTCCCCCTGCAAGGGACACTCATGAGGATAAATTTGGCACAGTATGTTGCAACTCAAATGTGAGACAGCAGATTTCGTTTAAGCATCACCTCACTACCCTCCCCTTTCAGGACAAGCTCAAAGAGGCTGGTGGTGCCTGGGATCCTCCTTTTCACTGGCAGAGCCTGTTAAACTCTATTCCTTGGGACAGTCAAGAACATGGTTACCATGGTGATAGGGATGAACCTGACACTTCAGAGCATAGCTCAGAGAATCACATTTTCTGTTCACAATCATGTACAATTTTTCTTCCTAATAATGCTGCCCTAAAAATCTGTAATTTAAAATCCTGGAAGGAACAGCTTAGATGGATACAAATCCCAATAAATTTCATTTCCCAGAAGCTGTAGTCCAAGAGAGAAATTCTTTAGGACCTGTAGGGAAGGGAGAATTGTGGAGATTCCTTTCCCATTAAATACATCTTCAGCTTTCAACTTGAGAAAGAAAAATCAGTAGTGCTGTACTAAAGTGACCCATGTGAGGATATCTCTGAGACCTCATGAATCATGTGCACAGTTTGCTAGAACAAGTTGCACATCCTGTCTCCTGGTTCCTGCAAATATACATTAAAATGCTTTCAGCAAGCAGGATCAGCTTAGACTTTTTTTAAACTTAATAAAGCTAAAAGTGGTTATGGATCTCCTCTCACTGAACTTGCGTTTATTAATTAAATTTCAGACCTATAAAAATTTCCTTAGTTGCATGATGATTATCACTGTAACAAAGCAGTAAAAAAACAAGACTGGTGCAAGCAGAACAGTCTTTCTGGGTAGATGATTAAAACACAGGGCAGACCAGTCTAAAAGAAAATTTTTGTCAGAGAATCTCATCTGGTCTTTCAACAATCCGTTTTCTCAGCTGGCAGACTGACATCTCCAGAGCTACCTTCAGTTTCATTTGATGTTATCATGATGTTACCTTGTTGAACTCATTCAGATGTCATTCCTGGATTTAATTAAAAGTTTTTGAATGTCACATAACAAAAGTGCAGAACAGATTATCTTGAGCACAGCTATTTTGAATATCAAGCCTATGCCGCAATAACACCAGTTTGTGAGAATTCAAAGATCTGCCATAAACAGAAATTAACATTCAAAGAAAATGCAGTGTAATAAGATAGCAGCTTTAGTCATGCATAAAACTGAGTTTCTTCCCTTGCTCACACAAAGGAAACCCAGAATAAAATGCTGTGAATGTTAAGAGAGTCAAATCATATGGTGAGAAGGTTGCGTATGAAAATGTTGTTCAAAACTTCTGATTTAAAAGCTGTCTTTTGGAAGGCTGGCTGTTCTCTTAGTGGTACCATGCAAACAGCCCTGCAAAACCCTATCAGAATGTTCTGCTTGAATAATTGCGTTTGGATGAGTAAGTAGAATATCATTATCTTGATTCCTGCACCATCTTCTTGGGAAGGTATAGGCGAATAGATTTTGTGCTGAGCATCATAAATTCTCTGACAATTTTGCAAGGCTCTGTGTAAATTTTGAACCACAGAAGGAAGGAGAAGACAGGAAAGAAATGTGCCATGACTGGATGCCTTATGCCACAGTATAATTCAAAAGTTAAGTGTAAATAATATGCATATGCTCAATTATAGAAGTGGATATTGGATTTTTTGGTGTGTTTGATTAAAAATGTGGTTAAAAAATTGAGGGTAGTTAAGTACATCAGGAAATTGTGAGAAGATTGACTCTACCTCACCTGTTTAGAATTTTACTGTCCCTGAGAGTTAGCTATACTAGTCTAATTTAGTGGTGTTCACAGTTGAACTTCATGCTATAAATCATGGAAGTTGACTGATTGAATACTCTCCTTTACTATCTATGAAAACAAGGAGAACAACTTCTTATATGTTGACTGTTACTGGCTATGTGCAGAGTCAGAATTGTTGAATCAAATTATTTTATGAACTTAGTGAGTGGGACTGTGGAATATGAGTGTTGTTACTGCTCATTAGTTCAGAAGAAAGGCAAGTAGATAAATTGCTAAAATCTAGTGTTCACCTCCCAATCTAGCTCATAAATCTTCAGTGTAGGTAGCTATTTTTGTGCAGGAAGAAATGTAGTTAGTGCTCTGTTTCAGGTCAGAAACTCTTCTTGGAAATTTTATGGAAGATGAGTTTGCATGGATTTAAAACTGTAGGGTTATCTCTTCTCGGATTTCCAGGATCAAAATGCAAAAAACATTGATATGGAAGGCAAAGACAGTGTAAAAATTAACACTTAATTCATGGTCTGTTACAGTAAGGCTGGCAAAGGAATTAGTAGTCAATAGAGAGTCCATTTTTGTATGATCACCATTCTGTTACCATGCAAGGTTCTTTCTCAGATCAATAAATTACCTTTTAAGTGAGTCTGATGTTCAAGATATAAAAGAGGATTACAGGACTACATTACTAAAAAAGAGCATTAAAAATTAGTAAAGCAGGTGTTTTTATAACTGGAATAGTTTTAGAACACTTTTGCCCTTTTCAGAAGTATACAGTAGTTAATTCCAATTACCAAAATAATTCTATCTCTCCAATTTAGACATGTTGTGTGAGGATGTCGTCACGGACCACGTCAAAGGCTTAAAAAAGACATCTGTAACTCTTCCCTTGCCCGCTGATGTAGTCACTCCACCACAGAAGGCAGCTCTGTTGGTTAGGCAAGATTTGTTCTTGGTGAAGCCATGGTTACTTTAGTTACTTTATTTGACAAAATCAGTGATTCAGTCTGCAAAAAAGCCACTGCAGAGAACTAAATCCTGGTCGTCTTGTGGAGAGCAGAGAAAGCGAGTTCTCAGTGTAAGCAGAAGTTCCCTTGCTGCTGTAGTCCTTGTGCAATCAGCAGCCAGGAGAAACTCACTTATATACGTAGGTTTAATATGTAGTCACAAGGTTTCTCTGTTTTTCACTCTGGTTATGAGTTTACCCAAGTTCACACACTGTTATTACAATACACTTTGAGCTATCAAAGTTAAAACACGAGTGATATGAAATGCCTTCAAATTCATAAGTTTAATGAAATTATTCTATGCTACATCCAATAACTTCCTCAAAATAATCATTGCATGCAATACACTTAGATAACAGTGTGATTTATATCTATGATTACTTTCATATAGTTCCCAAAGGTAGAATTTAGTCTAAAGAGTCCATGTATTGTCTGTTTCTGGAAGTATAAAAATCCTGGCTTCATTTAAGTTCAAAGCAATTTTTCTGTTGATATTGGCAAAACAGGTATCATTTTGCCAGTAGATTTTAATATTTTGGGTATAGGAGGCTCATCCACTGGTTATATACTTGATTAGTGTATGACTATTCAATGACATTTTCCTCAACTAATTTAGGACTCTGTGGTGCATTTCTAGTGGGCACCAGCTTTACCTCGTAAGTAGCCTCAAAGTTCATGGAGTGAGTTCTGTCCCTTACTTCAAAACCCTTAATGTGAGGAAACAAGAACAAACAATCTAGCACTAATTATCCTCCTGGCTTTCCACTGTTCTTCAAAAAGCTTGGCAGAGAGCTTCATTTTAAAATTACTGATGATCCAAACCAATCATTTCCTAGAGTGTATATAAAGCACCTGTGCCTGACTTAGCCAAATATGTCAACACCCTCGGTAGCCTTCGGATTTTCTGAGACGTAGATAGTTGTTTTTCTAAAGTAACTTTTCTGAATGAAACAACTGTGTGTGTGGCCATGCAATAGTTTTAAATGTGACTCTCAGAAGCACATATATTGCAGCTTGCTCTGTCAAGTTATAAGGGTCCTGTCTTTCTCCAGGGAAGTGTGAAACAGGTCTGTCATTCCTTCCCCTTCACTCTCTCATCACTAATACGCCTTTGAAAATACCACTGTCCTGATCAAAGCCCAAAGCCTGTATTGTTGGATGTATTTTTGAGCCTTCAAGTTTTGAAGTGCATCGTCAGGTCACATTCAATCCCTATCATTCGTATTTTGAAATCTCTCAGAGATTTGGCCTTAAATCTCCATCCACACAACTAAATCTCTTGCTCCAGCCTTAGTTATTTTGCAGATTGAGTAGTTCTTACCTTTTGTAGGTCAGAGCTGCCCAGCTGCACTCACATTGTACAATTCTAGACACAGCAAATATCCCATTCCTGCACACTCCCTCTTTACCCTTCCCATGTCCTTGCTGTTTCTCAGTACTCCACATAGCAAACATGATCTTTTCTTCCCCATTGGCATATAAAGCCATTTATATCTAGCTTAGATTTGTCTTTTGACTCTACTGATTGGCCTTTTGTCTCTACTGCTTATCAAGTGTTCATTCATATTTGTCATATCCAGCCCAGTTACTACTGCACTGGGAGTTGATTCATGTTAAGCATTGAGATTGTTGAATACCTTCATCTTCCATTTCTGCCTCAAAAGTCATGCCCCTCATTTTCTCTGTTAGACAGCATCATATTGTGCACATCATAATGTGCATCCAACATTAATTCTAGCTTGTCTGTGTTGTACATGCACACATCTCTTGCCTGATGCCCATTTTTACTCCTTGACACCGCAACAACACACATAATAAAAATATAGATAGTATTCAGTCCTCACAGGTTATGTATGCAAGTGTGCATGTGGGCATGTATTTACATAGAGAAGGAAACATTTAGTATTTCTCAGCAGATAGAGTTCAAGCTGTAGGTGAGAGAGATGATTATAATGATGAATTCTTATGATGATGATTAAGTTTTACGATTAAAGCACTGCCAGATCTCTCATTGTCTGGCTGGCTCTCCTGTGGGTGTCTGGAAGAGAGCATGTTCCTAACTCAGAAGGTTTTTCTGAGGGTAAGTTGTTAATACAGGGTTCAGATACGGCAGAGATGAAGGTTACAGAAACAAGTAATAAAGAGTAATTTTAAACAACAGCATTATCCTTCCCTCAAAAGGATATGGATCCCTGCGCGTGGAATACGAATATAAATCATCTGTATAACATGGCTAAACCCAGAAACTATTAGAAACCAACTATCCCTCATAATGACTATGCTGGCTTTTTGGATGGAGTAGATTTTCAGGGGAGCAGTAGTCTTCCTCTCATATTGACTTCATCTTGATTTTTGTTCTGCTGCTTTTAGTGATCTGTTGAGAAGCATCCTAGTTTCAGACTAAAGGACACTTTCTGTATAATGACATAAGCATGATACCAAGAGTTTGTTACTTATTCCACATGAAGATGCTGTGAGGGGAGAGATTAAGTGGCATCTGCTGCATGCTGGGTGGAGTGTGAGAGAAGAAGGGCCAGAGGGAGGGCAAGCACACGTACACCTTCGTGCCAGTGAGTAGAGGAAAGGCCACAGCCTTAGAAAGCAAGAACTGGAGAACTGGAAAGCTGTTTTCTATTCTACAAGTAAACATCTCATGGGATTCTACCCCTGGCTGAAACCTGTTTATATTTTTTATAATTTTACCAGACTGGAAAAGCTCCTGTTCCTGATCTCTTACACCCGGCTGTTATGCAAAGAGGTGCAGACTGAACGGCTGTGCATTTTCATGTATATTCTATTTTTCTCTGCTGTAACCTGTAGCCTCAGCCCACTCAGCTGTGTTACGGACTGGTTTCATCTCTCTGTAGAACAGTGGTTTGTAGGGTTTCTTTCAGGGCCTATAAACAGAAATAAAACTACTGCTGACTAGGCTTGGCTTTGTGGATGACCTTATTTAGAGAATCAAAATCCCCAGTAGAATGCAGATCTCAGACCAGATGCTGTAAGGTGAATTAATGTACAAAGGTGGACTGAAACTGGATCAAGGACAGAAGTACTGCAGTTAAGGATTCATGTTGTGGCTTGGAAAAAAAATGTTTTACTATTTGTGTGTAAATGTTTTCTCACTATTCAGTGTTAAATGTTCCGTATTTAATATGTGAAAAAAATTAACATTAAATGAAGTAATGGTGGTACGTTGATATCTCATCTCTGCTTAGTCTTCTGCTTTTTAATACAGTAACTTATGTGGAAATCCAGGTGCACGTGTGGAGGTGTATATATATATATTTATGCAGCTACTTGCTGTTGCATGAAGGGCAGCAAAGCTGGGGAAGGGCCTTAAGGGGAAGCTGCATGAGGAGCAGCTGAGGACACTTGGTCTGTCCAGCCTGGAGAAGAGGAGACCAAGGGGAGACCCCATTACAGTTAAAACTTCCTCTTGAGGGGAAGCAGAGGGGCAGGCACCGGTCTCTTCTGTCTGGTGCCCAGTGACAGGATCTAAGGGAATGGATTGAAGCCGTGTCAGGAGAGGGTTAGGTTGGGTATTAGTAAAAGGTTCTTCTCCCATAGGGTGGTCGGGCACTGGACTGGGCTCCCCAGGGAAGTGGTCGCAGCACCAAGCCTGACAGAGTTCAGGTGTTAGGACAAAACTCTCAAGCACGTGGTGTGGCTTTTGGGGATGGTTCTATGCAGGGCCAAGAGTTGGACTCAATGATCTTTGTGAGTCCCTTCTGACTATGCTTATTCTATGGCTCTGTTAAATTTATAGTGTGTCTACATACATGTGTGTAGATGTTTAAACACATGATGGCTATATCTGTATTTTAACTACTGTATTAAGACACACACATATTAAAAAATTATCACCAAAAATTATTTCCTTGTCTCTAGTGCTTACACATTTAAGTAACTTCTTTTTTTGATTCATTTAGCAGCAGCAACAGAAGAACCCGAGGTGATTCCAGATCCAGCTAAACAAACAGATCGGGTGGTGAAAATAGCAGGAATAAGTGCTGGAATTCTGGTATTCATCCTACTTCTCCTTGTTGTCATATTGATCGTCAAAAAAAGGTAGGAAAATGATCTATGCTGATTGATCTTTTTTTTTCACCTCCCTATCAAACAGTTTTAAAAGGATGTTTTTTACAGGTTTTTAGAAAAAATAAGTTTTAGGACTGGTAGGTCCTTTTGGTCGATTTGTGGATTAGTTCCTTGTATTTTCTTTTGGTTTTGCTGTGGTTCTTAGGACGTCTTTAAAGATAGTATTTCTTTATATTTAAGATCCAATAACTATACATTTTCTCATACTTATTTATTTCCAAAGATTTTTAAGTTGGAGATGGAAGAATGTACAGATTATTGAAGTGGGTGGAATTGAAATTCATGGTGCCTTTTTTATTTTTTAAAGCAAAGAAAAAGTAACTTATTGCACTTTTCATGTTTTAACCACTTAATGAATACTGTTTTCTCTGTGCGGCTCCAATGAGTTATTTGTGTTTGTATGTTACCCAACTTGCAAAGTAATGTCATTCTATACCTCTGTTTATGCTCTTGTAAACCTGGAAATTTTTCTTAAGTCATACCACATCACTGTAAAATTATCTAGTGAGTCCTTAGTGCGTGAAATTGTTTAAAAGTGCATTAATTTAAGTGAATTTAATTTTTTTTCAGTGCTTTCTTAGACAGTAAGCAATATCGCCATCTTCTGGCATTGTTCAATGCTATCCCTGCATCCCAATCCTCCTACCTGTAGTAACATGTGCTATCCTATTGCTTAGTCAGTGTTTCAAAGCCTAGCCTTCCCAGTAGTTGCAGCTCTATTAACCTGGCATAAGAGTCTATAATATGTCCCTATAATTCTGTAGTTATAGTATAGAAATTAATTCCTCTCTCTCTGTGCTCCCCCTCCCTGGTGGGTCCCCTTCACGTGGCACAAGCTGATTTCTCTAGGATAGAACGAGCCCTTTGCCTTCCCATGGTGTGTGTGTTGCGTTCCCTCACCTTTTGCAGAAGTTGTAATAAAAAGTATCTTTGTGATTGTTGCGTATATTCCTCTGAAATGCAGCTTGCTATTATTTTTTAAAGATTAAGATCATTCTATATGTTGTAATTGCTGGTTTGCATTAGATTTTTTTCATTTATTGCCTTTTTACAATTATCCCTGGAGATATATAACTTGGAGAAGAAACGTCTGCATTAGAAACATTAGGTATGCTTATAGTGTTCTGTGTTAGTTAGCTACATATGTGATTTTTCCCAAAAGTGCTTTCACTTTTCTCTGTTGTTTACCTCTGTGGTTGAGAATTAACACATATGCAAAAGGTCCAACCCACCATGTGCAAAAAAGACATACAGTCAGCCAGTTTTCTTTATTCACACGGCTTTTGAAAAACAAAAAAGTTGTTTTTCGGCTTTTAGGAGGAAATCTCTATACTGTAGCTTTGTAGCATGGTATGTGCTGGGAAGTATCATCTTAGTGCGTGTTACAGTGGTCCCCGTACGTTTAACAGAAAATTCTCTGTGTGTGCACGTGTGTTTGTGTGTGAGAGAGAGACCGTCTAACACTACAGTGTCAGTCACTTCCAGATGTGATTGACTAGTTTTGCAAATAAACAAACAAACAAACAAACAAATCCGTATGTACATTTTGCCTGTCCTTTTTGCCTTTTCCATTCAGAGTCCTTTTAGGCTCAAATTTTCGCTATTGAATTGTTTGACCAATGTGAGTTAATTATGTCTGTGAAGTGATATTTTTAAATTTCCCCTTTTCCCCCTTTCCCTCCTCAGAACCTGTGAAGGCAGTATCCTTTTAGAAATTATAATCATTCTATAGCACATAATATTTCTGAACTCCTCTTATTTTGTATTCTAAATAGGTGAGAAGTTAACCTGCCTAATGAATCTTTAACGTTTGGCAATTTTTCATCACGATAGTTTAATTGGTCATCTATTGCATATGTTGTAGGTGTGCCATTCTTCTCCCCCTCTGCCTTTAGTGAAAATGGGCACTTTTTTAATAGCAGCTCTAGTCAAGGTCTCTTACAAAAAGCATAGAAAAACTGTGTTCCTCAGTTAAATCAGTCTGTCTAGTGACTCAGGGCAATTCATATAATGAAGCCAGAAACAGCTGTAAAAACTCTAACACATTCACACATACAAAACCACACTTCACTTAGTTGTGGTGGGACTGAAAACCGATTCGTCTGAATCATCCTCTGTAGTGTACCTATTCAGTGATCCATTATGTAGTATCCCTTTTGGTACCCGAATTGACCACAGCTTATTAGATGGAAAAGTCAATAAAACAATGGTTTCTGCATTTTTATTGGTTTATTAAGTCGTATGCACAGCCACTGCTATCTCAAACTGATTAAATGCAGCATTACATTTTATTGAAAAACAAAGTACTAAGCAGTTTTGTTCATGAACTTGAGATGTTTTAGGCTTTGCCTGATCATTTTGTACAAATTGGTTTGAGGTTTTCCTGAATGAAGCTCTTAACAGCTTTTACAGACTTTTACTGGAGTAATCAAACCAGCTAAGAAAAGGGATACTGCATCTTTAACAAGCAATGCCATTTTTATTTTCAAAATCATTGTTGGACTATTTCCAAATGTCCTTCATTTCCTTCCATTTGTTTACCTTCCATGTTTTTAATGCTTAGCATGACTACATCAGCATTTCCAAATGTAAGATTTTAAAATAGAATGCATATGTCTGCATTCAGGAAATGTGTGGTGGATATGCCAGTACACACACGTCTGCTGGAAATGTGCAATTTTCTTTAAAATGTGTGTACTCATATAGCTACACATAGTACGCATACAAGCATATACGTATACAACTGTGTACTGATAAATATGTTAAAGTGAATGACAAGAAATTGTTTTCTGATTAAATGTACTTATTTATTAATGGAACCTTTATTTTTTGTGACTGAAAAGTAAAAAGCATATCTGCTGCACAAGATTTGTACACAGCTGTTCATTTGTCATGACATCTAGGCGGTAATCATTATATTACGCTGAACTGCATGTTGAAATTACACAATCCATTTAATTTTCAAAATTTTTGGCGATAAGTGAAATCTCAGCATGTAATTTTCTCAAGTGATCTTTCTAAAAACCAAATCATTTTTATACACTAGGGATTTTTTATTTTTGTCTTTTGTTTTGTTTTGTTTTTAATTGCATGGCAAAGTAAGGCTAGTTTGTGCATGAGCAAGTTGAAATGCTAACCAAAGAAACACGAATTTTTCAACTTTTTTTTTAAACGCACATTTCTCTGCTTTATTGGATGTGACAGAGTCACGCTTTTCATTCACCATTGCTTCTCTTTTTCCACTGTCTGTGATTTGCTTGCCAGGAGGAGCTACTATTCTTACTCCTACTATCTGTAAGTAGAATACGGGTGACTTACTATTCTATGTGTTTTAAAGATGCAGTATCCCTTTTTAAAAAAGAAAAACAGTCTCCATAATTTTTCCAAAGTTTTATTGATAGTTATCTTTCCTTGTTCTCAGACTTGAAAAATTGCTGTTATCATTGTTCCTGTTATTCTTACTCTGTTGTTTCTTTTTTTAAAGGGATATTGTATTTCTAACTGTATATTGAGACTTTAGCTTTTTGCTACAGTTTTTTCCATAACTGTCATTTAGCTTATTATAATCATAATTTAATTTGCATTATGATTCACAGCAACACATCACACTAAGGAAAAAAGATCTTTTCCCATTTCCTAGTTAGTGAACTGTGCCTGTAAATCACAAACTCTACACTCTTAGAGTATCAGTTCAGGAGTGATCTTGTGCACTGTTTTCCTGTGCAGATTTTAGACAGATGCCAAACTTTTATAAATAGTTTATGGCCTTCCTCTTTTGCTTTTGAGGTGCTTTGCATACACATCTTAAAGTGTGAATCTTATTTTATGACATTGGTTTGTATAAAGTTTTACTTCATTGAAGCAAAACTCACTTTTTTAATACTTGCTGACCAAGAGAGTTTTTTGAGGACTGTAACAGTTTTGTCTGTGATTGAACAAGCAGTTACATGTGTTCTTCATTTTAAATAAATGTATGAAGTACTTGACTTCGGAGGAATTCTAAGGATGCACTTGAGTGCTTTGATGAACTGGTAGTGTCCGACAATGATGCTCTTCCACAATTTTAAGCAGAATTAGTTGGCTTCTTTAAACAAACTTAAAAATAATTTTTTTTTAAAAAAAAGATAAGCTGGTTTAAGCTGCCATTCTCTGATTTATTATGAGAAATTATAATTTCCTTGTTAAAAAACAATTGCTTCCACTCAAGATAATTAACCACACAGTTTCATCCTATGATGGAGCACCTTTCCCCTCCAACTACTGTATCACCCTCCTGAGCAGATTCATCCAACTGAAACCTTTAGCAGATAATGAGAATCATTTATGCTTTCTGTCAGCCTCAAGTTCTTTAACCTAATGATTCACTTAACTATCACAAAGCAAAGATTGCATGTGCGTTTAGCTGAGCGAGGGAAAGAAAGAAAAAGGAAAGGAAAAGAAAAAGAAGTCGTCAAACCCCAAGGGACCCAGGAGCTGTTAACAATAAAGCTGTCCTCCCATTTCCCAGAAGCTTTGGGTTGCAGTGCTACAGCACAATAGGCCTTTTTAGGCATTGAAGCAGAGCATAAGAATTAGAAACTGCTACTGTAATAAGCTAATAACGTGAAAGCCTTAATAGCTGTTGATTTATTTAGCATAGCTAGCAGGTTTTGTTACAGAGTGATGCTTCAAAGAAAAGCTTAATATTGTTGAGAGATGAGATGTAATAGTCTTTTTGTTCCGTTTCTGAGGTGATGCTAGAAAAGGGTGATCTTCGGTGTATAGAGAGTATTTGAAAGGCTTTGAGACTTAAAAAACTACTTTGAACTAGAAATGCTAGGTTTGTAAAAGGCTTTGATAGTACTGGGAATCAGTTATAAAGCTCAAGCAGTTTCACTCTTGGAAGTTCTTATAGTCTTTTTTTGTTCAACCAGAGTATCATTTAAACCAGCTCCTCTTAAGTTAAAAGGAATGTGTGGAGTAAATGCATAAAATAAAGCATTTCAGGGGAGACAGCCAACAGATTTTTTTTTTTTCATGTAGCAACTGATAAAGAACCCCATCAAACAATAGTTTGATGAAAAAAAGATAGGTTTAGAGACTACTTTCGGGATTTTTGTAGTAGGAATATTACTGAGTAGTAGTTTTCAAACTATTCCATCTGTAGATGGAGCAAAAGGGTGGGGCGGTTGGGGGGCAGGAATCTGACAAAATAGGGACATGAGTCTGATTGGTGGAAGAATCCACTATTCACAGGAGGGCTTTGTCCATCCATATTCTACACCGTGGGTCCTCATCGTGAACCAAGACTGTCAACCTACGAAACAACCCTGTAACATTTTCTTAAATACATGCATGAAGTACTTCTTGCCCTAGGGAACAGTGTAGGCCCTTTCTGGTGAACTTTCCCAAGACTCAATAAGTAAATGGATGGATAATTTACACTAATATTCTTCACAGTATCCCAGAATAGTTTGTGTTGGAAGGAACTCTAAAAATCATGTCGTTTTAAACCCCCTGCTGTGGACAGGAATACTTTCCACCAGATCAGATTTCTCAGAGCCCCATCCCACCTGGCCTTGAACATGTTCAGAGAGGGGAGGTACACAGCCTCTCTGGGCAACTGCTGTTAATGTCTCTTGATAGTAAAAAATTTCTTCCTAACATCTAATATTATAATATGTAATAAGTATCTAATATTATCCTTATCTACTCTTTGAATGTGCATGGAATATTTATGGTTGGCCATGCTTTTAGTAAAGAGAAATGTAAGATAAACACTATCTAAACAATTACCATTTGATGGTATTCTATGCAGAAGAAGCTTATGAAGACAAACTGTGTTTTAAACATACATTAAGCATTTTCAAGAACTCAGTATATTAAGTGATGATTATGTCTCTCCCATGTGTTGTCAGATTTATCCAATAAGCAGGTTGGCTATCTAATGTATTATAGTCATGTCTTCAGCTATGTTTTCCGTGAAAACAGGGAGATTTCAGAACAGTTTGATACATGTTACAGGTTTCTGTAGAACCAAGGGGCAGCTCATGCCACTCTGTATACTTCCTGCTACTTGAGATATATGCTTTAAGTTATAATTAAAATATATCACCTGCTTCCATCTGACTCCTGCAGACAGTGAAAATCACTTGCAGTTCTTTCTCAAAAGAGGAGAATTGAAGTGTGCACTTGAAGGGCACTGGCTGTTAATTTGAAGAGCTCAGTTGTACAGATTAGCTTTAACTGTGATACAGTCAGACTGTAAGACTGTTAATGTCAAAATTGCAATGTTCTCAAACTGCATGAAAGGGTAGAATGATAAGGGTGGGTTTGTTTTTCAAAGAACCAAAGTTAAGTACCAGAACCATAGCGTGGTATCCTCTTGTATCTTGTATATTGAATGGGCAGCATAACCTTTTACGTAAAATGTAATATAAAAATGTAATATAAATATGTATTGAAAAATTATGCTTCCTTTGTTACTTCATAGGTTTTTTTGACTTAACAAAGTAATTTAGAAGGTTACATGACTCTTTTTCTCAACAACGCAAGCAAGGGGGATGAATTATCCATTTAAAAAATCAAAACAGATATTTAAATGGAGATGGTTGATAAAATTGCATGCACAGATGCTTCTTATTTGTCATTTCAGTTAAAATGCAATTATATTCCCTAATTTGTTTATATTAGTGTAATTACTCCACGGGGAAAAAAAAAATTATTACCAGGGTACAGAAGTAAGCACTTCCATTACAGCATTTGTGTGTGTACAGAAAACACACGACCATGACTGTTTCACAGCAGGGCGCACAGTTTTATCACATGCTGAAAAATCGCACACAGGGAAATAAGTCAAACTTTTCAGTCACTCAGGATTATAAAGAATGTTTACTGACAACATCAACATTCATCAAATATTAAGGTGGTTTACTTTTTTTCTTTTTGGCTGGGCAGCAAACTCGCAAAGAAGCGCAAGGATGCCATGGGAACCACGCGTCAGGAGATGACGCACATGGTGAATGCCATGGACAGGAGCTACGCCGACCAGAGCACCCTGCATGCAGAGGATCCCCTGTCCATCACATTTATGGACTCGCATAACTTCAGCCCCAGATGTAAGTAGACAGTGATAGATACTCGAGAGTGGAGGTGAATATAGAAACACAGAAAACAATTCTCCTTTTCAAGGAAAGTTGTTTTATGCTCCTGGTTTTCAAGGAATGCTGATAAAGCAAAAGGTTGAGTAGGGATGTTTTTATGTTGTCCTTATTGGAATGTGGCAAATTATTTAATTAGATATTTGCATTCACTATGCAATGTGCTTTCACTATGCAATGGTATTTGTTTTAGGGAAAGTATTATACTTCCAGAATACCTCAGTTAAAACCTGAAATTGCGTTTTCCCTCATCAGACTATTTAATGCCAGAACGTTAAATATTACTGCATAACACCATGTCTGTAATGAATAATAATAGGAGGTCCAAATTAATTTCTATTTTTTTGGCAGTAAGGACATTACAACAGAAGGAAGCATTGGCAATTTTCATTGCTGTTTGTGAAGTTTAGGAACAAGCTTGTAAATATATCTGCAAATTTGTTCTATGTTTGAATTCATTTTTTGTATACATGCTGACTGGTTTGGAAAAGTTTGGGTTCCTGACTGTTAAGGGTTATAGTTGCCACTGTTCAGCACTCCTGCCTCCCAACATCTTCACTATACCTTGCCAAAAGCAAGGTACTCCACTGGCAGACTGAATATTTCAACACTAGTATATAAATTGCAAAGGGATACAATTCTGCCATGGAAGCGGTAGGAACCCGAGCTTCCCATAGCTCCATGGTCTTGTGGCTTGGCTTTAAATGGATCTGAGCAGCCTGAGCTGCTTCTGAATTGCCATTGTTTGGGAATGACACTCCATGTCTCTTCTTGTCTTCCATACTGTTTACCATGCTTGAGCAAAATCCATCCATTAAGGCTCTTGAGGTCTTTCCTGGTTCCTGTAAGGGAAGTGAGTTTTGGAGGAGGGTTTATTGCTTGGTTTGTTGAATCATACCACACTGCTAAATGCTAACATTTTGAGTGTCTCATAACCAATTATCAGTGGCAGTATCAGCCTGGTGGTTTTTCTACACAGTTTTGGCTGGAACAGTTTGAAAAGTCTCCAAAGTTTGATGTCTTATTGGCATTGAGATTTGTGGAGGCAGGATTGCAGAGACAGTTTGATATGGACTGTGATGGTAGATCCCAAGCTAAGTATTTATCAGGAATTTACATGGCTATTAGTGAGCCAAGGCTGCCTTTCAGATGGCCTGATGTGATGCCAAGAGCCCATGAGCTCCTGTCACCACAGTTGTCCTTCTTTGCCTGGCTGGCAAAGCAGCTGGACATCACTGATTTCTAGCATCCTAGGTATGCGGTTTTCTGTGTATTAGAGGACTTGTTTCTTCTGACCACTGTCTGTGCTGAGACAAGGGTTTCTTGTTATGTGACAAACTTTCAGGCAGATTGTTTGAGAACTGGAGCTTAATTCTGTTACAGACACTTTGATGTTACTATTTTTTGTTCCAGACTGGAACAAAACAAATCCTGGATTCTGCCATTTCTGTCCAAAACAGTGCATTTATCTCTGCATGGTTCTAGTTGTGATAATAAAAGATAAAATTCTATGAATTTTATTCACACATCTGCATCTGTATATCTGTGATTTTCCTATACTCATTATGAGCAATCTTTTCCGTATTGAACGTTTAAAAAGCTATTAACAGTAAAAATGTATATAATTTTTTTAATTATAGAAAACTTTATAGAAACACCATTTTATTTTGCGATTAGCTATTCAAGTATTACACAAGAGGATGGGTTTAAAAAGAAAGAAGTGACTTCTGTGAAAGTGAACCTTTATTGTGAAGTGAAAAAAACAATAGTGAAGGAGGAGCCCTGTCAAAAGCTAAATTGCATGTAATGTCTTCTTTATTTCATTTCAGTAAGGATCTCTTTGCTCTTATCATTACATTTCTGAAGTCTGAAATCACTGCCTTTCATACCTCTTTTATTCAGGATGCTTTCTGGAACTGTATTCATTCTGGTTTTCTCTTGTAATAAAATTAATGGAGTTTAGTTATCTCGGTCATACTCTGAAGTATATTGTTTGTATTCTTAAAAATACACAAATTAAGGGTAATGTGTTTCTTCATGGGCTTTGTTTTCCTACAGTGCCCAATGATCCACTTGTGCCGACAGCTGTGTTAGGTGAGGACCCTAGTCCTTCATTATCCATTCCTGCATGAGTTCTGTCTCCTTGCATGGTTGAACGTTGAAACAGCTTGGTTTATGGTAAAACTATGCTGTTGTCAGAAAATAATTCTACACTCAGTTCATCAATTCAGAATTAGACTGACAACAATTTTAGAATAAAGTTTATTTTATGTTCCCATTAAGAAGTTATCCCTAGTCCCTGCTAACTGAAGAGTACATGAGGAAATATGTAAATTGAAAATACTAAAATTTTTCTCCCCAGAGGTTTGAAACTGAATTCCAATAAACTGACATGTGAAACTAGAGGTCTATTAAGAGATCTTTAAAAATAAATGTCAGGTCCACATTAGCATTTTTTGGCACCCAAAGCCCAATTTTCTAAGTAACAAGAATGAAATGAAAAATAGAAAATGGAAAAACTTTCAGAATATCTAAGAGGAAACTACAACTTTCTTTGCATGTTCTGAACAAGTACTTCTGTATGCCTATATTAATTACATAATTCAATTGGTAGTAGTAAAGTTTTCAGCCTTGTACTTACTTTAAAAAGAAGGACATACATTGAAATGGACAGGCTGCATACGTCTATGCTGCATCTAACACTGAATGCAAATTTTAGAGTTGCTGTTGCTTTGGGTTTTTTTTTAAATAAGAAGATAAAAGTATAATTTGTACCCAAGTTCTTGATGGGATAAACGCAATGTGCAGTATTCAATTTCAATCAGTTGCTGAGGTTATTTTAGGGAAAAAGACAAATATCAGAAAGTGGATGTGAATATAGATATGTTGAAAATTAGATTCCTAGAAGTAAAGCTTAAAGTGACCTGGGGGCAATGAAAGCCCATCTCTGTTTTGAGAATGGGCACTATAGATATAATACAGATTCTTTCTGGAAATTATCTCATTATGTTTTAAAAATCTGTAGCAAACGGAATTTTGCTCTTGCAGTGGAATGTTCCAGCGCCTCAGTCCTCCTTAGTAAGAATAAATTCTGATTCATATCAGCAATATCTGGGACCCAAAGGTCAATTTTCTGAGTATAAATTACTACTAACTGGGTGTTACTGCTATGTATTATCAATGCTCACCCCTAGTTTTTCCTAACTAGGCTAACCTAGATTAAATTTTCATTGCTGTGGTTTGAGCCATTTCCTTTTGAGAGACTTAAAGAAAATACGTAAAACTGGCATATTTCTGTCCTTTCAAAACAGTCTTTTACACATTGAAAGGCTCATGTCCTTAATTATTTCTCTTTTATTTGAGTTTAACCCAGTTCTTTCACTCATCATCTTGTAGACGATGTTTTCTAAATTTGTTGTCAATATTTTCCTCTGAATGCTTTCCAGCTTCACAACTCACAGGTTGAATTTTAAATTTCAGTGCCCCTAATCAGGTAGCATTCTTAGAAGAATTTACTTAATGCTGAGCTGAGTGGAATAGGTACCCCCATGCCCCACTTTTACTGTTTCTGTTAACTGAACTGTATTTTCTCCTTTTTATTGTGTTCACGTTGCTGACTTGCATTGAGTTACCTGTTAAAATCACAGTTATCATTTTCCAGTCCATTACTCCATTCTGTAGTTATATATTTGACTTCCCTTTCCAGCACACACTATTGTTGCATTCATCATTCAATTCACTTTGTTGGTTTTCGCATTGTCTCCTGAATAATCAAGATAACTTTGGAAACTGATCCTGTGCTTGTGAAGTGCTCATGGTGCCTTCCCACTCAGTGCCATACTGCCATGGTATTTTCTGCTGTGGCAGACACAGTTACAGACAGCTGCGAATACAGAGGGCAAGGAACTAACTGAAGAACAGCTTAATAGTTCCTGTCTGCTTTTTCATCTGCTGGTAATGATATTCTGGGCATGATAATTTCCTCATAAAAGCAAACCATTGGTAGTTGGAAGAGATACTAATTTTTATTGAGTGGACTGAAACAGTGGAGAGAAGTATACAAGCTTTTGGGCACACCGTGTAGTAAAAGCTGGGTATCTATAACCTTGTTCCTCCGGAACTGCATCATTTGGCCTACTCCATTTTCATATAGCCTTTGCTCAGCCCAGCGTGACAAAACAGTTTTCTTCTGCCTTATTTAGAGAAGAGGACTATTTTATGGGTTCTAAATCATAGAACACATTTTTTAATATGAAACTCTGATTACTTTCTAGCTATACTAGTTTTCTCTTTCTTCGTGTATAGGTTATTAATGCTGCTCTCCATTCTGTGTACATTAGCACTAAGTT
Source organism: Brachypodius melanocephalos (assembly GCA_013398615.1). Classification (NCBI taxonomy): domain Eukaryota; kingdom Metazoa; phylum Chordata; class Aves; order Passeriformes; family Pycnonotidae; genus Brachypodius; species Brachypodius melanocephalos. The sequence goes on from VZSR01003807.1 coordinate 19,882,367, forward strand.
AGTATGACAATTTTGCTTTTCCCAAGTCACTATTATTACTCTGATAGTATAATAATGTGGCCCTTATATTTTTTAAACAGCTTCCATTGTTGCCTATTGTGAAGATTTAACAACTTTGAATGTCACTTTCTTTTAGCCATTTTCTAATATAGTCCTGAAATAAATTTCTCATGTTCTGTTCACTCATTGTTTTTTGCTGCTTCAATGGGTTAAAGTGCCTATTACTGGTAAGTATTCTGTGAGGAATGGGGAGAACTATAAATCCTGAGGTGGTTTGAAATGTGTGTGATTTAGTATCGGTAACACTACAATAAAATGTGACTGCTGCATGTCACTCACCTTGTTAGGAAGGTTAGTGTGGCATAAATTAGGTACTGAAATTAGCAACTTGGGTGACAGTTCAAAGAGTCGAGTTTCTCAGGGGGTTTAATTTCAGAAGGCATTAATAGTGTTTGAATTTTGGTGTAATTGTACAAAATCCAACCCTTGGGGCATTCATTTTTTTCCTAGAGTGTTTTTCCTTTTAATCTAGACACTTTGTAAGGAAAATGGTAAACTGATTTCAAAGAAATTTAGGAGGGGTTGACTACCCACTTCTCATTTCAGTAGCTATTTAGATTAGATTTTTTCTTCCTCTGCAAATTCATTTGATCTGATAATTACTAATTTGAATAAAATCACTATTTCATAGAAGGGATTGACAAATGACCCCATGCTGCTTTGACATTTGGTTTTGATATGACAATTCGTGTAGCATAGAGCGTTAGAAGAAACTACTTTGCTTATACAGGGCAAAAAGTTGTAACTGAAATCAGCACACTCAACTCAAGTTTCATTTTTCTACTAAAAGACCTGAGTTAAAATGACCACTTTGTAGTGCTGATTCATCTTCCTACGTGGAGGTGGTGTTCTGAAGTGGTGGCATAATTGCTTCTCTTTTTTACTGGATTCTCAATTCGCTCTTTGTTGGCTTTAGACAAATGATGTGCTGATACCACTATGGAATTATTCTAATTTATTGTTTAAGGTGTAATATTGCTATTGATATGTATTAGCCCTTAAAAAGTTACTTTGGTTGATAGAGTCTGGAGTTTCCAAGTACATTAATGTCATAAAGTTTTGTAGCTTCAAATAAAGTGCCCCTCAGACGTCTTTATTGCTGGATGAAAGACTGCAAACTTTTGTATGTGTTTGCTGTTAAATTCTTTTATGTACTTCACAGTATTTATGTGCTGGAGAGTAAGTGCTTTGCGTTCTCAGAAATTAGAGATGTTTTTGAAAGAAGAGGTTCAAAATAGATGTTGATATGTATAGCAGCAGGTGTTACTGCTCTGTGGGTACATAATGCACCGATTTTTTGTGAATACAGATGAAAATCACAGTGCAACAGCAGAGTCCAGCCGACTCTTGGATGTCCCTCGTTATCTCTGCGAAGGCACAGAATCCCCGTACCAGACTGGGCAGCTGCACCCTGCCATCAGGGTGGCTGATCTCCTGCAGCATATTAACCTGATGAAGACCTCTGACAGCTATGGATTTAAAGAGGAGTATGAGGTGAGATCTCCAGTGGTGGGGCTTTGCTAGGAAAAATCCCTTTGAAATGGGCAGCCTACTGTTTGCATTGTATTGCAAAAGGATGGAACTAAATGTCATGGGTTTAAGTGAAAAACAGATTAACAGGCATAAGATTCTTATATATGTAACCCAAAAGTGAAATAGTAAATGGAGTCCACTGGTTTGAGCCTTTACAACTGCTTGGTAGAAAATCCTTGTCTGTTTCCTTAGGGTATAAAAGAATACTTTTGACATATTGTAAGAAGTTGCCAGTCTTTTTTTTTTTTCATTGGTCTTTAGTGGAAATGCTGTAATTAGTTATGTGATCTATTTTCAGTGCAGATCTCCTAGATTAGGTTAAAGTAAAGAATTTAACCTACCTGGTTTTCCAAGAAACATTGACTGGAAGCACTCTCCTGATTTATTTTAGCATTTCAGTAGGGCAATACTGGGACTTAGCTCCAGCTGAGAAGCAGTAAAGAGATGATAAGGGTAGTAACATCTTGAAGTTCTAATTAAACCTGCCTGAGCATGTCTACTTACAACTTTAATGTTAAAATGGAAGCAAGAAATTCCCAGCACTGGAGGTAGAAGATGAGTACAGGTCCATTTTGCTTCTAATCTCAGAATCTGTTGTGATTCTTTGGGATTATGGTATCAGGCAGGACACATAGTAAAGATGAGAATGGGACTGCCAAGATTGCTCAAATACAGCTAGGTTTACAATGAGTTGTCTCTAAGTAAGTAATCTCTTCTGACACAGTTTTCAACCTTCTCTCCTTTCTGCAGCTGTCTCTACTGTAAACTTAAGAACTGGAATAAATAAATGTATGGTTTTTAAAAGAATATTATGCTCTTTTCCTCTCTTTTACTTAAACTTGCTTTGTTATACTCTGCCTAACTGCAAGGCTATGACCAAGAGTCAGCCACTGCTGGGGGGGAGGGTGGTTCCTGATGCCATATCAGGTGTTTGCCTGCTTTTTACCTCTTCTGTCTCTATACATGACATCTATCTCCTGCTTTGGGCTTCTAACTGTGCATTAAAGTTCTGATTCCATGGCTACTGTGTATTTTCTGGAGATAACTTACCCAAGATAAGAGATCATCTGGAAGGAAGGAGTAGCATAGACCTACAACAGCAGTAAAATATCTGCGGGCAATGAAGAGAAAGCCAAGGAGAAATAAAAACTGCTTCTATCAGTACTGAGAGATCAAAGTCTTAAGAGTTCAAAAATGTAGAATAATTTTGCTAGTGACTAGAGGGAGGGACATGAGGAAAGGCAAAAAGAACAACGAACATTAGCAGAGGAGAGTTCCTGATGTCTCTGTAGGAAGGAGAGATGTTTTACAAGGTAATATGTGGAAAGTAATGTAGTAAACAGGCGGAATATTACACTGTCTTGTAAGAAGAGTGATGAGTTTCTCTGTGCTCTCACAGTTTACTGTCATTCCTCCATAGCAAGGGTGTATAAGCAAGTTTAGCCTTCCAGCAATTACAGGATTTGAAATCCCTGTGGAGTTCCTCAGTGAGTTGCCCATTTACCGGTAGCAGTCAGAGGGAGAGAGGCTCCCTTCTTCTCTAGAGTTTTCTGTACCATGGTTCTGCCTGGGTGCCCGAGGCAGGCGAGCAAAGCTGAACTTACTTTATGGTGGGGCAGTTCTTTTAAGCTGTTATTTTTGGAGATAAATTAATGGTCAGAATGTTTTCTTTCGGAACATTTTTATTTATAGAGTTTCTTTGAGGGGCAGTCAGCTTCTTGGGATGTCGCTAAGAAGGATCAAAACAGAACAAAGAACCGCTATGGCAACATTATAGCATGTGAGTATCGGTGTCCTTGGTTTGAGCGATAGCTCTACTCGTGTGTTACTCGGGCCCTGCTCTCTCTTCCTTTGCAAGTCTCCGGTGGCACAGCTGCTTAATGCCTGCAGCGGAGAGGCAGAACAGTGCCTTTTTCTGCTTTGTTGTTGTTATTGTTGTTGCTCTTCACAGTTCAACTTTCTTCCTTTTATAACTCAGGCTGAATTTCACATTTGCATCTCTGTTGTGCAAGCTGTGGTAAGCATATATCAGCAACACGCTGGCACTCATTTGGATGTTGATTCCGTTTATTTGCAATTTGTGTTGTTTTACCCACGCAATTGAACACGCAGGAATCGCAGTGCCGGAGAAGTCCCTGAAGTTACCTCTTCACCGAATCCCACGCGCATTGCTAACTCCTTTGTCTTGATTTCGTTAATGTCTCAGTATGAACTTGAGCAGGCTTGGGTTGGAGGTGAGGAAACAGTAATCAGCATTTTTGGTTTTCTAGATTGCCAGCAGTGGAGCTGATGTTGAAAGGGATTTGAGCAAGTAACCTGGTCTCTTTGTGTCTTTTTAACCACATGTAACAGTGCCAATACCTTTCAGCTGCTCTTAATGAAATCTAGTGAATGTTTTTTGAAGTAGTTGTAGACCTCAGACAAAATGGTTCTTTGTATTTCTGTGTAAACACTTTGTATTTAAGGATTGTAAATTGTGAGGTGCTTATGCCAGCTGATTTTGGTTTTCTAGATGACTTACCGTTAATATCTTACTTAAAAACCACACTTCAAAAAGGCTCCGTAACCACTTGGTTTTTACAGATGACCACTCCAGGGTGATTTTGCAACCTGTTGAAGATGATCCATCTTCAGATTACATTAATGCCAACTACATAGATGTGAGTGGAATGTACAGCTTTCTCCCTCTCAATTTGCCAGCTTCTCTATGTGAAATTATTGCATGTTATGCTACAAAATTATTGAAAGTTTTCTTTTATTAAGAACAAATGTACACTTTCCTTGTTCTACGTCCTAGTACTCACTGACATTGTTGTGCTTTCTTTCACATCTGACTTTGGTTTGGGCTGTAGATTTGGCTGTACAGGGATGTAAGTACCACTATATGTGAATAACAGCATCCTATTGTAAATATTTAATATAGATATTGTTATTAATTACTTTCCTCTTCTATTTTTATCAGTTGATAACTATGCATGCCTCATCTAATTTATCTCATCTGTTCCTTTAAAAAGTTTCTTTTTTGTGTGAATATTTTTTGTACCTGTTTTGAAAAGATAATTTAGCCTTTTAGCTTAGCTCTGAGTATTACAGGATGTTAGGTGACTCGGGTGATCCTATCTGTCAAAGAGAATTTGCTGTTCCCATTTTTTAATGGTGATTTTGGCCACTAGCTTTTCTTTTCCCCTTCCCACGTATATGTAAGAAGCTAGATATTGTGCTGTGCTGTAGTTATTTGAAAATATATCTGTGGAGTAGTCATAATATATGTTTCGCAAAAAAGGAGGTAAAATGACATTTGTAGGTTGGGGGTTTTTTGCTAGTTTGTTTTTAACAATGTTTTAGACTAGCAATATTTAGCTGCCATTTGCTTTAAGGTTCTAATTTAGATATTACAAAGTATATACACAAACACGCACACATATATATGTATATATATATATATATAAAAACAGAGAATTTTCCTCACTTCTGCAAAAAATCTCTAAAATTTGAAATTTCATACTTTAATCAAAATACAAATTAGTTTATAAATTTTATAAACAGATCCAAATTTTGCCAGGCAATTTGACTAACAAAATATGACTTTTCTCTAACTAACACCTTAGGAATAACCAAGTTGCCGTATTCAAATTAATTCCAAAGCTGTTTGAAAGGTAGTGGAATAGCTATGACAAGTGTTTTTCAAATACCTGGCTTTGATTGCTTTTCTCTATAATTGCATCTTAGTAGTTTTTCCTGACCAGTTTTGGTTGATAAGTTATTTAAGACCCTTTTGACTTTCCAGGATTTAAAGATCTAGCTGCAGATATATTTCTGTCTTTTTATTTGGATATTTTAACATGGCAATCTTTGTGAAATGATAGGCCTGTGATATTTTGCCTGGGGCCTTAAACAAGAAAACCCTCACAGATTTTTAATAATTCCCTGAGGATATTGATTTTCTTATTTAGGTGTGAATTGAATTGCATTAGAAGCAGACAAGAAAGCTACACGTTAAAACTGGCATTTTACAATTCTTAAGTGACACTTTTATCTTCTTCTCGAAAGTATTACTGAGTGTAAACCCATGTTGCACAGGTTCCATTTTGGTAACTTTAAGCTGTGGCTTGATATTAAGGACTTCAGGAGAAATTCTTTTGTCATTTGATGCAATTTTGGTCTCCTGTAAAGCCAAGCATAAGATATTCTAAAGTTTTTTTAGAAGCCCCAGAGGAAGGTGCTCTCACTCTAGACAGGATAATGAAACAGTCTGTGGAAAAGAATATAAACTCCTTGGATACGCTTAAATCTTTCGCTTTAGTAGCATCTTGTGAATACCAGGAATCCAAGGGCTTTTACTCCCCTGTAATGCAATACTTCCAGCAAGTGGCCTAATAAAACTTAACCTAGAGAATAATTGGGGTTATTAACATTTCCACATTGTGAAATTCAGTACTGTCTTCTCACCAGCAACACTAAACTTTCCTTCCTCCTCTAGCTAAATTGCTGGCACTTGTCAAAATATACTCTGAATTATTTCCTCAAGAGCAGTAGCTCTTTGTCTTGTAGTTTTCATGTGGGCAATTAGTGCTGTATAGTGCTGCTAGCTTTGGCATAGATCCAGCTACCTGGAAAGGCTTAGTTGTGTAGGGTTATCTATCTACCTGTATATATATATATATATATATATGTGTGAGTGTGTGTAAGACTGTGTATATACTTGTGTGTATCATGCCCACTGTAGTTGATGCACACTTTGTGCAGTTGAACAGATTTCACTGCAGTAGGACCTTGGTTCTGTGCACACACCAATGTGTCTGTCCCCACTAGTTAGGGCTGAGGCACACACCTCTTTGTGCCTTACAGTGATTCTCTGTTTAGAAGAAGATGAAAGGTGTGTATTTTTTCATATTGGCTAAGCTGGGAACACAGATCAGCTGTGAGATAATAGGGTGGCAGAGAATTTTTATAAAATTTTAAAAAGAAGCCCCAATGTATAGAGCTAGGGAAGTAATGTCAATAGAGGACTGATTTTTAGGTGCAAGGGACCAATCTAGAGTACTCCTTCCTGGTACACTACAATGTCTGTTCAAGTCAGATGTTCTTATTTTCATTTTATCTGTTGTCATTCAAACCTTTTCAATATTAACTGGGTTTTAGGTTTTGAGCTTCATGCTGGTCTTAAATATTGGTTTGTTCTGAAAATGTTGTCTAGATATAAGGATTCTGTAGTATCCTTATGCTTTTATTTTTCCACTCCCTGTTAGTAATATGGTACTCAAACCAATTTATATTGCCGTTTTAGGGATATCAGAGACCAAGTCACTACATTGCAACCCAAGGTAAGGATCTGCCAGCTTTAATCAAATGAAACAATTGTTCTCTGTAGTGTTCCACAGTGTTTTGGTAAAATAGGAGTAGATGAAAATAAAACGTCCCCAGTATTGTGAGTTGTCATCTTATGTTATGGTAAATTAATGTAGTATGTTTGGGTGGAATGTGAATAAATTCAAAAATTGCACTAATTTATCCTGTTAATTAGCTATTGAGCAGATCTGTCAGTGATAAATTCAGCTGATAAAGTCAGAACCTACTACCATGATTTCCAATTATGAAGATGAATAGAGAACAGAGTCATGGACAGGGAAGAGAACAATTTCAACTTGCCTCAAGGCATTTTTCTTTTCATATTACCATGTTTTATTTTACTGTCTACAACTTAGTCCAGGGTGCAGTGCAGATAGTAATGATAAATTAAACTCTTTCAGAAAATCTGGGTAAAGTAAGGCCAGAGGACAAAGCTTCTTTCTGCAAAGGAGTGAGGGAAATCTTTATCATATAACACCCCACTAATAAAGAGAGGTTCTAGAGGAAAAAAATCCAATTTCTATTTTTCAGTTTGTTTTTTCTGATAAAACTCCTCACAATGAGGAAAACCAAATAGATTAGTCTAAGATTGCACTGAAAAATCAGAAGCTATGATTTAAAGTAAAAATAATTAGATGTGCTATTATTTGATCTGTCAGCATAATCAGATAGCTGTCTGGAAATATCTTGTTATTTGTCCATCAGTTGATGGTAGGTGCACATAGGAAAGTCAAAGTAAAGACTCATTTTAAACCAAGATGCTCAGAGTTCTGTCCACATTCGTTTTTCATTTTTGTGTAAGTGCCTAAATAGGTCCCTGTACAGCATTAAATCTACATTTGTATTTTATTTCTGTTATAGTATGCAAATCATTGCACATAATAGTGTGTAAAGCAGAGAAAAATTTATTGCTGCTTTTTTGTACAGCCTTTGATCTAGCATATGAAGGAACATGTTTGAGTCTTCAAATGTGGCACTGAGGGTTAGTGGTGTGCTTGGTAGTGTTAGGCTTACAGTTGGACTTGATAATGCTAAAGGTCTTTTCCAGATAATTTTGTGATTCTATGTCTGTTATATACAGTAATATTTATAGTACTGCGGGATGGTGGTAAAAGAGCTGTTTTGGAGATTATTGTAACAGGGTAAATGCCTCTGGCACACAACTGAACACATCTCTGCTGTAGGGCAGGAGGCAAATCTTAAACGTGTGCTTCTCACTTGCCTCACAGAAAAGTACTTAAGTTAGTTTAAATACACTTCAGTGGGAAGTTTCTGGCTTTTAGTGCCTTTTTGTGCATCCATGCTTGCCAGGAACCAGGTAGTAAGTGCACAGTATCTGTACCACCACCCTCCTGCCTGCTAGTTCACTCTGGCATGGGCATCTCCTTGGTGAGCACATAAAGAAACTCATTCTCGACACATCATAATTAACAAATGTAAAACAAAACTGGAACTGGAACTATAGAGGCAGTCACACATTGCTGCATCCTTGTAGTTCTCAAGCAACTTGTGTCATTTTGCTACATGAAACACCTGCCATTATTTTCTTTCAAGTGGTAATTCAGTTAAACTGATAACATCCAGCATTGGTTAGAAGTAACAATATAATCTGGAAACTGGCACAGCATGATGATGTGGTTTCACAAAGTTTTCTTCTCTGAGTGAATGTACTCACATGTATCAGCTCTCAAACACATTGGATTTTATTCTTAGCATTCACTTTGACTGTTTTTTGCAGAATATTACCTGGAATTTTTTCTTACAGGTCCAGTTCATGAGACTGTGTATGACTTTTGGAGAATGATATGGCAGGAGCAGTCAGCTTGTGTTGTTATGGTCACAAATTTAGTGGAAGTTGGAAGAGTAAGTTTTTGGGTTTGTTTTTCTTTTAATGCTGCAAGCTTAAAGGAAAAAAACTGCTGACAAGACATACTATGGGTAGAATGTAGAAGGGTCTTATGAAGGGCAGCCCTGCATCCTGCGGGGGCAAGGGGGAAGAGTTCAGGCAATGTTGCAGTTATGGTATTGTCTAAAAGCAACTTCTGAAAACTGATGTTGTATTGCTTTCATGTGTAGTGGAAAATTGCCTGAATCCAAAACTCATATTTCAGCAGAATGGATTTCTATAGCATCACTCAAATGAGAAGAGTAATGGAGGAAATGTGCTTCTATATCAGTGGCTCAAAATCAGGAAATTATTTACAGTTTAGCAGTAATACATACCTCTGGAAAGTCTATAAAGTGTCTGGGATTACTTGCAACAGTTTGATTATGGGTAAAAAATGCATCACAGTTTAGCATAAGTGGAAATATATTCCATAGCTCAGCACTAAAGAAAATACAAATGCTCACTTAGAAGTGAATTTGCCACCTAAGTACAGCTGTGTAAAGCAGTGGAAACTCCTTGTAGCTAAAGCTTAACTTGACATAACAGCCACTACCCATGACAAGCCACATGAATGCACAGTTATTTTGGAAATAAATGCAGTGTAATGCAGTACTGTATCCTCAAGCTTTTCTATTCTCTTGGTGTAAAATCATACCCATTTTTTATTTAGGTCAAGTGTTACAAGTACTGGCCTGACGACACTGAAGTTTATGGCGACTTCAAAGTGACTTGCGTAGAGATGGAGCCCCTCGCGGAATATGTTGTCAGGACCTTCACTCTGGGAAGGGTGAGCTCATCTGGAAAGGGCTTAGCAAAATACTGTTTCCTGGTAGCGAGGAGGATGAAAGAGGCTATACTGATGTTTCTGTGGAATACCAAATCCCTCTGGCTTGTTAGCTGCGCCACAGTGTAGGCGGCCTTACCTTACCATGGGAGATATGCATTGCATCAGTGCTACCCAAGCATACATCTCACTATGGGACTTTGAATTTCCCCAGAAATGTCAACTGCTGCCATCCCCTCTCTGACATCCTCATCTTCTCCACAGCCACACTTCTGAGCTAAACTCAAGTACCAGATTATGGGTCATGCCTGGTATCTATCCCTATGCACTCTGTCCTGACCATCCCTGAGTCAATCAAAGGACAAATTCCATGACTACTGTATGTGATACAGTTGTGGTCTTATGCTAAATTACACTAGCCTTTAAATGTAGCAGGCCCTTGTCCTAATTAGCAAAACTTCCAAAAATCAATGTGAAATGCATCCAAGTCTATTAAAAAAAAATCTTCAGTGCAGCTAAACTAGCATACCTAAAGTAAAAATTACAAACTTCAAAATTAAAATAACCCAATGACATCTCTAAGCTTCATGTGGATCATTGCTTTAAATAATTGAGGAAATGATGAAAAACTGCATGTAGATTCTATCAGTATATGTGATCATTATTTGAGTAAGATAATGTCTAGTCTGTGAACTTCTTTGAATTTCATAACCTTTTTTTGCCTTTTACAGAGGGGCTACAACGAAATCCGTGAAGTTAAACAGTTTCATTTCACTGGCTGGCCAGATCATGGAGTTCCTTACAATGCCACAGGCCTGCTTTCCTTTATACGGAGAGTCAAAATATCGAACCCTCCTAGTGCAGGGCCTATTGTTGTCCATTGCAGGTGTGTACAGAAGGTGGAGATTTTTATTTTTCGCAGCTGTTTATATGGTTATTTATAGCAGTCTCTTCTGAAGCATCCGTCATTTTGAAGTGCTCTGTTTTTGTTGTTCCCTTTTTGAATTGCCTAATTCACGCTGTGGTAGGAGTTGGCTGTCTACAGCAATGTTTGAAAATAATCAGATTCTAGTACACTTTTCTTAAATAGAATGGTCTGAGATTTTCTTTTTCCTGCAGCAGCTGCACCAGCTAAATCATGATACTCCAGGCTATCATTTTAGGTAGTGTTCAACAATTTTGTGTCAGTGTTTGAGAATGAGTGTAGATACATCTGCTTTGATAGCTTGGTGTTGCATATAATGTCTGAACAGATTATTAATTTAAAGCAAAGTTAGCAAGTAGATGAAGAAAGATGGAATGAGGTTAGGGCAACAAATACAGAATGCTTCTCCAGTGCAGATTTTGCAAGGTTATGTTGTTGGGACACAGTCCTTTGACAAATAGAATTTGCTTTCTCCAAATGTTTGTTTTACTTAAATATTTTAGTCAAATGTTTAATTACATTTTGTAGATAAAGTTACTCAGCCTCTACAGATTATAATAATTGACTGTGTAAAAACTCTCCATAGCTTTATGTAAAGCCAAAATAAATCACGAGTGAATCTTCTGGATATTGTTAAATGTGCTGTCTGAACTAGCTGGGAACTTGGCTGTAAAACATACATTTGAGTTTCTTATTGCAATAGATCACTTAAAAGTTGTTCTTGGTTTTATTAAAGAAAAGTAGGATCTATAATATTCTGAAGTGTATAAGTTTAATCATTCTTCAGATTTCAGTTAAACTAACTTCTTTTTTTAATTTAAGTATTGATCTGGGTGATAAAAGGGATAATCTTTTTTCCTGTTTGCTGTTACTTAGTGGATCAAATGTGATGGAAAAATGTTGTTTTGAACACATCAAAAGATTTAAAGGACGTTATGATGAGAAAGAGAGAAGATAAAAATTAGATAGTGGCTGTGATGAAAAACTGAATGATTTTATAAAACTGCTCTCAATAATGGTTATAAAGTTTGTAGATGTTTCTCTGGGGCTATTCCTAACAGTATTTACTGGTTATTTTCAGTGCTGGTGCCGGACGGACGGGCTGTTATATCGTGATCGATATCATGTTAGATATGGCAGAAAGAGAAGGGGTTGTGGATATCTACAACTGTGTCAAAGCTTTGCGGTCCCGACGCATCAACATGGTACAAACTGAGGTACAGCAGTTTGCCTTTGAAGCACCTGAAGCTTTTTGAAATGTTCTAGGTCAGAATTTCACTGTTACTCTGAAAAGAGCAGGCAATGGCCCTGTCGAGGGGGTACCTCCACGGGGGACAGCTGCTCAGTGTAAAAGCACCCTGAAGCAGGGTGGTGCAACAAATCTGCCAGCTCTCATAGTCCTCACAGAAACAAGTGCCTGCCTAACTTGGTAAGAGAAGGAAAGAAAGAAGGATTATTTCAGGGAATACCTTAGATTAGGCGGGTCTGGGATGTCTCTCCCCAGCTCTGGCATCAGCAATCCCAGGATCCCAAAGGTGAAATTTCAGCAGGCTGCCACTTGTTTTAGACAACCTCCAATCACTTTATCTATAAATTGACTGGTGAACTTTATGTCCATTTCACATTCTCTTTTCAATTCTGTTTTTTTTTGCTTTATTAACCTTGCTGCAGATTTTTTCCATAGTTTTACTCTTGGTCTTTCAACATGCCTTCACAGCAGCTTCACAATAAAACCATTGCCTTAGGAATGAAGTTCTAACAGCTCCCAGTCCGCCCACAGAGTACCACCAAGTTTCCATATAAACACAGGTTATTGGTTTATATTGGCAGATTACCTGAAGTGGTTCACCACTTCTCTTTCCTGCCATCCATAAGGACATCTCCCTGAGATGTTGTTTCACCTGTGACCACATGGAAATCTCTGCGGTTGGCAGCCAAAAATGCCAGTGTAATTTGGTGCAGTTTTTATTCCATGCTGCAACCTATTCCAGTTGAACAGATGGTCCTGCTACAGGGCCATTAACCTTTGAGAAGTACATGGGGTGGAGTGTTTCAGTGTGGCTGGTTTAACCCTCCCAGTTTAATCTGCACTTGCACGTGAATTAACACATCTGCTATTATTCCCTTCTCTCCCTTTTGCCTCCTGCCTCTCAGCCTCTCTCAGAGGTTCATACTTGCACAGAAAAATAAAGCTGTCATTGCATCAAGTTCTTGTGATGATCACACAGTCAACAGTGATGCCAATAGCTCCATAGCTGTGTGGGTAATGTTGTAGAGCCAGAAGATGACTGTGGTCCCTGGACATGTGCTGTTTATACAGGCACATGTTAAAATTTGTGCTCTTAAGAACCTCGTTGTTATTCACAATAGCTATGTGAGGCTGGCTCCATTCTAGACATGGTTTACATCTATTACTCTCAGGGTGAGTAAATATGATGGGCATTTTGTGTAAAAATTGACAGGAGGGCTAACTGAAATAGTAATGCTGTTATCTAGGACTCAGGCTATCTCAGAGCAAGTTAGTAAAAATGGGAAGAAATGGTGCTTATGTTGGAACACACTGTAATTTATTACTGGCCTAGAGCCAAGTATGAGGCAACTGGTGCACTGGCTTGTACATGGGTAAGGAGAATGCAGCGTGCCAAATACTTGCTAATCACACTAGTAGTACTTGAAGCAATTTACACTTTCTGCTAACATCAGAAGATTGAAAGCTATTAAAAAAATTGATAAAGCAAACAAGTTTTTTGGCATATGCACAAACACCTACAAGCACTACAAGAAAGCTGAAAATCTCCTCTGAAATGAATTACTATCCCTGTTCTGTTAGGTTTTACTGAATTTAAATTGGTCGTGAAGAAAACATCCTTATTCACTGCACTCCAATAAGAACAAGACTGTTTGTATTAAAGCATTATCTAATGTATTGATGGATAGTAATTTGTATGGGTTGAAGAGTGTGCAGTAGGCCTGTTTATCCTAAAAGCAAGAAAGATCTGTTGGTTTTAAATGGCTACAATTTTTGTTTCTTTTCCTAATTTGACAGGAGCAGTACATCTTTATTCACGATGCCATCCTAGAAGCTTGCCTGTGTGGAGAAACTGCCATTCCTGTCTGCGAATTCAAAGCTGCTTATTTTGATATGATTAGAATAGACTCTCAGACAAACTCTTCGCATCTCAAAGATGAGTTTCAGGTATTCACAGTTCCTACTTACTCTTGATGTGACAACAATTTTTTTGCCTCTAGATACATTTAAGTTATTTTAAGGAGGAGATTTTTCATGTGACTTTTATAGTAATTGGTCCCTAACTTTTTGTCTACAAAATTAAGCACCCATGTCTATGTGCTTTGCAGAATTGTTTTAAATACAGAATATCCTCCTTTTAATAAAATTGCAGTAAATATCTGTCTGAAATAAAGACCAGTGAGTAGGAGCCAGAGAGAATTTTGGCTTGCATTTGCACATCGAAGGCGTAGCTTTTTTAGGGCTCCAAAGAATCCTCTTTGTTTTATTCCTTTCAGAAGGGATGGTGTCATGTGGAATGTGTTCAGAGGTACACAAAGTGCCTGTAAACCAGCAGCTTAACCTCCCTTGCAAAGCCCTAGAATGTCCAACAAACAGAAAGGAGCTTGCATTTGCTAATGTCTTCTTGCTAATGCCTCATGTTTTCTCATATTGCAATATTTTACGGTAAAACCTGGGGACTCTGGAGTCCCACGTGTGTTAGCTCAGCATGCTAAAACAAGCATCCTTTTTCCCTCAGACCCTGAATTCTGTGACCCCTCGCCTGCAGGCAGAGGACTGCAGCATTGCCTGCTTGCCAAGGAACCATGACAAGAACCGCTTCATGGATATGCTGCCACCTGACAGATGTCTGCCTTTCTTAATTACTATTGATGGGGAGAGCAGCAACTACATCAATGCTGCTCTTATGGACGTAAGAGACTACCTTCTTTGTCTGCATAGCGTGCCATGGAAAGCTCTGTAACGTGAGAGAGAGCACTTGCTGTTTTAAGAAAGGGTAATTCTGTTACTGCAGTGCCCAGTAAAACAGTCCTAATGAAGAAGGGTGGGGGGGTAAAGGGCAAGAAGCCCCACCAGCTCGTGTTTTTTGTTCAAAAGGTTTGTTATCTTTAGTCTTTGGCATCCTTCTGGGACCCACTGGAAATCTCACATTTTTAACAGCATTATATAAAGCTCTAGTGTCTAGACCTCCAAATCTCAAATCTCAGCAGGATCTTGAAAATCTGCTGTTTGTTAGGAAGTAAATGTTATCTATCTGAGCATGAGGTTACTATCACTATTTTATAAAAAAGTCTTTCTATATTGAGGCAGCAGCAGCAGAGGAGGAAAAAATTGTTTTCTTGGCATGTTTGGGTATGGAGTATAGGATTGGGGGTTTTGTTGTTTATATTTTGAGCTGCAGCTCTTTAAAGTTGAAGTCTGAGTAACAGAAATACTGTCAGGGGAAACGGTGAATTAATGGGAAAAATGGAGTCGAATCTGCTTGTACGTGTCTGATCGATAAAGCAGTTCATGTGCTGCCAGATACCTGCCTGTGCCTCCCATTAACATTTCCAAAGTTAGGGCCCTAAAGCCACTTTTACAATAAATACTTATATAAGTGGCCTGATTTCTAGGAGCATCTCCCCTTCCTCAAAAATGAAATGCTGTCAGAAACTGCCATGTCAAGGAGAGATGCTGAAATAAAATGGCAAATAGCAGCAGAAATCAACACTGATTGGTATAGTCATCCTTGAGTTCTGCCTGAGCTAGTGCAGAAAATGAACTGAGAGCAAAATGCAGCCCCTAATCTCACAACTATCTTATTGTGTCAGAAAAATAGAGGAGTGGCATGTGTAAGACCAATGTATTAAGGTGTCATGGGGGCTGAACAGATGAATTAGAGCAGTGAACAGAATTCTGGTAGCAAAAATTGTTTAGGATTGCAGTTAAAATTGTATTAAGCAGCGGAATAAAACAGATGTGCTGTGAACCAACCAAGAGAGCTGCATAGAGGAGTGTGGTTTGGGGTGAAAAGAAGACAACACAGGCTGTGGGGGCAGGAGGACTCTGAGTGTGCAACAGCATGTGGCAGGTAGGGCCATGAACCAAGCAATATATTAATCAATCAGCAATCAGAGGCAAGTTAGAAAAGGCAGAAATGGTAGTAATAAAAGTAAAAACAGCATCAGAAAAAAAAGGTATTATATTGCAATAAAGGCATATAACAAGCTTATAAGTAAAGGGTTAAAATTCTGGGTAACATAATTTGGGTTTTTCTCTTCTGGTTGTTTCTTTTAAGACTGATTTATTCAGAGAAGAGGAACTACTCCTCAACAGAAAAAAGGGACTTTCAACAACAAAACAGAAAGAGAAACTTAGCCTTTGTCTTTCCCTTGAGAAACACTAGAAATTATGGGGAAGGGGGATAGGACTGCATCAGCTTGTGGGATATTGTTGAGAGTACAGGGGAAGAACCAAAATTGGTTGTCCCTGTGTTGTCCCTGGGTGGTTCTAGGAAGTAGGACAGGAGCTGCTGCTACCCCAACATCTTTCCTCCATTAGAAAAGGTAACAAAAATCTGGATTAAAAAAATCAGCAACCTCCTTAATCTCTTGTCAAACAAGTACTGATGCTAAAGACTTTGCCAACAAGTTATTGGAGGGTATGTCGATATATTGCATATAAAGATCTCTTAGATCAATCTTCAAACAAGCAAGCTTCCATAGTAAAAGTGGTTTATCTACCCTACCACACCTTTCTCCTGGATTGATTTACACTTCCATGAATGGTTACAAATTTCCTGCAAAAGACTTCTGGTATCTCCTTTTCTGCTTGCTGCCCATAACACATCTGCAGCAGGAAAATAGCCCCTCAGCTGTTAGTTGCATCTCAGTCACTGTGCAAGTCTGGAAGTCCCTATTTGCAGTTGTGTACAACACAGCATACAGAAAATGGAACTTGTGGCCATGGCAGGAAATAGTATTTTGCAGTTTAACTTATGCTTTTTGCTGGAAATAGGTCCCAGTGATCCCAAAAGTCAGGTCTGTGGGTGTCCCTGTGACTGTGCATTGTGAAATGGAGTTTGGGATTGAGTTTATTCCCCAGTTTGGTCACAGAGCTCATGTAAAACCTACTGTGGAAAGGGCAATTTTCTGAGATCTCTGCATTCTTCTCTGTATCATGGAGTGAAGGTTCCCTGCTTGGCTCCTGGACACAGTACCTAGAGCAGAATTGCCAGAGCCTCAGCTCAACAGAGCCACAAAGAACATCTTCAGTGCCTGGGGCATATCTGAGTGTGAAAAAGAGCTTGTTCTGTAACCAAGAAGAAGGCAGACCTGACCAGAGTAACCTCTTTGTTCTTACTGGAGATGATAATGTATTTTTAACTTTTATATCCTCAGTGATACATGAAGTAACTGATGTCACAGCATTGTTCTGTTTTTATGTTTTGTTCTGTTTCAGTGGAATTTAGGTACTTCCTATACCAGTACTAATAAAATTGTTTGCTTTTACAGAGCTATAGGCAGCCAGCAGCTTTTATCGTCACACAACATCCTTTACCAAACACTGTGAAAGATTTCTGGAGATTAGTGTATGACTATGGCTGTACTTCTCTTGTGATGTTAAATGAAGTCGACTTAGCACAGGTTAGTTTGGAGCTCAAGTTTTCCATGTACCATCACATGCTTTAATCACTCTGAATTTACTACATGACGAAAATGTGGAGCGGTACAGAGACTTTACAATTATTCTCTGCTTTACAGCAACTAATCAACACTAGTGCTCAGTAAAGGTTAGGTGTGATGTCTGCAGTGGAATAGGCAGTGCTCAGGTTGTAAGTTTCCATTCAATTATGGCTGTTTTGCACAGGGCTGCCCACAATACTGGCCTGAGGAAGGGATACTGCGGTACGGCCCCATCCAAGTGGAATGCATGTCGTGTTCAATGGATTGTGACGTCATAAACCGAATTTTCAGGATATGCAATCTCACAAGGGTAAGGATTATTCTAACACTATGTGACAGAAAAATATGTCTTTTTTTCATGCCCTCTAGGCTCTTGCGCTTTTTAATTTTGAATAATAGTAAAATACTAGTGTTTGTAACACATTACCCAGAAAAGAGTCAGTCAAGCATCAGTATCTAATACTGATTTCTAGTACTTTTGTACAACTACAGTACTTTTCTACATCACTTTTCTACACTAAACAGAGAGAGCTTTGAGGTGAATGAATGTTGTTCTGAGGCATTCTCGCTGATGTGTGGGAAGTATTCTGTGTTCTGTTTGTTTGGTGTACAGAAAAAGAAATATCCCTGTAATGAACATGTACTGGCAGGCATTTAGTTCATAGCCTTGGAAAGATGTTTTCTGTGGTGAATCATGAACAGAAACACTGAGGCTGATTATACCACTAGCACCTTCTCAGCCTAAAATGCGAAAACCACAACAGGAAAGGGAGACTGTGGCACCCTGCAAAGCAAGGTGTGATAAAACTCTGAAAATTCCTCTAATGGGTTCTGCCACCACTGTGCCTCAACCTACAGTTATCATCTTTTTCTCAACATCAGTAGCAGTGCCAGTCTTGCATTCTTGTCAGCGCTTTCATATCTTAGACCATCTTATCTTTTTGCTGTCCAATGGTGTTCCACACACTCACAGCATCTTCTTAAACCCTTCTTGCCATACAGTGTTTCCTCTTTAGCTCACCTCTATGAATTGCTTATTGATGTTGCCTAAAGGGTTACAGGTGCTTGTGCCACAGTCTATGTACAATTAACCAGAAATTCCTATTCTACTTACCACAACTGCTTTTTATCTTCCATCCAATATTGAACTTATCACAATTGCTAATGTATCTTAAGTGCATGTTTAACTCTTATTAATCTTAAATGATAACTATGGGGAAAATGAATTACTGCGTACACAAAAGTCTTTCATATATTTTATTTTATTTTTGTTTTATTTTGGCCACATTTCCATTTTTCAGAGGGCGAAGATCAGTTTTCATGTAGCTATTACTTTACTTTTTGGGGGTTTTTTTGGTTTTTTTTTTTTTTTTTTTTGCTTATATTCCGAATTACAAAAAACATTTTCAGCTCTTCTTGGAAACTACAGGAAACTAAGGTGTGGGCACACAGGCAGATATTACACCGTAGGGCTTCTCTCTTGTATTTTGAGACTTCCTCTTTTAATTTTTTTTCTTTTCTTTTCTTATTTTACTTTTTTGCATTTCTCCCTTTTTTATGATGCTTTGATTTTCTACTCCTCTACTTCCCTTTGTCTCCTATGCCCTTTTGCTCATAAGCCTTGCTCTTAAAAATCTCTCTTCTCTGTTCTTACTTTTCTAAAAACCACATTCCTACCTGTCATCTTCAGCTTCAAGAAACTAGATAGACTATTTATTCTTCCTGTTATTGAGGCCTTTCTTGTGACAGTCTAATTCTATTCAAAGCTCTCCCTGTGTCACATTTAGCACGTGGAAGGCTCATAGACTGGCAGCAAGGCTGTCATGATCATCATAGTCTGGCGCAAAGGGAAGACTTCAAGGACAGCAGTCATGTTTGTGCACCAGTGTTACTTCTTGTTCATTTATAACTGGGTCAGTTCATGTGTAGGAGCCAGATGTATCCTTCTCTCTCTCTGCAAGTCTAAGAATTTAATAGTGATGTTTTAAATTGATTTGTGGTGTTAAGCAACCTTGGCACATAGAATCTATGGAATCTAGAGATTCTGTTGATCTAGAATTCAGGACAAGTTACATTTGTGATTGATAAACTGTGATGTTGTCTTCAAACTGTGTAGTTCCCTTTTTTACCTTTTCTGACATTTTCCTTGAGCTGAAGAGGTAGAAATTACTGGAGGCCCTACCATGCCATGTACACATGTTAGAATCTGTCTATAATATAAACAGCTGGGTTTCATGTTAGTTTTATATTTAGGTTTTCTAAACCAAGATGTAAAAGTGCCATTTTGACCTAAAGCCCTTTGATTTCCCTCAGCCACAAGAGGGCTATCTGATGGTGCAGCAATTCCAGTATTTGGGATGGGCTTCTCACAGAGATGTACCAGCTTCCAAGAGATCCTTCTTGAAGTTAATTCTCCAGGTTGAAAAATGGCAAGAGGAATGTGAAGAAGGGGAGGGCCGGACCATCATCCATTGTCTGTGAGTAACTTGGAGAAAGTAAATTGCTGCTCTTCAAATAAATACTTATAAATTAATTATTGGCTTTAATTTAAGCAGTATTCTTGTGGATACCTTCTTTTGCACCTGCACCTGTTACTTTCTGAATGAAAAAAACCAAACAGAAGTACCACTGCCTACCACTGTAGGTTAACTTTTGTTCAACTTTTAGATTTTTCTCTGTCACGTCAAGGAATGAGTATTTTGAGTATGATACTAGAGTGATACTGTGTATACTGTCATCTTCTGTACGTAATAGAATGTTTTTCAGCTGCAAAACATGTACAGATCTGTTTCTTCTGTCTGGTTTCAGTAAGGAAGTCTTTTATACTGAGTGCCAAATAGGGGATTTTTGTGTCTCTTTTGCACAGAGTCTGCTACGTTTTTGCCCAAAATAAAGGTTTATTTTGAGGGATTTAAACTGAAAACTATGGATATAGGAAATCTGAAAAAAACTCTGTTACAGTACACGATACTCAAACTATTGTTAGTAAATTACTGCTGGCTGCTTACCTGATACTTAAATGGGAGCTGGTTTGGGAGTTTTGAAAACACAGCATCTTCTTCTCCCTAAGCACAGAGTAGTCAATCTGTCTCCTACCTTATCTAAATATAATGTTTAAAATTTAGAAATTGAATTATGCATTTATCCTTACTCTGAAAAAAAGACCTCTGTTTAAATGTTCAGAATTAACTAGTGACCTGTTTCTGCCTGTGCCACCTCAAAATTAATAAGAAGAAATACCTACCTTAATTTCTTTTAAATTAAGATTAAAATAGCTCAGCAGTGTCCCCAAAGGTCAACAAGTTATTAAATCAGCATTGCCTTAGCATATCTGGTTGAATAATCCTCATATCATAGGTTAATTTAAGTGAGTGTCTTTCCAGAAGTGAGTGGGAAATGTACTTGGCATTGAACTTGGTTTTATTATTTCTAATGTCCTACTTGCCATTGAACTTGGGTTTTGTTGGGGTTTTTTATTATTATTATTTCTAATGCATATGTAATTTAGACTTATGGCATGGTTGGGCAGCATGATGGGCTATAAGGGCAGAATTCAGAAGCAGTAATTGAGAGGAAGGTCAGAAAAAGCAAATGTCTTAGACCAAACCCGCTGGAGCTGCAAAGAGATTGCTAAAGTCAGATCTCCCTCTGGCACTCAGGAATCACTAGTGCTTACAGAGTAAAAGAACAGAAATGTGTTTTGGATGCTGTCTTAGGCCACAGTGGCATCTACCTCTCTCTTTGCCTTGCGTGCAGAAACGGCGGTGGCCGGAGCGGGATGTTCTGTGCCATCGGCATCGTGGTTGAGATGGTGAAAAGGCAGAATGTGGTGGACGTTTTCCACGCCGTGAAGACCTTGAGGAACAGCAAGCCCAACATGGTAGAAACCCCGGTAAGCACCAGCCCCGCAGGGTTGCTGCAAACAGCCAGGGAGCCAGGGGCTGCCTCCTTGTGTTATAGCTGCATTTTCAGTCCTGTGCCCACAAAAGAGTGCAAACCCGCCATGGGCCGGAAGAAAAATGAACAGATACTGAGTGTAAACGCGGGTCAGCACCATGAGAAGACAGTCTTAGCATTTTACACTACCTGTCTTGTAGTGGTTGCATGCTTTCCACAGAAAGCATTCTCAGTCAACAGAATGCACTTTAATCTCCCAAAATGTCTGTTTGAAAGGAAGTTGCAGCAGGCTGCACTCACAAAAGCCGTCTTGAAATTTTACAGAACAAGGCGTTTCTCCTTGGGAGGAATAAGCTGTAAAGTACAGATTCCTAGCTGGATCTGTGAATATTTTGCTCCTTAGTAAAAACTGCTGCTTTGAAAGTTGTACTTAATAATGACAGTTTTTGTTACTCAGATTTGTAGAGTCAAAATGATACCTCAGAACTTTAAAATCAGACATTTGCATCTAGTATGTTGTAAATGAATATATAAAATCATTTAGGTGTGAATATACCCTTAAGATCATTGAATCCAACAGATTTAACTGTTTAATTTGTTAATAAACAATAAAATAATATAAACAATATGAGCCTGAATTAGCAAAACTGCAGGACTAAATATCTGTTTGGACATTGCCAGAACTCAAAATAACCTTGAATCTTCTGGTTAATCTTTATGCACAAAGTATGAGTGCCTATCCATTCGAACGTTTGCCTCTGTCACAAAAACTGAACTGGACTGGAAGATCCTCAAAAAATTCTCCCACATGGATGTTTTTCCTTTTTGTAGGTGAATGAAAGCAGGTTATATAGTGTTTGGGAGATCCTGCCATTTGAGTCTCACACTGCCAGCTGCCAGTGTCACTTTTCAGCCAGATGGCTGCCTACAGCATAAAAATCAGGGATGCCAACTGAAATTAAAAACATGTTTTAGTTTACGCATAGTGGAAATCGCTTCTGACCCTGTGAACTTGCACATTGTGCAAAATGGCTGCAGCTGCCTCTTCCCATATTCCCCTTTTTTTCACGTGTCAGTGTTTACCTAATATCAAATAGCTTCTGTAGCATGATTCTCTTAATCATAGTGCATCACTTGCACCCCTTGTCACCACATAAATTAAGAAGATGGTTAATATGTTGACAAATAGAACATCCTGTGGCAGCAGTGACTCTGGGCTAGGTATTGCTGCTTTCGCTGTAAATGCTTTGCGTTCTCCTGTGCCGTAGATGTCTGAGACACAACATATTGAATTGCTGCCTCGATTTCAGTTCACTGCTGTCAAGAAAACAGGTCAGATCACATGGAAAATTGTGTCTCTGTAAAGGGAGGCCAAGGTAGATTGTGTTTGTTTCTGATAAATGCTCTGCAAAATTGTATTGCGTTTCAAAATAATCCTGAATTCCACTGTAGCTTTACACTGAAGTTGCTACATTTTTTTAGTTATGTATTTGTTTTGTGTGGATTTTTATTCAGAACTCTTGAACAGCAGAAGCTGTTGAGTTGTTAGTTAGAAAACAAACGAGGAAAACCACTGTACAGCAGGGTCACATGCCCTACATTCAGCAACAGGATCAGATAACAATGAGCAGCGCAATAAAGCCTTTAAGATATCCCCACAACTTCCTGTTAATGCATCACGCTGTCTTCCTGTGCAAACAAAAATAAATCACAAGGGCAGATTTCATTTTTCAAGTCATGAGAACAATAGACATCAAATTATTTTGCTTGTTTTTTTTCTTCTTTCCCTTCCCCTTTCCTCTCTCCTTCCTCCTCCCTGTCTCCCAGTATCAGCTCTCAACAGCAATATTGTTGAGGATAAATAACCACAATGAGCTTTTGAGCTTCAACTTCCTTTTTAAATGTGCATCTGATCTTTTGGATGCCACATCAATGGGACTGTACCAATGGGCTCTGGACCTGGAGCTGCTCAGGGTCCTGCACCAGTTACTGCTCCATGTCAGCTAACTCAAATAGAAGTGGTGTATCAGAGTCAAGGTGCTTTCACTGCAAGAATGCTCTGACTGATAGGAGAGCTTTTCATGTTTGATAAACCAGTTCAGAAGCTGAAAAAATCAGAGAAGCACATCATTACTTTCCATGGTCAGGGTCCTTTTCCCCTTCATTGGTTAGGGTGAGTTTTTGAATCAGAGCTGGTAATATACTTGTGTAATAGGGGGGAAAGATAGACAATCCAAGCCTGTCTGGTTTACTAGTTAGCTAAGAATGTTCTTGGTTATAGATATTGCTGCTAAGATTTTAGATTTTAATGTAACTTCTGTTTCTGTTCCCCCTCAAAGGAGCAATATCGTTTCTGCTATGATGTTGCACTGGAGTACCTGGAATCCTCTTAGTCGGAAAGGATGTGACGAAGTTCACCAAATATACGAATCTCAATAAGCTGTTTTGACAACAGTTCTTGATCCTGTGAAGAAAGATTTTAGGGGAAGAGGGGGGGTGGGAGGGGTTTTAAATTTTAAATGCAAAGTATTTTTCTTATGAAGTTGTGTATCTTAATAAAAGAACTCAATCTGTTTCTATGCTTGTATACAGTATCAACATTTAGTGCCACATAAATACTATTTAATGAAAACCAGAGTCAGAAGAGATTTGAGCAAATTAGGACCTTCTCGTGTGTGTATATGCAGCCGTCTCTCAGATACAGTAGAGTGACCATCTGTTGCATGTATCAATATTTCCTATATGGTATTTTTTTCTTTTGATACATTGTTAAAGTAAAAATAACAGTGCAGATTGATAGTAAGGTTCATTCTTTATACGTTTCAAGTGTTGCATATATATATATTATATAGTAAAAGAAAAACTGGCTTATTTTGTTTTAATGTGCAATGATGGCTGGATCACATAAAGATCTTTATAAAGAAACTTAAACATAAGCCAAAGACTCAAGTGTAAATATGTCTATATGGAGAAAGCACATGTATTTATTGTTTACTTGCATTCCTTTTTTGATGGCTGAAAAAAAGAAGAATCATTTTTCTTGAAGAAAGCTTTTTTTGCTGAAATCAAGTGTAAACAATTTTTGTAGTTTATTTTTTGTATGTTTTAGTGTAAGTAGAAGACATACTTTTTATGCATAGACCAAGAAACATTGATATAGTGGTTTTGTTGTGTACATGCTTGTGATTCAAATTCATGTAAACAACTTGATTATAGAAGGTCTTTAAGTACAGGACCAAAATATAAACATTTTCCTGAAAATGTATAGTTTTTCACAGTTGCATTAGTTAGGTACTGATAAAAAAACCTATGTAAGGAAGTGCACACTTCAAAATGGCCTTGCCTGTGACTTGCACAATATTGGAAGAAATTTTTAAGATCCATTAAAGCTGTACAGGAACCAATTGTTTAAAAACTATTGAAGCGCAGATCAATAGAACTGTGACACAAATAGATGGGTCTGCTTATGCTCTTCAGGGTAAAAAAAAGTATTTGTTTAGCAAATTGTAAAATTAAGCAATGTTTAATTTGATGTTTACAAACATGTAAGCTTTGCTTCCAAGAAAGCAAAATTTGAATAAACCAATGCCAGATTCTGATTATAGTTGTGGTGTACAAAATATTACTTTGCTTTTACTTAGCTTGCAACCATTTCTTCACAATGTTTCCTCTATATTGCCAGCTAAAATCAGTCCAGTCTCCTCTTGGTCATTTTTAGAACAGACAGTAAAATGCTTTTAAATATTCTGTAAAATAAGAGTGAACTAAATTTTTATTTCAAGATTCTTAAATATTTTTTCCTACTTTGATACCCCCTCATTTACTGTCCTTGTTAAGAAGTCATTCTTGTCTGGAAGACCAAAATATTTGGATAAGGAAAATCTCAAAAGGAAATTGTATTTTTTTTCATCCCAGTGTGTCAGAGAGTATGTAATAAGACTCCATGGCATCTGTATGTCCTAAATTTCTTCCTTCAGATACATGGAATTATCCATTCAACACATTACACAGCAGAGAAATGTTCAGAGAAACACTGCTTCTCAGACATTTTTCAGTGCCTCCATCTGTACTGCATAGCTCCACCTCTTTCAAACCTAAACTTTTTTTTTTTCTTTTTTTTTGTGTCATCCACTGTTAATTCCTAGTTATGAACAGCAAGGTAAATAAATAAGGTTTGACACATTCACTGGGTCTGACTTCTCAATACTCAAATTACCCTCAAATTTTTTCTTCTGCCATATTGGAAAGTGGAGTCTAAGTTACACGCTTTGTAACATTCTTAGTTTCTCTGTGAGGAAATGGCATTCAACTTTTGGCAGTCAAAGTGCTGTTACCTGGAGCTGACTGCCTGGTTACCACATTTTGTGGAAACAACAGGCCAGTTGCATCCTGCCTGCCAAACGTCTGTCTGGCACTAAATGATTTTGACTGTGGAAAAATCTTCCTCTGTTGTCAGAGAGGATGTTGAGAAGACTAGATTAATTTTGTGACAGATGAGACGAGCAGCTCTTAGAGTTGTGGGATACAAAAACCACATTCTGTATTTCCCAGAATGATACTTATGTTTTGGATGGAATTTTTCTCATGGAGAGCTGCTGTGTTTGAGACAGAGGGGTCCATCCCCATCAGAATTTCATGATCCTGGTTAATACCTTTGAATCCAGTTTCCCCTGGACATTAAGCATGATTGGTGCAAGTGCCAGTATTAATTCTGGCATTGCAGCATTCTAAGCCTGCAAAAGTCTTCCTTAGGGGCATCCCCCTTGGCTAGAAGAGATTACAGCTGCTGCTGGTGGTCATTCTGCAGAGGGGAACTCTGCCACTGTTCAAGTACTCTGAGAGTCATAATTTCTGTAACTGTTGTTCAATGTGGTGATCTAAAGTGCTTTTGCAATAGCTCGTGATTGAAAAATTTCTGGGAAATTCTTCCTGGCAAGGTCAGGGAAAAATATGCAGAGGGAATATGGTAGGTGAGAAGCAGATGAGAAATATTTTCCAGTAAGGGTATCTCTTGAAGGTCTCTTAGATAAAAGATAATATTAGAATGTGTTTTTAGTATAAAATTAGAAGAGACAGATTGTTTCATTGTGCAGCTCTTTCCTTCTCTTATCTCACCCAGTGTAAGCAAACAGCAGCTTTGTTTTCTGAGGGTACCAGCTCTGTTACCCCAGGTAAATGCAGCTCCAGTATCCTTCACTTACACCCAAGACAAAAGAAAGGGAAGTGAGGGGACTGAAACCTGACACAGGGAGTAAACGAGTATTCATCACAAAAAGACTGTGCTGTGGAAGAATAGAAGTATTCCTGACCTTGGACACTTGAAGGGGGCAATGTTTCACTCCCTGAGGTGATGAAAAGCCACTGGCACCAGTATCACAATGTGCCAGCAGCTCCTAACCTGGAGTGGTCCACAGGGTTCAAGACTCCTCAAAATGTTTCAGCTTGCTCTCACCCATGCTGAAATACTGGCACAGACTCAGCCAAGTGGCTAAAGCCTGCAGAGTGCTTTGCTTCTGCTTTCCTCAGCAGCACAAAGCAAAGGCTGGACTCACACACGTGGTAAATACAGAAAGCAAGTGGGCATCAAGGCAGAGTACAAAGAAGTGCAAAAGGTTGCATCCATGGAGGTATGTGAGATGATTAAAATTTGAAATTAATGAAGTTGAAACTGGTTTAATACCACACAGTGAAAATAACCAAAGAAATGTACAAGTTCCCAAAAACATGGTTGCTATGTGCAAGGAGTTATTCTTTACTCTAAAACTGAGAAGTGATAACTTTGGTGTCCTGCTCTGTGTAGTTGTTACTGGAAGGAATTCTGAGTCACTTGGATGGCTTTGGTTCATTTTCTACAGGCCAGTAATCAAAGAGGTAATTTTAGGATGTGTTGAAATTATCTGAATTTTCCCAGATCTTAGGATCCAACACTGAAGAACCATAAAAGGTGTGAAACACCTTGGAAGCGTTTAAAGCAGTCATTGAGATGGAATGGCTACGAAACCTCAGCACACTGTATAGTGAGAAGATTTCTTTCTCCTTTTATTTAGCCTTCTGAATCTGCCTTCCGTGTTCATAGTGACCTAACTCCAGCAGAAGGAAGTGTGAGGAGACTCAGATTTTGACCTTTTATCTGGGTCCTGAGAGATCAGACCCCAGCTGGTCAATGAGATCCTAGTATTTACATTTCCTGCTTCCTGGGCAAATTATGCCACTGGGAAACTACTTAGAAAGAGGCTTTGCCTCCCTAGAAAACAGTCACTGGCACAGGAGTTTGAAGCTTGAAGCTTAGTATCTTCAGCATTTGCAAGCAGTTACTGGGATTTATTTCGTTTGGGAAGTTGCTCAATTAATGTACTAAATTTATGCTATATCCTACATACTACATTATCAAGAAACATGAAAGCCAAAGCTACTGCAGGAGTGTGCTCTTTCAAACCAATTAACAATTGGTTAACCAATTGGTTAACCAAAACCCAATTTCCAAAATCAAAGGTCTAAAAAAGGCAGACTGGGGAAACAATGGCAGGCAAGTACTTTGTCATTGAGCCTCAAGTGTGAATTGAAACGTTAAAGTACAAGGAAGGGACAGCCTGAGAAAAAACACTGCAGAATCATTGCATGGCCAGGCCACCTGGACTGACAAATGACTGTATAAAGGACCTCTTTTCAACTTCACTCTGCTGCAGTGTCAGAAGAAACCCTGAGATCTTGAAATAAATGTAAAAGCTGCTTTTATAGTGGTCTGCTCTGTACTGAAAAGAAAAGTAACTCACTTTCTGCTGTACTTTCCTGTGTCACGTAGAGGTCTGAATTGAGTAAAGTGATCCTAATCTCACAAAAGAACCTTTGTGGTGATTTATTGCTATTGGTCTTTGTTAAACAGTCAAAGATCTTGTAACCTCTACAAATCCAGGATAGTCAAGGGTATCTGTGAATATTCACCTATGTCATTATTTTCTAGGGTTGAATAATCTGCTGGGATCAGATTGTGTGTACTGAGGATGAGAGTTGCAGAATGTGCAGAGGTTTAGTCCCATAAATTTTCCTTCAAATTTATGCAGAAAAACCTTTGGTAATTTTTTAACTGGGGGCTCTGTTTGAGCAAACATCGAGAATAGAGAAGTGCTTCTAAATTATTTTAAACTTCCTGAACGTTTTTACTTTAAGCCTGACTAAAAGGATGATGTGAGATTGTGGTGGTGGTTGACAGGCATAAATGTTATTTTGGCCCACGCTTCTCAGAAATTAATTCTTTCCTTGCTGTTGGGTTTAGAGTCCTAATTTATGCAGAGATTGACATGTATGATGACAGTCGCAGTAGGACGCTTATCTATAATAATGTTTATTAACTGTGTCTTGGCCAACAAAGAACAGATATTTTTGTGCCTTGTTGAGATAGCTTGATTTCAACAGTCTTTTGTTATACCTTCTAGCTTCCATCTGGATCAGAAAATAGTCCCTTACTTCACAAATTACATGAAGATAAATTTGAAATCCCTGTGTGCTCAGAGATTTTTTTCAAATCCCTTCTAAGTAAAACGGGAAAAAAAAAAGAAAAAGAAGTCTATGTTAGAAAAAAAAATCAGCAAAAAAGTCTGTCTGCTGGACAAGGAGGCAAGACCTGATCTTTCTTGCAAGATTTGGAGTGCCCTGGAGCTCTTTGGTAATGAGCACAGAAATGGCATCTGGCAAAACACAGTACCTCCAAACTCTGATAATATCTCTGCATTTTCCTGCCAGGTGCAAACCAGTCTGAGCTCTTTCCATTTCTCAGTGCAAAACGTTTGTCTTTCTTTTGTGTATTTAATCTTCTAGAATAATATCTGAAATGACATGGTATTTTGCAGTCCTGAAATGCTGAAGAAAGTGAATTAATGTCTTTTTGCATTCTGATAACATGAAACCAAAGATTACAGTATCTTTCGGGTTTCTCTCTCAAGATAACCAGAGTGAGTCAGTTTTTTTTTTTTAGTAACTATAAAGTCAAACTGTAAGCTTCAGAAAAGTTTAGGAAGACATTTGCCTTGCTTAAGTCCTGGTGGGTGAAATCATGGTTTGTTTGTGATCAAAGACATCAAACTACTTAATATTTTGTTAGTCTTTCTGACCCACTTGCTGTATCAATGAACAGCTACAATAAATAGCCCATCTGGACCCATGGTCTGAGCTATCTTCTGCACAGAATCTGGTGCTGTAGCCTTTTCCCTCACTTTCAGGGTGAAGTTGTTATGAAACTCACTGATAACATTGCAAAATTGCCTCTGTGTACTGAAAATGCTTGAAACCCCCTGCTCAAGGGGTGTATGCCTTCATTTTAAACTAGGTGGAAATCCTGGGAAGCTGTGACACTGCTGCAACCTTTTGTGTTTCACAAAATCTATCACTGAAGCTTCACTTGGTGAAGTTTAAACTGTATAAATAGGTTGCTGCTTGGTTTCATCTCCTGAAATGCCCAAGGTTTCCAGCTTACCTTGCAGTTAGAAATACAGCAGCAATTCTCATAGGTCAGACTTCTTCAGGGGTGAGGATAAAATAGGATATAAAAGCACTAGGCACATTATAGGTTCTCCTAATATTTCTCCTCCAGCCAGAAGAGGTAGTTCAGCTAGTGCGACAGTGAGCTGTAATTACAGCTGTGAGAAAATAACGGTGTGGTTTTGTCTGTGGCAAAGGCTTTTAAAATTTCTTTGAAAAAAAAAAAACAGGGAAGAAGTGTAGTCTTTGTTTCTATTTCAATGTGCTTTCCTTTCAGGCACCTTGTTTACTTCAAATAGCAGCCTTGTTTTACACAGACCCCTTCTAAGACGATACTCCTGTAAGTAATCAGAATCACACCCTGCAGCAGTCTGTCCTTGAATACAAGTAAGTTGTTTTTATATGGATTAAAGGTAGCAGGGAGAGGAATGGTGAGTCCTATAGGATATTCAGGGGGTGACTAAAATATGGACAGAGGCCTAAGGAATAGGCCTTTAGCTTTTGCAGTGTGGGATTTATAAACTTTGTGCAAGAGACAGAGAATAAAATAGTCAATGATCAGCACAAAGATAGGAATCTTGTTCACCCTTTATTTGGCAACAGCATAGAAAACACTGGCTTTGGATGTAAGAATAGGCAGGACAGAAAGTATAAAAATCTAGACAAGATTGGAACTTCCCAAAAACATGCAGTTATGAAATATATGGAAGGATATAAAAATCCTGACTGCTTCAGTCAGTGAAAAAGTTTCAGATATTGAATAAATGTCATATTTGTGGTCAAGGAAGGTTGAACAATTGATTTAGGCCACTGAGGATAAAAGAAGCTGAGCAAGGGACAATGCCAAGGAGAAAGAAATGGCCAATTTAAGTGAGCAGATTCTTCAATAAAGGACATTTCTGCAGAGGTATTGTGAAATATTAAAAAAATAATAATGCCACTAAACCAGGTTTAGCACAGGCAAGAAACTTGAGAACCTGGTCACATGCCCGATTTGATGACCTATGAACTCCAGGACATCTCTGGAGTCAGTCCGCCTTGAAGGCCACAAGTTGCAATTTTTGTGATGGCTTATTCGTTGATGCCAATCCAGAAAAGTGGAACAATGCTGCAACATCAAACATTGTCGTTCATCTTGGTCCTGAGGACAAGCAACAAGTGAGAAATAAAGCATGTGTGACAGGAAGTTATAGCTCAGGTGAGATTTCACAGGGGTGGCCTCAACCCCTGCCTTGCTGCTAAGTGACAGCCAAATGCTGCAGTGCAGGCTTCTTCTTGATGCTTGATTTTTTAGCATTATTTAATTATTTATTTATATATATATAAAATTTTCATTTCTTAGAAGAAGGAAATTTTTACTGAGACAAGCAACGTCAGAAATCAGGGTTGAGAGGGGAGAACATTTTTTGGGAGAGCACTCTGAGAGGCCGGTACTTTACTGTGTCCTCCAGGAGCCACAGTAAAGGAAGATTTCAGAGAGTGAGAAGAATTCTGAGTGTCCTGAAAAGAGAAGCCAATTTGATAAACAAATAATTTCAGAGTCCTACATGATTTTGCATTTGGGAAAAATTACAAACATTGGATACTGGAGGGGCACATACCCTGCAAGTTGGTCTGAGTTTTCAGCCCAGCAAAGCAAAATAAAAATTGAATTATCAGATAATCCTGGGAAAAATGGAGACTAGAATGTGACAATTATTTTGTTGATATACATATACAAGTCTGTATTTTCCATGCCTTCACTTTTAAGACTTTGAGTAACACACCTACATGGTTATGCAAGGACTCCTCACAGTACCATGTTGTCCTGATCTTGCTTGTTACTTTGAGTTTGCCAGGAGATGCCTACTCTGAACTTGTCACAGGCACACAAATATTTAAGGAAGACAGATATTCTTCTCTTTTCAAATCTGTGTGCTTTTCAGACTAGATTCTATACTCTTACCTGATCATTATTCCTCTTCTTCCTGTGGCCTTTGTAAATTGACTGGGATCCAGCAACAGGACATTGTATATGTTGCTCAATTTTGTTGTTTTGGTTTGGTTTCTTTTAATTCTTGTTTTCACTGATGTTTTTACTCAGCACAGGCTGAAGCATGGATGGAAGATGGTATTATCTCCGTAACACATTTCAACTTTTCAGCAGAAACAATTTCAACAGGTAGATCCAAATTTATGTTAAATAGCTGAACCAACACCTCCCACCTTCATCTGAGGTCACCTGGCACCTCTGAAAGCAAGCTTCTGACTGGTTGTCATTCAAAATCTGCTGAGTGTTTTAAGCAGGATGACAATGACTTAATTCCAAAGTGAAACAACTGCAACTGATCTTTTGTTCTTTGCAGTGCTTCTCTGGGTTGGGGAGGTGGTGAAAAAGCCTGCTCCCATCCAGTTTTTTAAAGGTGTCTCCAAGTCTTTAAAGGTCAGTGGGCTTTAAAACAACATGAAATAAAGCAGGAAGAACTTTGGTAAGTGATATATTTAGGTGTGTTTAATTTAAGGAATATTTACCCAGCAATGTATGGGGGCAGGTTGTTAACTCCACAGAAGATCCCAGGCCGTAAGGGAAAGGAAATGGGAATATCTGGATGCACAAACTCCAGCATGTATGTGTAACTGACTTTCTGTCATGGCAATTCCTGAAATGTGCTACTGTGAAGAGATTTTTAAAGGAAATTTTAAAATTAACTAGTCAAAGGGGTATAGCAAAAAAACCT
Organism: Brachypodius melanocephalos; assembly: GCA_013398615.1. NCBI lineage: Eukaryota > Metazoa > Chordata > Aves > Passeriformes > Pycnonotidae > Brachypodius > Brachypodius melanocephalos. Next base: position 19,914,691 of record VZSR01003807.1, read on the forward strand.
TTCCCACACCCACCTTCCAATAACATTACTGTTGCTGGTGTCCACATGGAAGCTGGGAGACATGCTCCGGTCTCTTTGCCATGGGGCTGGGTTAGAGCACACAGTCTGGGGACAGAAAATGACATTTTATGTATTCAATTTTATTTTAGCATTCAGAAATACAATGTTCTGGGAAAACCATAACTGCCAAAAATTGGGTGATGCGCCCCAAGTTCCAAGCATCTTTTGAGCTGGATGCTCCTTTTGTCCCTGTCCCAGCCAGGAGAGAGGATGGTCCCAGGAAATAGCTCATGATAAGTGCCTACCATAGGGCAGGCTTGGATGGGCAAGGGGCTCTGGTTGCCTGCTACTTTTAGGAAGCATTGTCAGCTGTGTGTTAAAAGTGAAATCAGCAAATTTTCTTTAGTGTTAGCATTTTTTTTTCAGTCTTGGAGCTGTCTTGTTTTGGGGTTTGTTGATCTGGTTTGGTTTGGTGGGGGTTTTTTGATTTTTTTTTTTCTGTGACTCTGCTTACTTTGGTTTCATGTTATTCTCTCTTCTAGGAAGAGTTTGCTTTCAGATTGTATTTTTTTCCCCTTTTTTAGTAGCTTCTCTCCTATGATATATTAAATCTCCCTTGGCAAGCTTATCTTCAGCCATATTGCATATGTGGATTTTGTAGGTGAGCAGAGAGCAGAATTCAGAAAAATAAATGTTAAAAATACATTGTTTGTAAAATTGTCTTTAGTGGGATGGCTTTGTAGATTTCTTCCTCTAACCTTGGCAAGCCTGAATTAATTTGTTGACATAATTCTACAAGGACACTTACAGACATTTTGGTCAGAGAGATGTGGAACGCGATGCAGACGTTAATTTTTCCAAATGTATCTATCTATTCATGCTGGCTGTGTGTTAAATCTCACGTAATGCTCAGCACCAAAAGGTCCAGGATAATATAATGTCCTCCAGGCTCTGGCAGTGTGGCAGAGGGAAGAAAGGAGGAGAGGAGCAGGGTCCAACTGCTGTTCTGTATGCTTCATCCAGGAGAACATGTGCTAGGAACACATTGAAGGAGATGCCCAAGGGTCACAAATGCTCTTGGATGTCAAACAAATGTATATGCAACAAACTGAAATTAAGATGAAAGGCTGGCAGAAAGACTTATACTCCAAAGTGAGGGCCCCAGGATGTTTCCTCACAGACCATTTGAAGTCTTAGATAATTTAAATGAAGTTTGTGGAGAAGGACAAGGTGAAAGGGCCTTTTCTACATCACAACATATGTTTCTTACTACAAAGCAAAGCTGCCTACAGGAAGAAATGGTTGCAGTGTGTACTACCCAATAAGTTATCATTTTACATGAGAAGCAATGAGCTTTATTTAGCTTGGTGAACCTTCACATGGAGAACCTTCTGGACTGAGTATTTTTTATAGGACAAGGCTAAGATACACACACATGCAAAAAAAAAAATAAAATAAATGCTACCTGTGGGTTCTTAAATAAAAAAAGGCTTCTCATGGTCTCTTTATAGGTTGTTTTGGAGAAGAATCCCTGTGCTCTTTCCTCCTCCCCAGGTGGGAAGAGAGGCTTATTGACTGATTTGATAAGGGAGCACATTTTTGTTCCATCAGTTTTTCCAAACGAGCCTCTCATGAAGCCTTAGCTTCTCACAGTGTGTGTGACATGCTTGTCACAGGCTACCACAAAAATGATGACACTGTAGGACCAGAAAAGATGTTGGCCAGCAGCCACCCCTTGGGTGAGGTAGAGGATGGAGCCTGTGCCACCACTGAGGACATTAGAGGGATTTTGGTGGCAACCCTATTTATGTTAATGATACAGGAAGGGCAGAAAAAGCAGCATTCTGCTCTTGGAGAGGGAGAAACAAGACTGGAAGAGGAAAAGAAGGGGATGCTTATGTTTGCATGTTATGAAGTAAATGTACATTTTTTGTGGTGCTTTCAGATTTTTTTATGACCAAATGTACTGGATTCTGCATTAATTGAAAAACTAATTTCTGTTTAATTATACTGAGACCCTTCACGGAAGTCCAAAAATCTTTATGGCTGATAAGTAAACAAAAAAACATATGACACAAACATGAAATAAAGAACTTGCTGTATCTGTGCTTGTGATGAAACGCAGACAAATCTCATCTCAGCTGGACCAAATACAGCCTTCAATCCATCATCCCTAGGGATAAGGAGTGATGAGGGCAGACTGAGAACTCCCTGGACACTCTCTTCTCCCACGGGCTGAAACTCTGGCAGGTGCCAGCCCAAGAGTCTGGCTACCTCTTCAAATAAAAGGAAGCTTTAAACTCCTTATGTTGGATCTTTTTTTTCCCGCAGCTTCCTTAGACTTTTCCAAATTCCTTCATTTCTGTTCAATTTGCCTGGATATTTAAATAGGAAAAAAAAGCAAAACAAAACAAAAACACAATAGCAAAACAAACAAACAAAAAACCCACAAAAAGCAAACTCAAAAACCCCTCCGAGAAAGAAGTCCACCAATCACTGATACCTTTATCCTGCTTGTCCTTAAGAAAGAGCTAGGGACACCTGGAACAAGAGCATAGATGCGGAACACTGAGGCTGCAAATGCATCTGAGTTTTCACATGGTAAATTATAATGACAAGCAAAATATCTTGCAGCAGGATAATATCAATGCCTTGGAAAAGGTTGGAAATAATAATCAATTTCACTGGTATATTGGCAAGTGTTAACTGCATTTTATATGAAGCCTTTATTCTTTAATGATACACATTTTTTCCCACAGAAGCAATTTGCTTTTAGATTCAACTTCATACACAGAATGGAAATAATTACATTTAAGTTTGTTCTTCAGCTTTCTAAAGCTGTTTCTAAAACTGGGTGAATAAAATTGTGTGCTTGACAGACTATCTTTCTGTGGACCTTTTAGAAGCTCCCAGTAGTGATGTAAAAAGAGGGGAAAAA
>VZSR01003807.1:19917970-19951636 GCA_013398615.1 Brachypodius melanocephalos
AATATTTCAGTTTCAATAAAAATGTGCAAATACATTTGGTGGCACCAATTCATCATTAACTTGAAAGTTAGAGAAGTCTGTCATTTAAGATAAATATTAAGGATGAAAAAACATTCAAGGTAGTCATTATTAAACTAAATGTTTTGTTGATTTCTTTTGCTGGCTGTTTAGGCTAGACTGTGTTTTTTAATGCTCCCATAAAGAGGAGTTATTAGTGCTCTTTCTTCTGGTAGTATAGACACTAGGGAGGTAAGGAGTGTGAGATGCCAGTTTTCATTATGGTTCTGTTAAAGCTCTTTGCTGTCAGGAAAAGTCAAACTGTTCTGCTTCACTTCTGTGTAAAATTGACAGCTGATAGGTGAAACTTCAGGAATAATTAGTGAAAGTAGCTATGTAGATTCCATTGGGGCAATCAATCCTTCACAAATATATTTAAATTAATACAGTGTCCTTTTCTTTGAACAGTGACAGGGTGCAAAAAGATTGTTTTGGATTCCTTTAACAGCATCTAGAAACCTACATTGCCTATTTAAAAATAAATTACAGCCCACCCCACTCAAGAAATCACAAAGGGAGAGTGATATTTGAAACTAATTCAAAAATTTCTCCAGCATGTTCCCAGCTGTCAAAAATGCATTGAAGGTATGCCAAACAAGTTTCAAAACACTTTCTGTAATTTTAAGATATCTCAAGTAATTTTTACTGCTAAAATCTTTACTCCATCTTTAATGGACCCATACTTCTTCCAAAAGCTGTAGGATATCTTTTTATTTAAGTCCCTCTCATCATTTTCCTTTCCCCACCAAAAAAAAAAAAAAGCCAACAATCCATAGAAACCAGACAGATAATGAAATTTACACAGTTTGGGTACTGAGTTGGGAGTTTGGGCTTGTTTTGTTTGTTTGTTTGGTTGGTTGGTTGGTTGGTTTTTTAACACAGAGTAATTTTTTTTTATCTTTTAGAAAGAACAGAACTTCTTACTGTAGTGAGAGGGTTTAGGCTGGGCTTTAGGGATCAGGACTCAAGACCATGGCTTTTCCATTTTCCATGTAGTTCTGGCTGTGTTGTAAGTTCTCTGCTCTGAGTCTACTCAAGCAAAATGGTACCCCCAAAGTGAGTATGGAAGATAGAACCCAAATATATTTAATACCTGCTCAGCCATTGGAACATTGAGGCTGCCTGAATACATTTTGTAGTAAGATGCAATGCACAGATCGATAAATATTTCCACTGGAAGATGAGTTCATGTTCTGTGCTGTCAAATAAAAAGTAGTAACACTGGCTCAGGATTGCCTGGATGGCTCATTTTGTATAAACAGTCATTTTGGCAGGTGCCTATTTGTATTGGAACTCCTACTGTATTAAACATTTGCATTCTGCTTTATCTTCAAAATACTTTATAAACACTTCAGTATCAATCATCTTAATACATTTACCAAGACAAGTACCATTAATACCTGTCAGTAGATGGAGGAATTTGTAGCCTGAGACTCTATACTCTCAAGGCTATTTTTAGCTTTGAGTCTATACTAGCACAGAGCTAAGAAATCTCAAATAGTGTCCTTTTCCTCTGTGGTTGAGCAAAGCATTGGCAGAGCCTTTGCAGCACTCGAACCTTTCAGAGGGTTTAGTGTTCAATACATTCGTGGTGCTAATGCTTTAAATGCATTCATCAACGCCATGATTCTTATCACACTTACCAACAGCTGGGGAGAGATTTCTGGAGATATATTTGCTATAATTTACTGGTGTATACAGAGCTATTGCTCTTTGTTGAAGAGACTTTGGAAAACTTTATATCAATATTCTTTGCAAGACTGTGACTTGAATTGCCATTATAAGAAAGGTGTTTCTCTGTGAAGCCACAACCAGCTGAAAGCCATAACTCTTCCCTATTAAGAATCTACTCCAACTTCTATTAAAATCAAAGAAAAGATCCTTCTGACTCTGGCAGGTGCAGAATTGCTCAGTAAAATGTTCAAAATACCCACAGGTTATTATTGTTCAGTCCATAAGAAGTCAGCCAAAAACTTACCATTTTTCACAATGTAAAATGTGTACATATGCTTCAATTCTTTTAAAAGCACTGGGGGATCCTGGTTCTTCAATAGACTGTTCACTGGAGTCAAACATTGGCAAATAACCCTGTGGGCTCAAGAGCTTTTACTAACAGCCTTTTGTTCATACCTGCTAAGACATTTAAATTTCATACGAAGAGCATGTCTAGGATCTATCTGTCAAACTGTAAGGAAATGTGAAAGAACCCAAAATGTAGTTCCTGAAAATGTAAAGGAAAGCTCAAAATAAAATCACAGTGCACTAAAATGTTCCAAGATTTTAGAGCCAGGAACCACCAGAATTCACAAGGGTGACCACCTGCTTTGTGAAGGCATTAGGATTTTCAACACAATCATTTTTATACCAAGTGCAAAAACTTGGAAATATTCTGAGCAACGAGTGCTCTATATTTTCAGGTAAAGTTAGAAGCAGTTGTTGCAGGATAAGTAATTTAAATGTTAAGCTGAAAAAGGTTTATTTGGATAGAATGATTTCAGTGCTTATGAGCTGATCACCTTTGACTTTATTGGGCAATGAATCCTATCCATCTATACATACTGAAGTGTCAGAAAAAACATCTACGCAAAGACCCACCCATCATGTTGTAACTCGTGTTACAGAGTCCATGTTTCAGCCAGTTCAGCCTCTGTCTCTCTATGAATAACCCATGTATGCCATTGTAGGGGTTAAATTTTTCTCACATTGGGGACGGTTTGTTCAAGCTGACACCATCATTTCACATCACATGGGCCATTGGAAGGGCAAGGCTGTCAGTTCAGGGTTGTGCTTCTTGGGTGCGTTGTATGAAACCTGACTGACATCACCAGAACCAGTGTGGGTTAGCAGAGGAAGACCACAGCTCCTGAAAATCTCTGCAGCTTCTTTTAATGCTCGGTTCACCTCTGGAACAGCTAAGTATAATACTGTTCACCTGACTTGGTATTGAGAGAGTAGATCCCTATAAATGAAGGGTGGCAATACAGCTAACCATCCATAGGAATAGATGACCTCTCTCCCTTTCTTTATCAGAATTGTTCTTGATGGTGTCATAGAGTCCTTTATTTAGTCAAGGCTTAAACATTCCACGAGTCCACTGTTCCCTTGGGATATTATTTCACAGCTCAATGCACCTGTGTCAGCTTAGTCTGACTCAATTTTTAATCACAGGTGGAGTTTCCACCTTTTTCCTGGTTTCAGCTAGGACACAGCTCCTTTTTTTACAGTAGCCAGTAAGGGCCATGGTTAGGGCACTGAGGTTATTCTATATCATCTCACATTATTGCCAGGGGAGGGGAAAAGGGACCACTGCTTCCAAGGAGAAGGTGTTCCTTCTTGTCAAAAAAATCATGGGAGGGGGCTCATCTGGTACTGTTCATTGTCACAGACTATGTGGTGAGTATTTTTACATGTGAATCACTCTCTTTTTTTTGTACTTTTATTGTTAATTTTGTTGTTATTACTGTTCATTTCCTTATCTCATTGCTGTTTCCATTATATTATTCTTAGCCTGTGAACTTTGCCTTTCGTGCCTCCAGTTGGAGGAAAGAGAGGGGAAGCATCACACGCTTTTTAGTGGGAGTACTAGATTGGAGAATATCGTTCCTAAACCATGACAACCACTGGAAAAAAAATGCAAGTGTATTGCACTTCCTGCAGTATCTGGAATTTGATTCAAAAGATAGTATAACCATTCCATATGAGCCTCGCTCACACCTGTCTCCCAGGTCCTGGCTGGTTTTAGTTTCCCTAAAGCATTTTCCTCTTTGAAATTACTGTTCTGTCAGCTATATCAAATGCATTTCTCTTACGTTTTTAAGTGCAATAAATGGTGCATATATTCCTGTAGACATAATGCCTAGTTTCATATTTACGGGATTGTTTTAGAGTTGCTCTTCAACCAGCTCAAGTAATCGCTGCATTTATCTAACAAATGGCCAGAGCACAAAAAGTATTGCAAACTTTCAGAGGTTTAGAACTGATTTTCTTTGGAAACTTGGAACATTTAATTGACTTTCTGAAAAACAATAATTAAACCCATCAGCAAGGTAGAAAAGTATTCCTGGATATAGTTTTCAAAATTCTGTGTTTTGCTTGTGTGTCCACCCTTCTGAATTAGCTGACAGCTATTTTTCAGTCACATTCCCCTACAGCTGGTTCTTTGATCTCACTTGGGTAATAAGCAGAGCTTTTCCACCTGGGGAGACATGTGTCCCTTCTTGTGTGCACCTTCCAGAGCAGCTGGAGCCACCAACACTGTAGCTGCATGAGGACTCGTTGTCACTTTGGCTGTTGTAGGTTTGGCTGTGCAACACGACCTTCAGCCCATCGCTGGCAGTAGAGATGGAGTGGCCAAACTAATGATACCTGCAGGTTCACACAGGGTTCACACAGGCCAGAGGTAACACTGAGGTCCTGGCAGGCTCTTTGTGAAGAATGCCATAACTTAGAGCTGAAGATGGGGTAAGGAGAGGTTTGTGATCTCTGTTCTTTCCATATGGGAAGAACAGGGTCAGACATTGCCTCCTCTCAGTACAGTATACATACCTTTTTTTTTTTCAGCAGTTTGTCCTGATCATCAATGTTGAAACTTAGACAAAACAAAAGGAAGTTTTCTCAGTCAAGATCCTCCTAAGAATTTCGTCTGCAACACGAAAACCTCCCCAAAGGGTCCCTTATTGCCAGCAGTCCATGATGACAATCTGATGATCTCTCACTCCGAGATTAAGGATGGTTTGGAGACAGCAAATTATTTTCCTCTGCCTTTTGGCCCTGCACATCAAACTGGAAAATCTCCTGCAGCATTTGGAGGAACAGGTCAGTGATTCTCATTTACCAGTCTATGTGCTGCCAGATCTGGGGACTCTAACATGTACATATGACCAGTGGGCAGCATTCCTGATTTAAATTGCAGTTTCAAACAAGTGCATTTCTATTTCCTTCACTGTGGCTAAGACGGTTGGTTTTGTTAGGTTGTGTGATAAAAGGCTGGTTTCTGTACACACACACAAAGCACAGAGGAATAACAGTGTGTAGGGGAACCCCAGAGGTATTTCCAGGGTATTTCCAGGCACATTATAGAGACTCTGGGTCTCCAGAGCTGCTTGCATGCCCCAGTGACAGCAGGATCAGAGGCCATTGGGTGGATTGTGCCTAAGTTCAGCTGCTGGAGGGATCCCCATGGCATAAATGCATTTGTGTGTGTTTCCCACTAATACATTAGCCAGAAAGGGGAACAGAATAAGGCCATTGGGGCTTGCTGGGTTTTCTGTATAGGTTGATTTGTGTCTGGCAGTGTATTTATGTGTATGGGTGCTGTATATATCTGTGTGTCTGTGCCTATTGGAAATGCATGCTGCTTGTTGGCCACGGGAGCACAGAGTTGCAGCTGCCTTCTCCATGCTGTTGAGCTGCTGGATTCAGCATCATGAACCAGGTTTTGTTCTGAATTTTTCTTGTGTGAAATCCATGTCTGTTTGTGCATTTGTTTTGTTGGATTCAAGCAATTTTGAAAACATTTAATAATTTGTGTGTGTGTTTGCCATTCATGTTAAATGTTCTTTCGTGATGCTGTTCCTGGCAGTCTTATCAAAGGGAAAAGCCAAATACAAATGAATTGAGGAACTACAAAAATGGCCGTATGGGCTCTTTATCCATTGATCAAAGCAATGTGTACAGGTAAAATCCAGTTGCTGGCATTGGCACAATACCTGACAGCTTTGGAAGCAGGTACCAAGAGAGTTGGCTTTGAATTGCTAGAGCTGCACACAAAAATCTTAAAAAATACAAAGATGTCCCACTGAAATAACTGAAACCACTCACACATTTCACTGCTTTGTGCTTGTAAGAACCAGCTTTTTACCATATGGCTCTTTTGATTACCACTGAATACATGTGATTTCCCCAGATCTCTCTCAAATCAATTACATTTACGTAATTTCAAATATGTTTTCTTGGGAGGGGAGAATAAGTAATACATTGCATTGAAATAGTCGATGAGTTGTTGACTGTGCATGTTCTCTAGTTTGGCTTTTACTAATAACTGTGAGTCCTAGATTACAAGTCCAGTTATTCCTCTTCCCTGTAGCACCTGTAGCATTAACAACTGGCAATAGTGAGTTCTGCACTTGGAGACTCTCCATTTATAAAACATATTTCACATTCTCTGGAGAAATATTTGTTCAGACCAAATTAACAAACTTTTCAGACTCTACAGGTAGCCCAGTACTTCAATAGCCAGTGCACACTCTCTAAGAATTTGAGAGTTTTAATTGTAAAGTTTTGTATTATGTGAGTAATAGTGTCTCCTGCAAAATATTACATATAGAGGAAATGAAGCTAGTAAGCTTTTTGAAAATTAATGGTTGATTATCTTGCTCGTTGCTTTGTCACAATGTCACGCTTTCTACTTTCCATGACCCCTCAGGGAGACAGGAGGGCAGTGTAAACAAACATGAAATCACAGTAACTTCCATTTTCCCCATGATCTGAGTCCACTGCTTATCTGCTATAGCCTTGTTCTTCAGAAGAGTCTTGCTGAAACAAGTGCTTGATCAAGCTCAGAATGGCAGAACTGGGATGGATGCTGGGGGTTTGTCACCAGTCTGATTTTCACCTGGTACTGTCTATTAAAATTCACTCTCAGCTGAAGCACTTCAAAATCAAATCCCCACATATCCTTGGTGGCATAAGAAAATGTTGACTATTTTCGTAACAATATAGTGTTTAAATGTCTGTTTAGAGGATGAAGTTATTTGGATTCTATTTGTATATCTTATATCCAGATAAAATATTTAAGGCAGCAAAGTGCTTTGTTTCTTTTCTTCAAAGGCTGTTTATGGCTTTGAAGTGGGCTAACACCAAATTATTTCACTGTGTTCCAAGGGTGGGGGGAAAAACCCAACAAAGCAACAACACCCTACCCATTTGGATTTTTTCCCCACTCTAGGCAGGGTTGATATTCAGTCTCTTCTTTTCACAGGGTCAATAACTACCACTGATGGAGTTTTGTAGCAGATTCCCCTTCTCCTTTGGAGCCCAGTACCCCCAGCATCCTCCCACATCTCCCAGCCTGGCACAGACCCCTGGTGGGTGCGGGTGCCAGAACCAGCTGACAGGGCCACCAGCTGCCTCACCCCACTCCAGCTGCACCCATGGGAGGAAGCAGCCACAGGGGGAAGGAAGCAGAAGTACCTCCCCATGCCACTCCTCCCCGTGCTGCCGAGCTCCGAGCAAAGCATGCACCAGGCTGACAGTGTTGCTGCCTTGAGAGCTTTCCTCTGGTCTTCACGTGCCAAACCCACATGCTACAGTGCTGCGGACTATGGCCTCTACCCTGGAGAAGTTCATTCATTCTCTGGATCTCAGAGCCCTTCCCAGGGTCCTCCAAATCCAGTCAGGCATCTATTGTCAAGGTGAGCATTGGGTGTTTTCTGGCAGGGCTTTGCAAGGCTGTATTTGACATCAGGTCCCCCTTCAGACTGGAATGTGGATTGTGGAGGAGGCATAGGAAGGAGGATGCTCATGGAGTTGTCTCCTAGCAGTTTCCCACCAGCTGAAGAATGAGTAAACACTCATGCAATGTTTATCAATGGCTTTGGAAATGTCATTGGTGCAGTGTGCATTCAATCTTCTCACTGTTAGTGAAAAAGAAACTGTAGTTAGTCCTCTTTGTATCCTGGCAAGAGTACTGGAATAAGACATGAATTTGCTTTGCACTTATACAGAGCCATCAATCCAGCAACTGCAAATCACCTCACAGAGGTTAGTTGATCTAACTCATCTTGGACTTCTGGGGCTGACATAGAGAGGTGCCTTCCATCTCAGAAATAAAGAACCAAGGAGTCTGGAAAATGACCATAAAGGACCATAAGATCTTCCTGATATTCTGTTCTGTATTTGGGTGCCCTTCAAGTGTGCAACAATGCAAAGGGGGTGTTATGAGCTGGACAGGAGCAACAAGAGGGTAATATTTTACTGGGTTTTCCTGCTGCAGGTCTGTTTTTATGATATTTGTACTGCTCTGCTTGTGCGCAAAACACACTCAAAAGGTGGTAAAGAGGCTTACATTAGAGGGAAAAATCTGCTCTTGGTTTGGGCATGAACTTTGTTCAATGATAGTGAAAATATCATGTCAAACCCGTGTATAAGTCTAGAAAAAGAAAGTTACCTCCTTGCCACTGGTAGGGAAAAATTCGCGTTCAACTAACAAAACAGAGAAAGTTTCATGAAATGAGCTGAAGTCTGCTTCAGCTTCAACTAAACACGCACTTCAGGATCCACAACATCTATCTTTACATCAATCTAAATATTTCCATGCTGCTCCATAGTAGAAGTAGAGAGGAGGTGGTCATGGAAAGTCTGATTGGCAATCAGTACCTGTGGCCAGAGTGGGTGATTTTTCCCTCCATGACAACAGCCTCTTTGGGCAGAAAGGAAATGGGAAAGGGCATACTGAATCTGTGATGGTAGTGTGCTGTCCATGTGCTCCTGATTGCCCATCATGGCTGCTCAGGAAACTGCCTATGAATAATACCGATACATAGAAAAACTGTTCTAAGAAATAAACTTAGCTAGAATTACCAGAAACTTTAAAAAATACTCTTTTTCTAACTTTGCTATGTGACCTGTTCCAGTTTTATCTTTTAAACTGGTCCAGCAGCTGTGACAAATAGGTTCTTGATAAGAAAATTATAGACTAAGTGATGAAGGGTAGAATTAAAATTAAAAAAGGGAAGATCACCTCCTTGATCTGGAGTAGCCACTATATTCATCTCTTTTCACCCAGCTGGGAAGCAGAAGTGATTTGAAAACAAGTTGTACGTGTAGGTATGCATGCATATACATATGTATATGTACACAAAATACTGTGACATGTGTGAGTGTATATATATATATATATATATATACAAAATGCCATGATAAAATAATGGTAGCTCAGCTGTCTGCAGGTATCTGAGTTCCAACAGTCTGCATCCTGCTGCTCATGGATGGTAAAACTTATACCAGTACATTCTTGTAGCCAGAGTATTTCAGGTTGTGATTCTATTTACTGCCTAAACCCTTCCACGTGAGGAAAAAAGCACTGGTGAGTTAGCCCACAGATCATTCTGCAGCAGTTCTTCACATGTGAAATAAAAAGTCTCTTAGCTGTTGACTAGCCTTGGGAGGGGATGCTATGTGCTCTAGAGACCTGAGAATATTAGCATTAAAAAGTGACAGACCTCGTTCTGTTCTGATACTTTCTTGGTCTTCAGCAGCACCACCTCTTCCTGTCCTCTGCTCCTGGTGGCTTCTCAGCTGTTCTCATACATGTTCCACCAGCACAGCAGCTGCAGCACTGACAGCCGTGCACGGGTCTCTTGTTTGTACAACAAGCAAGATTGATATATTCTACTTGGCTCCTTGCCCACACAGCCAGCATATCCCAAAAATGCTTTCAAGTATTTAGAAACACTGATGTCCTGTAGCAGGATTCTGTGGGTTCCTCTTCTTCCTTGTTTAGAGGAAGATTGAGATGCTCAAGATGCTTGGTGCCTGGTAGGTTTGCAGGATCTAGGGTGACAAAAGGTCTTCTCAGGCCAGGCCCTCGCTCCCTTTCTCTCCCTCCTTCCCTGAGCTCTCTGTCTGTGTCAGACCTTTCCTGAATATTTTCCTCCCTTCTGTACCTGGCAGCTGGGGTGAACACATTGTTCTGTGATTGCATTATGATTTATGTTACATTTTCTGTTGCAAGGCTAGTGCTCCGAAGAGAGTCTCAAGTAACTCCTGTTATATTGCTAAACAGGAGAGTGGGCCACTTTGAGCACTTCAAGTTTCCATTAGGACAACCACTCTTTAGTCCTTCCTCAGGCAGATCCCTCTGCCCCTCCAACAACCTCTTTGATCCCTCTTACCCCATGCAGTACCCCAGCAATCACAGTGTGGGTGATGGCAGCTCTATAGGCAGGGAATATGGGTTTACTGCTGTGGCTACTGGGACCAAATCTGAGCATTTGTGCACTGATTGTAATAGCTCCCAGATGGCTACACAGTCAGCCTGGTCAGCTAAGTGGTTTTATGGAATGGGATTTTGTAGGAATCTGTAACCATTCTCAGCACAACCTGCAGACAGTAAGGGAGAAGATCAATTGTTAAAGCATTACATGTGATCGTTTGAAACTGATCAATCACCAGGGGTACTTAATTTTCCTGTGTAAGAATTTAAAATAGGAAGAATTTTTATATATCTAAATGTTAATGTATATTCCCCTCCTCACAACCCACCCCCCCTAAAAGGGCAAGATTCCTTAACATAGCTTAGCCAGGTACATAGAATGGCTGACAGAGTAAATAATGGTCTGCTACACCCGTTAGAGCCGTCACATCAAAGCTGTAGCAGCCAACCAAAGGCTACAGCAAGGCACATGATAATAAGACAACACTGTAATTGATCCACTGTTCTCTGGTGCTCTGTGTGCTGTGGGGATGAAACTCTCCGTTCACTCTATTGGAAGCAGAATTTTCAGCACTCTGCACTTAAGTCTAATGATTTTACAAATATAGGACTTGCAAAGTAGCCTCACAGTTCCCGACAGATTTTCAGTACCTCTGGAAGCATAAGAAAAGTGTAATGCCGTGTGAGGATGGATGTTTTCCATGTGGTGAGGTATTTTTATTAGAAGCTGCAAAGTCAAGCTCCAGGGAGAGAGTGGGAATTTACTTGCCTTTGGCAAGGTAACATCTCTGAAAGGATCCATTCTGCCTCTATATCCATGTTACACCAAATACAATCTGGGTCTCTCCTTTCAGACCCAAGCCTGCCTGCTACTGTTCCCAGTGGAGAGCAAGTAGAAAACTTATGCCGTGTGCCCTCATTTTACCATTAGTCTCTCTACTGGCCTATAAAAAATTTATGTTCCTGCTGGTATTAATGGAATGTGATGTATTTAACTGTAGTTCCCCAAACTGCAAATGGACATGACTTTATAGACCCTGCTTCCACATGGAATACTTTCAGCTAGAAAAGCTGTGGGTAATTGAACTTTTGCTGTTGGTAGTGAATACTATGATTTAGACACCTTTCTCAGGAAGTTCTGTTCCTGTTTACCTCTCTGTTCCTGGCATGAAGAAGAGGAAAGGGTTTTCCTTAAATGATATCAGTAATTTTCATGTTACACCTGGACTTTGGGGTTGGTTGAAGCCTTACTAGTTTGCCTCTAGGCAGAATTGTCAAGGTTTGAGGCACTTGTTCATGCTCCCATGTTCCTATTCCACTTTGGCTCCATCTGTGTGGAGCTGCATAGTCAGAGACCTGCAGCCATCACCTACCAGTGTCTGACACTTTGCAGAGTCAAAAACGTGGGGTGTTAGTAAGAACCCAGAGTTCTTCCAGAGTGCTTTTCATCATCATATTCAAAAGTCCATACAGAAGCAGAGAAATCATTGTCATCCCTGGTTTGAAAACAGAGACAGGTGAAAGGAGATGATAGTGCTGCAAATGGCAGGGATGCCTCTCAGGGCAGTTGCTTTGGACTCTGCAGTTATAATGTCCTTGTTACAGAAAGTGGACTGTACTGTTGAATCTCTGAAGGGAATAGGAAGGATAATAATAAAATGAAAGCAAGCCTGCCAGATACAAATACCTTGGTAATCAGCACTGATTAGAAAAGAACTACAGTGCAGACTGCAGTACATGACAATTTAATAGCTCATTAAAATATGTTATTAAAAAATTAAATTGCTGAAACTCCATTGGGAACTGATTTGATTGATCAAATATCTTTCTTTGAACATTTTAGTAAATATTGATACTTAGTGAGGTAGGTACTGTCTGACCACTGATTTTTACAAATAGCATGAAAGTGTGGGCTTTCATCTTTATGTTGCAAAAATTATGTCTGTTTTAATACTGATATAATTATTTCATGGGTAATTGAATTTAATATTTTGCAGGCTTAATTTAACCAGTGACAGAACAGTAAAAATGTCAACTTTAATTGTGAAAAATTAAGAACCGCTCAAGGCACCTCTTCTGTTGGTGTTTGTTGTCATTAGCCTACCCACAGTCTTCCTATTCTTGCCCAACCTAAGCACAGTAGTGGTATTCCCCCATTTCTTCAGGGGCTGGGACTTGCCAGAGTGTGGAGAGAGTTTGTAACTCTGCTTTGCTGTTCAGTTATTTGAAAACAGTGTGTGTTGTGTAAATTGCAGTTCCAGGACATTCTCTCTTTTACAACAGACCTGTGAAACTCATTAGGAAACACTCTGCTCCTTCTCTGAGGAGAAGGGAATTCTAAGCCAGCAGCCTCCACCTCTGCAGGCTGGGTATGCAGTGAAGCAGAGTGCTGTAGCTGTGCCACTCCAGCCTCTGGGGTTCAGGAAATGCCAGATCTGTGCAGGGAGAAAATATTGGGGAGAGGCAACTGTGCAGTCACATGTACATCCTTGGTTAATGTCCTTCCAGGCCTAAGGGATCTAAAGATTCTTAGAATTGACAGGTTGGTATTCCTCCTCTGGGCAGATGCTTGGTGCTCTCTGACAGCTGCATGAGAGGCAATGCCAAACAAAACCCTTTGGGTGGACAGTTCCGTTTCAAAAGACATTTTGGTGAATTATAAACAACATGACTCATCGTTCCTCTTGCTGGTTGCATATCCACATTCCCTTGCTGCCTCTGCAGTTTTGGTTTCACTCTCTCTGCTTCTGTGACTGGGAAATGGCATCTTTCCAGCATACATTTCTGCAAGCATTTCAGGGAAATGATGGGGTCTGCTGAGCATCAACAGAGTTCAAAAGGTCTTGTTACCCTGTTGCTGTAGCTAGGCAAACTGAACACACAAGGAATCCTTATCTATCCGATCTCAGCTACCCTGAGTCCTAATTTAGACAAGAAATATCTCTCAACGCTAACAGTTCAAAAATGATCATGTAAGGTAGAATTTTTTACTGTTTCTAAGCCAACCTAGAGAGAACAAACCCTGCTCCCTTGTCAAGTGTGATAAGCCAATGAGTTGATGAAGGCTAGGATATGCAGTCTGTAATGGTATGAATAAAACAAGCAAACTGCCTCTTCAGGATTAATAAAGCTATTTTTCCTTACAAAAAGCAACAAATAATTTAAACAGAGGCCAAGCATAGACAGCTTTGATGAAGATAATTGGGGCTGTATTTCTTAGAGGCAAAATATCATTAAAAATGTTCTCTGCATTCACTGGGTGGATTCTCAGTGGAGTGCATGCCAAGGGAGAACTGCACGTGTACAGTGTGTTCACTTACTAATTTGTGTCTTTGTATTTTAAAGACAGAAGCCAAACCTGTCAAAAAGTGGAAGGATGGTTTCCTTTGAACATAGTTGTTTCTGTTCCTCTTGTTTGAGCAAGTAGGAGCAAGAGCCTTAAGTATAGACGGAGTAACAGATACTTTGGACTCTCTTTTGTGGTCAGTAGTTGGAGCATATTGGTAAATTTTCTCTATTAATACAAACCACTGAAACTCCCCTGCCCTTGTTAAAGCTACTTCAAATGCCTATTTTATTCTATACAAGAAAGAAAATCTTCTTCAGTGGATGTGAGAACAAACCCTGACTTTTATGGGTCAAATATTGCTCATTTTATTCATACTGCTCCCCTCAATGGAATGACTCATCCAGACACAGTGAGAAAAATGTGATCCTGGGTAGCTGGCACTAAGGTTGAAGCTGATTTGAGGATCTCCTCTGAGGGGATTCTTTTTCTGTGACATTCAGTTTTGGGCCTCCCTATGGATGGCACAGGAGGTAGGAAGAATACCCAAACTGTCTGTCTCAATGGAGGGGTCAACTCCTTGTCTTGACATGCTGAAACTCCTTCAGTGTGCTGGTGTCTTGTAGCAGAGAGCTCCCCAGCTGCCATTGCACTCGGGCTCCAGGGATGTGAGGGGGAGGTCTGTAGCAGGAGGGGCCCTGTTTCCCCTCCCATGAACCTGTAAAAAGCCTATAAAAGTATGAAGATAATTTTCACAAACTCAGGCTCTGGAAAGATGAAGGGCCAACTATGTTAAATTGTATAGGAGGGAAGATCCTGGGATAAATGTCCCATGATACCCAAGCCCATGACCACACACTGTTTCTGGGCTACAGGGCTTTTGTGACAAAACTTTTTCTTCAAGTACTTGGTGATCTGTTCATGAATGAACATGGCATTTGTCCAGATCCACTGTTTCTGGTTAGCTCCCTTGGACACACAGTAATGGCACAAGGAGAAATATGCTCTGATCTCAGTAGGACAAGATGCTCAAACATGTTTCCAGTTCTGGACTGCACCTATGAAGTGCCCAACACTCTGGCCTAATCCTGCAACTCAGCTTGAGCAGCCTTCCTAAACCTCGTCCAACAAAACATACTTTTTCTGTTGAACACATATGTAAACAAACATTAAATTCAAAGTAATTTATGCTGTAAAGAAAATTAATTAAACTAAATAAATCATGAACAGCTGTAACGGTGACTAATGCTGTTCAAAATCAGGTTTGGGCATTGTCTTCACTGCTGTAGTAATTCTGACTCATTTGGGTAAACCCAAATAAAAGGTCAAAGGTGTTTCATTGGGAGATGTGGTTTCACTTGCCCTTTCCATTATACTGGGTGCTGCACACATAAAGCTCTGCTGCCACATGCAGTGTGCAAGCCTCTGGATAGATGAGAATCAGAAGAACGCATTTATAAAAAAAAAAATTTAAAAGGCCATAAACTTATCAGGAAAGGAATAAATCAGAAACCACAGGAGTAATTTTTTAAGAGAGTCCCTTATGACTGAAATGGCTTAAAGCACTTGACATTTGAAGTTTGACTTTATATGGCAAAAGATAAATCTTAACGGCTTTTGTTTTTTGATGGTTTCGTGCTGGCAAATACCAGACAATTCACAGCCTAAGTAGGTATGACCTAGATAAGATGCATCTTTCATAGAGTCTTTTGGAAGATATGTGTCTCAAACTAATCAAACCTAGAGATTGTTGCTCTGTCACTTGACAAAGGATCTTGTGCTCAAATGCACACCACCTTCATGGCCACTGCTGTCCTTGGGCATCTGGAGCACCCTGTGGGCACTGGGGAGCTGGGCTCACTTGCTCTCAGTGGGGGCACCTTCTGGGGGTAGGAAGGGAGGGGTGGATAAAAGCCATACAGATGTTTTATCCTGTTTGCAGCCACTCTCTCAGCCTGGGGTTAGAGAGAGAAGCTGGGGCATGTTTCCTTCTTTGCCTGTCGTTGTGCATGATTTCCAGCCTCTTCCCTACAAGACATGGGATTATTTGAGTTTAGTGGGGGAAATCTGGCAGGCTGCTGAGCATCTTTGGTTCTCAGGAGGTATTTGACTGGAAAAAAAAGCCACCTAATGTCTCCCCACCAGAAATTGTTTGCTTTTCCTTCTGCTTAATCAGAGTATGAAATGATTAAAATGATTAAGCAAAACTGTCCTCCTTAAACTTTAAAATAGGTCTCTTTTCTTGCCAAAGAGCATAAACTCTGAACAATTGGCTAGCCCTCAAATAATGCCCATAAAGAATGATATCTTTTTTTATTGACACTAATTATAGATCCATTATGCCCTTCATATTACTTTGAGAGCCTTGCAGCAGCCTTAATAAAACTGTGGTTTCAGCTGAGCTACATTGTAGGAGAGAATGAGCTATTGTAACTCTGGCTGAATGGCTGCACCAGGGGATGGAGCCTTTCCATGAAGGCTGAACCATTGCACTGTCCCCTGAAACAGAGTCACCTCTGATGGCCAAGACAGCACCCATATGGGCAACCGATGACAGCTTAATGGTGGAGAAAGGGGCACTGGGAAAAGGACATTGGGACAAAGTTCTACTCTTTCATGAGATGTAGGGAGATCTTTCATCTCCCTGCTGAGCAGCCAGGTTCCCTGTTCTTTGGATCTTCTTTCAAAGACTGCTCAGCCTGCCAGCTGCAATGGATTCAGTGAATGTAACTGAGACATGAAAGACAGAATATTTTCCTTCAAGGATTCAAACTCATGGGCCTAGGGAGTCAATGCCTAGTGTTTGGCCTCCAAAGGAATTTGGTTTTGTTAAGGAAAAAAGCTTGATCCTTGTTAAAAAAAAAAAAAAAAAAAAAAAAGAAAAGGAAAAAGGAGAAAAGAGAAAAAAAAAGAATGGGGGATACTTGGAAGTGCTTAGCAGCAGCCCATAGCCAACTGGCTGTGAGACTGGGAGTCAGCCAGCCTGGGCTTGAGCTTCACCCCTGCTGAATAATCCTCTGTGCCACCTTAGTCAAGTCTTTTGTCTCGTTTGCATCTCTCTCGCTTGCCCTCCGTGCATTCAGCAGAAGGGAGTTCCGTCCCAGTGATGTATTACTGCTGTTTACTCACAGGCCTGATTGTGAGCCGTGCTTTCTATCAGCTCTCTGTCAGCTTTCCAAGACCAGTCATCCAATGGGGCTCCAAGCTGCTGGGAAGAAAAAAGGACATATTACTGAGATATTTTATAGTTTCACCTTGTATTATTAAGTATTTATCTCAGTGGTACTGTCAGATGCCCTGACATGAAGAATGACATCCTCCATCTCAGGCATTCACTGTACTTATATTTTATATTGCTGTTTTTAATATAAAAGTGCTCTTCTTGTGCCTATAATGAGAAATAAATCAAATAAAGGGCTTATATTAGGGAGGATGGTGGTGTGGCTGCTTAACATTTTAGGAAAGATGGAAGGAAAAGATATTGAACCAATTGTGGTGCTTGCTTTGATCTGATCATGGTGATTGATAATAGAGATTGTCAAAGTAGAGATGAGCTTATGAAAGGATATAAATGTTTCTTATTGAACAAAGTAACATTCTAGAAAAGGTTCTTTCAAAGGCAACAAGATCTTTAATTACAGACTTTAGGAGCATTGTTTGATCACTGTAAATAAGCTGCTTTATTCTGGGTTCTGCTAAAATATTGGTTTGGGGGGTTTTTTGCATTATATTGCATCCATCTTTCTCAAAAGATTCGGTTCTCAAGGTTACTTGATTTACATTTTCAAAGAGTTACATTTTCTTTGTGACTTGAGTGGGAAGAACAAAGTTATTGTTGTGCAACAACAAATAAGTGTTTAAAACACGCATTTGAATTTTATTTTTCAATATATTGTGTGAGGTGGTCCGCACAACACAGCTGAAATAAAATCTCTCAGGGTCACATTGCCACAAAGTGGGAATTTTCAAAATGTTTTAGGATTAATTATCATGGCTTCTAAAGGAAAAAAGAACTTTTATTATCCTTTTTGAAAGCTATGCAGTTTCCCTGGCTCCCTTTTACCAGCACAAATATTTGCTGCAAGTGCCTAGGTAACATTTTTCTTGTCTGAATGTAATCTTCATTGTATTATTCCAGGCAAACTGCCAAGCAAGGGCTAAAATCAGGGCCAAAGCAATCTAGTTGCAGACAAATATGTAATTAAAATCAATACTGTATGTACAATTGCACCCCCAAAAATGTGGCTGGCCGATTTTAATTTTCAATTTTTTAATTTTTTTTTTTAAATCCTAGTATTGATAAAAATGAGGCTTCTGTGATCATGGTCTCACTCAGTTAGCAATCATCCAATCATCCACCCAACCTCTCACCCTCATAATCTTTCAACCTCTTGGCCTGTTACAGATAAATCTGGTGATATATGCTTTACTATTGATAAGCTGTTAAAAGCTGGTCTCTGATGTCTTTGATTGCATGGAAAATGTGGTGGCATACCTACATTATTCCTCAGTTATATGATCTATCTATCCAGCTTCTCTTCTGCAAAAGAAAAGTACTATCCTATGGTCTTCACTGGTGGTATTACAAAGCATTTTGTTTGCCAATGAGTGCCAGTGGATTATCTACCCATGTTCATTTCTTTGAGGGGAGGACAACGAGCTCCCTTGATTTTAATTTTCTTGGGGAGTTTTGTGGTATCAGTCTGTTTCAGATATAGGCTGAAATACTCATTAAATACTCTTCGATTATGGTTTTTTGAGAGCTTTAGTCCAATTTAGTGGATGAAGGAAAGGCTGTGGATGTTGTCTAGTGAGACTTCAGGAAAGCCTTTGGCACAGCCTCTCACAGCATTCTCTTGGGAAAGCTGACAGTCCACAGCTTGGACAAGTGTACTCATCACTGCATATAAAACTGGCTGGATGGCCAAGCCAAGAGGGTGGTGGTGAAAAAATGACAAGAAAGACATGGAGGTGCTGGAGCATGCCCAGAGAAGAAAAACAGAGCTAGTGAAGGGGATTGAACATAAATCCTGTGAGGAGCAGCTGAGGGAGCTGAAGAATTTAAGCTTGTGTAAAATGAGGCTGAGGGGAGACCTTATCACTCTCTAAAACTGCCTAAAAGGAGGCTGTGATGAGGTGAGGGTCATTCTCTTCCCCCAGGCAACCAGTGACATAACAAGGGAAAATGGCCTCAAGTTGTGCCAGGGGAGGCTCATCACAGAAAGTGGGAAAAAATGTTCACTGAAAGAGTGGTTAAGCATTGGAACAGGCTGCCCAGGAAAAGTACCAGGAAGTCACTGTACCAGGAAGTATTTAAAAAGTGAGTAGACACGGCACTTCATGATCTGCGTTAGCAGCAGCCAGCCTCCTGGGATGGGAGATGTAGCAATTTCCATAGAGACAGCTGAGTTAGTCTGTGTTGAATTGCTAAGGGACTGAAGAGAGCAAACAACCATGCACTCTTTTTACAATAAGAAAACCAGATTGTTCTTTTTTGTTAAAGGGCAGCAACTCTCTTGGTCTTCTGCTCAGCACTAGAATTGTTGAAAGGGCGTTTCAACAGCATGTTTCTTCACCTGGCACTGGTTGATATTTTTGTGGCACTATAATCCAGGATTTCTCTGAGTTAGTCATCATCCCGGTGTGCAGCAGAAAGCCTGCTGGGTGAGTTTGGGATCTAAGTGAAGCAGAGACCTTAAGCCTGTATAGGGTCCTCAGCAAGGGAAGGAAGGGGATGTTTTCCCATCCAGCCTGTGAAAAACATCTTCCAGATGGTTTTTTACTTTATTTTTTCAATCAAGATTCCTTCTCCAGAGGGTTAAAAACCTACGGCTTCTTCAGGGAAGGTGAGGATTTTCTGATGTCCATCTCAATTGTTGAGAGCATTGCACAAGCCACCAACAGCTTTGTCTGGACATGTGTTCACAACAGAGCACATTTAACTGGAGTTACTGTCCATCATTCTCCTGTTGCTTTGTGGTGCTCTATTGAGGCTTTGGGTAGGTTTAGGCTAAAACAAGAATAAGTTATGCTCAGGCTAGGCTCCCAGTGATTTCTCTTGAAGTCTAGGAGATAGTCTAGTGCTTGTCATTTGCAAGTGCTGCAGAAGAGTTAATAAATAGATCACAGAATCAGTAAGAGGTGGTTATCAGCCCAGGCTATATTCAGGACTAGAATTATTCTTGAATGAACACTAGGAAGATCAGTCAGCTAATAGTTGTGGGGGTTTTTTGGTGTGACAACTGGGTGGAGAATAAAAAAAGCTAAGCTGGGGGTTTTTTGGTTTTTTATTTTTTTTCTCCCTACCATCCCCACCAACTACAAGGAAAGCTGTAAAAAGTGTTCCCCTTCAAAGGAAGGGAGTTCTGCTAGAAATGGTGATATTTCAGTACAATTATTGATTGCAACTATGTAACCAGAGGTCAGGTTTTAAATATTTCTCATTGCCTGATACCATTCTGCTTACCTAGGTAGGAAAAAAGAAAAAAAAAATAAAAGGAAAAAAAAAGATACCACTTTAAACTGAAGATGTAAGTAAGGGCTTGAAGCAACTGCGTGAAGAAAAATCAGTCTTCTCAGAGGAGATAAAGCAAAGGGCAAAAGTAACCCTGAGAACCCTTTGGGGAAGGGAAAAATGGAAATGAGAAAGAAAGTATTTTAAGTTGCTGAACAATATTAGTAGGAGAGCAAATAAATACACTCACCAATGCATTGAGACTAGAAATGAGAACAATGTTTCTCACCAAATGAAACTTTGAGATGAGATTTCAGAATAGGCAGATCTACATCACTTCAGGACAGATCTTGGTTAGTTCTTGGGAGGAAATGCATAGAAGAATGGAAGCTAGTATTAAAGCCAACATTTCTGATGTTCTGTGTCCTAAGCAATTGTACCTAGAAATGGAACACAATGTGTTCACTGCATTGCCTTTATATATAGTTAATTGATCCTATGCCCCAAAACTTCTGCTAATCTCCTGCAAAGACCTAGAGGAATTTTCCTTCTTCTGCATAACTTGACTTTTGAGGGTTTTTTTGTTTTACTCTTCTCCCTGTGCACCTGCTTCTGAAACAGTAAAGGCTGACCACAACTAGAATGGAGAAGGGAGAACTGGTTTTGGCAAGACAAGATACAGTTCCAGGTTTTGCTGAGGAAGTGCTGAAACACGTGGCTGGATTGTTTTGTTCCTTTTCTCAAAGTTCTCAACATGACAGACAGAAAAGGAATTTTTTTGCTGCCAAATCAGAATCAGTATGCTCATTTCAGCATGGGACAGGGATTGTCATTGTTAATTTGCCAGTTTTCCAATTTCTTGTACTTTCTTCAGGTCTTGAAGCTGAAATGTTTGTTGCACTTGTATGTTCCCTGTCATCTTCCTGGACCTCTTCAAGAATCTGTGGGTTTTTGTCTCCTGCTGTAATCTGTTGTTTCTTATGGGATATGCTATGCCCTGTGCTGTGCAGAGGCACTGAGCTCCGCTGGCTGCTGGTTTCAGGAGACACCTCCTGACAAACTGGTATAATCCTATGCTCTACCTCTGCCTATTCTGGTGTAATAATTTGGAAATGTAGATTCTTCAGACCTTGTACTCCTTGCATGCATTTAAGAACCATGTACACACAAAGCTGATTTGTCACTGAAGTCACAAGATGGTTTTTCTCACGACCCTGAGGAAGTAAAAGAAAATTCGGTTAATTACCACAAAGTAAGTATTATTTCATATAGTTTAAGTATTATTTTGGGTTTCAGTCAAAAAGGTAAAGACATTTGACAGAGTGAGAAAAAACTAAATAATACTTTTCTTTCCTTTTCTATTTCTTTCCAGGCTCCGTCTATGAGATGTTTGGAAATGAATGCTCCCTGTCAACAGGAGAAGTCATTAAAGTTATTGGCTTCAAAATTAATAAGCTCATAGCAAGTATCTGTGAGAATAATGAAGTCAGCCAGTTTTCAGACAAAGTGGAATTACCACTAAATTTTCCTGGTATAGTATTTCACGCATACATGTTTTTGAGGAATTATAGCCCTGAGTAATTACCTTTGTTGATTTTATTGATTTGCTGTCTTGATTGATATTTGAGGTTACAGCTCAGCTGTCAAGAGTACGGTTTTATCAGATGATACAAGACACAGTCAACTAATTTTTAAATTTCAACTCATATAGTCCTTTCTCAAACCTGGATAGAAATGATTAATATTATAAAGTTTTGTGGTAATGCTTTCTACACTTGGAGTCCCTTGGCATAAGAATGACAACAAAAATCTTCTTTTCATTTACTTATGACTTTGCCAAACCTTGTCTGAGCTGAAATCTTCCTTGTTGCATTCTCAAACTATGGATTATTTACCATATGGTAAATACTTCAGTATTTTATAATTTTGGGTACAAAATATCTTCAATACTTTGTTTTCAATACTGCTTTTATTTTAATGATTGTTTTAACTATGGTGGCCATAATGGCTGCTCCATGCTTGCAAACAGGATTAGAGGGTAATGGATGTGATTTTCTGCTTAAAAAACCTCTTCAACTGTTCTGTAGAGAAATCCAAATATATTCATATTTTGGACAATGGACTTGATATCTGGCATGTGGTCCTGACTTGTTACTTGAACCATATCTTCCTCTCTTCATGTTGCCTTGTTAAGGAGAGCTGGCCAAGTACTGAACCCATTATTAGTTCATCATGTGTGATAATTATTAATTTTTTGAATTTTGCCCTCCTCTCAGTTCCTCTACTGTTAGGGCCCAGCAGCGTTGAACATGGAAGTGAATAAAGCACAGAGGGAGAAGTGGGTATCCCATGCGTGAGAAGTGGAGGAGGCAAACAATGTTAGGAAAATGATAGAAAAAGTTTTGATCTTAGAGCAGGACAGAAGGATGAAGATTTTTCATGCAAAGATCAGAGACTGGAGGCAGATGCTGCTGATTTCAGCAGCAGAGGAAGACCCCACCCAACCACAAGTTTGCAAGTAGGGCATTTCCTGTGCTGGGAGTCTTGCAGGCAGCAGAGGTAATGGGAGTCCCCTGGGGAGAGGAGATGAGCAAGCTGGAAAACTGCATGAGGAGGGCAGTGGGAGTGAGATGGAGTCTGGAGGAGAGGTTGTGGGACACCTGCAGAAATGAAACATTGATACAGAGCACACACAGAACACAACAGACTTCAAGAGTCTGAGATTGTGCCCAGGACCCACTTTGGCCATCAGTCTAGCTAATAGACTGAATGAGGCTACAGTTTTGTAAAAAAAAACCCAAACCAATCCCTAAATATTTAATTAGCACTGTATTGTACTGAAAGCACATGGGAAATTAAATTGATGCTGCATGAGGAACATGATATGAGTGTTTTCTAGTGTTTGAGTGCTTGACTTAATAACCTCATTGATGCTCTTCTAAAGTCTTGCTGAGTATGCCCGAGTGTGTGCATGTGCATGTGTAGGGTTTAGGTTATGCCAGTATCCAAGCTGGGATGTGCTTTTTCTGCAGAGGGAAAAAAGACACACTTCTTGAAACAAATAAAATGTATAAGTCCATGAGAATGAAATGTTTCACCTGAATTCTACTGAAAAATGTCTTCTGCTCTGCCTTTATTTGCTATCTCCAAAATACAAATTTCTCTCTGAAATAGTTGTGTATATAGAACTTTTCCCCCCATAGTAAAGCCTCAATTTATCTTCATGTTTTTCTTATCCTGTGAATGACAATGGTTTCTTCGACCACTTATTAAAAGACTTTTTTGGAATGCCAATTCCAAGCACTAGTAGGGCCCAGACCTGGAGATCAAAGACCTTTTAATTATCTGTGGCTATCTAGAGATATTGAAATACACTCTCCTATGAACTCTCAAGATACTTGGTATTTTTCTTGTAATCCAAGTTTCTCTGATATTATTAAAATTTCTTCTATCTCTAAAATACATACACCAACAGAAATATATTCCAAATCTTGACTGGCAGATGAGGTTGAACATTCAAATCCTAAAATATCCAACACAACAGAGTGATAAAAGTAATCCTAAATTTATTAATATTGAAAGTCCTGATCATAAGAAAGACTTGTGATTTCAAATACTTGAACCTGGTGAATCAGGATTTATTTGCATTCAAGTGATCAGCTTTACAACTTGGCATTTGGATGCTGTTGCCCTACTGAGCACATTTTCAAATTCCATCTAATCACTACAATTTTCGTGCATAGTTATGAACTCTCCCAACCAGTGTTCTAGAAAACTGGGTTATTTCACTTGAAAAATAAATTCAGAGTTCATTTTGCTGAAATTTGTCATTATTATCCTCCACATGGTAGGTATTATTGAACAGCAGCACTGAAGAGGGGCATAATGACACTTCTTATTAGCCCAACAGGGAGCACCTCTTTCTGTTTTTCTCTGTATATGTACTCTTATGTATTCAAGAGCTATTTGGTAAGATGTAAATTTGTCATTCCTCTAATTTAGTTCTTAGCTGACGAATGGTTCTGCCCTGCAGAGTCAAGATTTCCTAGTCTCTTGCTCTTTCTTGACCTTTTTCCTTTTGACTTTGTTACATACGCGTGCTAAGCTCTAGCTAAAACATTGCACATGAAACACGGCTTGCCCCCATCTCCTGAACAAAGCACAGAGCTGAATTGCAGATGATCTTTTTCACGCTGCCTTTGACTTAATTCAATAAAAATGCCCACAGGCCTCCAGGAGGCTGACTCTGTATTTACATTGTGTGTACAGTGCTCTCTTGCCAGTGTTGATGCAAAGAAATCTTTTGCTTTGAATGCTCTTTTCCATTTCCTTTGCCATGAGTTCTTTCTCATGCCATGGGCTCATGCATCCTTCCACTGTGTGCACGCTGGCACAAATGAGCAATGCTCCTGTTTAGGTTACTCCGGGGATAGCAGCTCTGAGGGTGAAAAACACTGGCTTTAAACAAGCCTTACTCTTTGTCTTTCTGAGCGTATTTGCAGTTTTCAGAACTCTTTTTTTTCTGCTCTGGCAAGTCAGATCCTTGATAAAGGCCTAATCTGCCCTTCGCATTAGTGAAACCGCTGCGACCGCAAGTTCGCTATCTGTGTTATTTCGTTTCATCCACTTTCTAATTTGCTCTTTTTCATGCCTCAGAGGGCCAGGCTATTCTTTCTGTGCTCATACACTGGGTAAAAAAATAGATGTCTGGTGTTACTCTAGACACTTCAATGGCTACATCTAACCACATTTTGAATTACAATTTTCCCTACTAGCAAATTAGCAGACAGGTAATTTGCACAACAGCTGAATTGTTTGCCAGCACAAATGATTACATTTCATTCTGTTGTATTCCTTCTTCTGCAAAAAACGTTACTGGACTGCCCCTGCTCTCATGAGGTCCCTGGCTGTTGCTGCTGCTCATTCTTATGTGGTCTGACAGGCACGTGGCTGAGCATGACTGCCCCTTGTACTCATCTGCAAGTCAAAAGATGGGAGAGTTAGCAATGACCACTCAACACATCCCTGGAAGAACAGGGGTTAGGCATCAAAATGTTCATCTCAGTATCAGGTGAGGGAGAGCTGGCCTTTGGGACAGGATGATGGGAGGAGGATGCTGAGGCAGAAGAGGTAGAGAGTGGTTGTTGGAGATGTGGGAAAAGAGGAATAGCAATGAAGTTTCTCCAGAGAAGGCAGAAACTGTACTCTTCCCAATCTCTTGCCTTACTTGGGGAACAGAAACTGCTAGTCTGGGACAGATAATTTGCTCTGCTCTTCTTTTTCTTGAAGGCTGCTTGCTACTCTACTAGGCAAGCCTAACTATCAGTTTTCTCAGCTTTCTGTGGGGGAAAGAGAGTAAAATACTCCTTTCCTTCAGGATTCTAATTAAGACTGAAAATAGGAAGTCTATAAAGCTCCAGAGTGGTACATTTTACACTACAGCCAGTAAAAGAGAGCTGCATATACTGTTCTGTAAAAAAGTGGTAAAAAATATCCTTCTATCAAAACATGCTTTCCCATAGCACATTCAGTCTTGCAATCCTCTGGCTATGTTTTCTCTCCCATACCAGTGAAATAATTTTCTCAGGTTCTCAAACTCTCTCTGTCTCAACTTTTACACCAATTAGTAAAACTTCTTGAAAAGATGATGTCTGGGTCTTACTAATCATCGTATTATATCTAGACAGACACTCCACCTGGTAAAGTGTCACTAGGTGCAGAGGCTTCACGGAATGGAATGGTTGTATTTTTCCTGTACTATTATTATATGTCTGTATAGTTCTTCTTGTATGACTCCATTATTTTCCCCCAAACCATCAGACAGCAGCACAGACTGGTTGTAGACCAGATTGCATTTAGAAAGTGTATCTATAGGAGCAATAATGCCAGATCTTGATAAACCAGATGGACTTTTGTCCAAATTTGTTATTTCCATCTGTCTTTCCCCCTTACAGTCTACCAAGATCTCTTGGGAAAGTCTAAGTGAATTTGATTCAGTCATTTTATGGTTTATGAAAAAATACAAAATTATTTTTGTTTGACCTCAAAATGTCCAAATTTTAGCATCTCAAACTTGCCATATGTCTCCTCCTGCTGGAGGTTTCCTTGTTATCTTAGATTTAGAAAACATTTGTTTTTGCAGTTTGATTCACGGTGATTTTAATAAGGCTCTGAATTTTCCAGATAATATTGTTTGCTGGTTTTTGTGGTTTTCTTTTGGGTTTTACATATGCATAATATCAAGGAGAGCATTTATAAGAGGATACCATGGCAGAATATGGCAGTGACTTCCACCCAACATACCAAAATAGCCTTTTATATATTTACCTGTGTTCTGTATAGAGAGAAACTTATGGATCTTTGCATGTTCATAGCCGCTCAGAGGTGGCTGTTAGATGCCTTCATGTCAGGAGTCTTATCAACACAAAAGCTATGTATGCAAGGCCACATGGCTCTTCTCTTGCCTAAGCAAGCTTTCTGTCACCAAAATTAAGAAAACCGGCAGAACAGAAGGCAAACATTTTTCTGCTCCCATCCTTGACAAATCCAGTCTGCCTGGGCCAAGGGGATAATCAGGTGTCTGGTTTTGTATGAAATTTGATAATTATGCTTCCATATGACACCTGCTTTCCAACCTGGGATGTTCATCGGTTTACTGCTGAAATAGTTGTCTTCCAAATAACTGTAGGCACAGCAAAACTAGTAGCCTGAGACTATTGTCAAACTCACAGAAGAGAAGAATGTTTCTCATACCTGAACACTGGGACATATTTTCAATTGGAAGTAGTTTTTAGTACAGTTTACTGAGGCTTTTCAATGCAATTGAGGGAGTCTGCGGGGTGCATACACTTGCTCCTGTATCATAGATGGGTGAGCATAGTTACTGCCTTTGGGACTGATCGTAATTATTTTGAATATCTTTTTTAATGAAGAATATTCCTATCTGCTTTCTCCCAGCACTGCCAGGAACTGATGACCTTCTTGTGCTTCTGCTCTTGTGATAGTAGAACACTGTTTGTCTTTTCCACAGTTTCAGTTTGTCACTGGTGCCTTGTCACAGCAATACTTTCTAAATTCTGAAGAACCTGTTTGTGTTGATCTGCACTGACACGCTCCAGTGGTGATTGGACTGTGGTAGACAACTTCCTCACTAATAATTGTGTTAAAAAATGTCAGTGAGAAACATTACAAATATCACTGGGAAAGAAATGTATGTTGAAGTTGTACTTTGTACATTCTTGCATGTGCCTTCCTTGCAGCCCAGGAAAAAGCCTGGATGTTTTCTGCAGGTTTTCCTGCAGTGAGGGCATGTGTGTAGAGGATGCATTGACACAAAGGTGAAGATTTCACACAGGAAAAGCTGGCTGCCATACAGACAA
Source organism: Brachypodius melanocephalos (assembly GCA_013398615.1). NCBI lineage: Eukaryota > Metazoa > Chordata > Aves > Passeriformes > Pycnonotidae > Brachypodius > Brachypodius melanocephalos. The sequence continues at coordinate 19,945,081 of VZSR01003807.1, forward strand.
TTGTGAAGGCACAGAACTGCAGAAAGAAGTGACATTGGCACAACTGGTGACTATTTCAGTAGCAGATCAATTAGGCTATTACTGCTTAGGCTGCTGACAGGCACTCAGAGATGTTAGTTCCCAGTATTAGTAGTGGCCACATGGGACACCCAGAACCAAACATGCCCAATCTGGAGCTGAATTCAGTTAAAAGCTACTCAACAGACAGAATCTTAATTACGTCTTCTTTAAAAAGAGTGGTGCTAAAGTTACAAAGTGAATGCACGGAGTTTTGTTTCTGTAAAACCAGAATCACAGCAATCCTGTAGCCAGAACCAACCACCCCACCACAGGAAAAAAGGAAAAAAAAAAGAAAAAAAAAAAAGCTATTGTGATAAAAGTAATTATTTGATGCATCCTTTTAAAGAAATACAATCTTATGGACACTCTGATACCATACAGAGCCCTTAGTTGTGTTGGTTATGGTCAGTAATGAAAGTCAGTAAGGGGAAAGGTGAGGAACAAAATAAGTACCTTGCTTATTTTTAAGAGAAGCAATATCCTCTGATCCAATTTGTTAAACAATCCCACAATCGAGGGAGGTCTAGCAGAGGAAATGATCCCTAGATCCAACAGCAACTGTGTGTTCTGGCAGCATCCCACTTCACTGAGATCTAGGTCTCTGCTGGGACATCCTGCACTTGGTTGGGGACAGTTGGGGAGGACATTTAAAACCTTAGAGACACAGCTCAAACTACTCATGGGATTTGAAGCTGCCTTAAAAGTGTCTTTAGTGATACCAACCAGGCTCCTTGATTCCCCATCTAATGCTTCCTGCTTAATGGCCAAAATGGGAGTGCCCTCTCTGTGGTCCAGAGGAGTCAAGAGTGAGGAGGAGCAAGGCTGTAGGGTTTTTGCTGGTTGGTTTTGGCAGACAAAGGGAGAAAAGCTGCAGTATCTCCCACAGAGCTTGACTGCTTTGTCACTGTAGCTGTAGCTATTGTTTTTTTGTGGCTAGCAAACCTGGCCTAGAAATAACCTCAGTTCTCGGTTATATTCACTCAAAAGCAAACGTTTGTCAATGTTTGTCTCGGGAAGCTGCACTGCAATTCCATAAGGCAGCATTCATAATGCTGCCCCACCTTGTGAAGAAGAGACCTGAATCACACAGTTCAGCTAAGACCTGCTTTTTAGTCCTCTCAACCCTTCAGTTCATCTTCCTTTATGAAAACCCTCACGCAAATATAGAAATGTACACATTTTTCTTGCAGTGGAAACTCCTAATGAGACAGATCCGAAGGGCGTGATTAACATGAAGTAATAATGTCCCTAGGAGACAGGAAAGCTCAGATAGAGCTTCTGCCTTGCAGAACTTGCAGGATTTTAATTGCCTCGTGATGGCTGGAGTGCTATAACACCCAGACTTTGAATTAATCCAGCGGGTGGACTGGGCTATCAGATATACTAAAATCTATTTGCTCTTTCTTCTCTGTAGGTGCTACTCTTTCATTTAGGATGTATTTTTAAACACATTTGGTCTAGGAATTCCCAGTCTGTGTGTGGAAGGTTACATGGTACTAATGTTTAGACAAGAGACTTATCCTGCATGAACTGATCACATTAATGTTGTGTTTCCTCATCCCACATCTGCATTTAACTCTCAAAGGCTTGTTTTCTGAGATGACATAGGAATTTAGGATAATTTTTCTTTTTTTCTGTCGCAAAGGAAAAATTTACTGTGGACTAAGAATGCTGGATGTCAGAAACTGGATACATGGCAGAAAGGGTTAATTCCAGCTGCCTACACATTGTACCATGCAGTTGATACTATCTCTATAGAGTGGTATTTCTAGCGATTGAGCTATCATCTATGAGTTATTCGATTTGCTTTGCTCCCCATTTTTATAACATTCACAGTCTAAAATTTGGCATGACTTGTTTTGTGTATTTCCCTTTTTATGATGCAAGTTTTCTGTTCTTAGGTCTTTATAAGGTTGTGGCAGATAAGACTCCATATGTCAGCATTGAAGAAATTGCAAGAAAAGTCTCTATTGGGCCAACAAGATTTGGCCATCCTTGTTTCTACAGCATCAAGGACATAAAATTGGCAAACTTCACTATCAAACGTGGTGAGCAGATCAGCTTCAACTCAGTGGAAGAGGTCCATGGAACGATGGCTGTGAACTGTGTCGTGGTCAGGAATAACCAGTCTCATTCCTTTACTTTGCCCCTTTCACAAGAAGGAGAATTCTACGAGTGTGAAGATGACCAGATATACACCCTAAAAGAGATTGCAGAATGGAAAATCCCTAAATGTAGAAACCGGATTGTTAAACTTTCCAATACTTTACATATGTGGGACTCCTCTAACCCACTTCCTGAGAATTTTGATGGCTGTTTGATTCTGATGCCTATCTACGAAGTGCAGGCAGTAATGAAATGTAAGTAGGAATTAAAATCACTCTTCTGTTAAACTTGGTGTAGCAAAGTACAAAAATACCCTTAAATAAACAACATTTTCTTAAAACAGCCACGAAAGATTCAGTTTGTTGAAAATTTCTTACCCACGTTTGCCACTAATGTTAGTTTCAAGAGGAAGAAAGATAAAAATAATATTTCCTTTAATATTTCTTTATCATCTGTGAGTTCAGATTAATACCTTGCAATTTTTTTCTGTTGCCATTTTGTTGATCACTACAATTAAACCCTCACTGAATATGTATTGCATAGTAAAATGTTGAGCTTAGGAATTCTGTTCAGTTCCCACATTATCTTTCTTTGTGTCTTAGACTTTAGCCATGGAGGAGCCACCTGATCATTTATGGCTGTGTCTAGGAGGTAGGAAAAGAATAGGGACATACATGTTGCAGAACACTTGATTACTGCTTACTTTTCAGAGTAAAGAGGTCACAGAAAGGAGAATCATATCATTTTATTCTGTTGCAGAAACAAATATCAACTGAATATAACCAGAAAATATCATGGACAATTTCTGAAACCTGTAGGTTTGAGGAAACAGAAAAATTAGAAAAGCAATATCTTTAAGAGTTTGTGCTCTGAGATTTTATTTTAAAAAATCCAAAATATCTATGGCACTAGTTGTTCTAGTTGTTCCACCAAAACATTGTTACAGCTGGGTTCTGATTGCAGGATAGTAGCCTAGTTTTTGGGAAGGTTCTTGTTGCATTTTCTAGAAACAAACCAATGAGCTCCATAGACAATGAATCCTAACAGAAATATGCCATTCATGAGGATATTAAGCAGGAAACCTTTTCACAGCTGAGCATTTCTCTGTTGAATTATGTAAGCAAATGGAAAAAAGAGAAAGAAATAATTCAGGCAGAGACCTATAATACAATATACCATAGCTGTTAGATGCCTATCATAAGACATTCAGCTGTGCTTGCAATGTCATTTAATGTGTGAGTTTGGAACATATAACTTCACAAGATAAAGTACTCTGTTTGCTCTAACTCTGGATAAATTCGGGGGTCTAGTTCCTCTCCTGAAGCTCAATTAACTCAGGTGTATTGCCATATCCACTTAGATATATGTGCAGAATCAATTGGAATTTAATGTCCCTGAAAACCTTCAGAAGATTCAGAAATACTTGGTGTTTTCTTGTCTTCCAATCAGTTTTCCCAGTAAGGATTGTATTTGCTGTTTTTATTTTAAGTTTCATGGTGTTCTCAACATTTATGAAGCATTGTATACGTCCTAAATGACTATTCAATACAAACTTGAAAAGTAAGCCTCATGGTACATGATTAACTACTTTCTTGTGGACTGTGAAAAATTAATTTTTACCATTTTTAGGAGAATTATAAATAGACACAAGATAAAGTATGAGAAATACTAAGCACTATAAAAAAAATTTCCTGATAACTGGGATAAATGATTACATTTTCACAGGCTGTGAGCAGGAATCCTCTATACTTCTCATTATTGATAATGAACAAGAATATGTGTGTGGAACTTGTACAAATGCTCATAGAAATTTCATTTTCACAGTCATTTTCCTTTGTTGTCTTTCCCTTGTGGTACTTAGGATTTTTATCACCTCAAGACAAAAGCAGAGTTGGAACAAACAGACCCTGAATCACTGTCATAGAATTCTGTCATATAAACTAAATCTGATACAACTTTTCAGAATAAAATATTGGTATGTCCTGCTACAAGGAAGTGTGAATCCAGAATATACTATCCCTTTGTGCAGGTCTATGCAGAATAAGTCTTATTGAAGAGAGTAATTAAATATTATTTGCTTGTTAAATTTTACTGCCTTGGTCAGCGATCTGTGGTGTCACTGACTTGGAGCCAAGTTCTTAAATGAGCCTTAATTACATAGTCAGCGTTGTTCTTGGAAGTTTCGCATTCAAAATTTTGCAAGTTCAGTTGTGGTAAAAGAGCTGTTGCTCCCTGTCAGGTTGTTAAATTCAATAGCTCAGTTCTGATAGTGAATAAAACCAAGTGATGCAGAAAAAGATGCAACAGTTCTAGAGAGAAACATAGTATTAAAATGTCTTAATTCGTAAAAATAACTTACTCTTACTTATACAAAGGCTTTGCCATTTTGTTAAGTGATATTATTTCCTAATAATTACAGATGTTTTAATTATTGTTATAAATATCAAAATACCTTCTTTCTCCCAGCCTGACCATAACAGTAACATGTTAATAGATCCAAGTGCTACTTGTTCATTAAAAATGTTTTCTCACTCATTTCTTTAGAGAAACTCTAAGCTGCTATGAAATAAAAGAATAAAAATACAACTTGCACCCAAGAGTTTGAGAAGATAAACAACTGATTAAACTTGGAGGTGCTGTGGGGAAAACAGTGAACCAGACTTTTCTTTTTCTTAAACTTCGTGCTCACTTGCACACCTTATTCTCTCTCTTCATTTATGTGGTCTCATGCGTATCCGATAACCGTATCTCTTAAATTACAACAATCAGACTTTGGCTGGCCCTGTTAGTCGTCCACATTTACACATGGACACACACACCTCAAGGAAGGTACTTTTAGTATCTGGCCAACAGGACGTGTATTTTATTTCAATGTCAGTTTGAAAACAAAACCCAGTATGTTTCTTTTTCTTTTCAGCAAGAAAGGACATAGTTCGTATCCTCTCAGATCTGGATGTTGAGGTCAAGGATGTAACAGACTGTTATGATATTAGCTCTTTCCTTCAGCCACTTTCTTTGGAAGATATATTTGAGAGAACGAGCAAAGAATTTCCTATGGCTGCTGAGATAATGGAAGGGCCTTCAGGACGCCAAAGACCTTATAACTTACTGTCTACAGGGAAAGAGATTGTCATCTACAAAAAGTACCAGGCAGCAAGAGTCCTAGCCTCTGAGATGAGAAGTGATCCCTCCAAAAGACATTATTTAATCCCTATGAGCTACAAAGGAAAATTCAAGAGAAGACCTCGGGAGTTTCCAACTGCCTATGACTTAGAGATCGCGAGAAGTGAAAAAGAACATCTTCATGTTGTAGCAACTAAAGCCTTTACTTCCCCTCATAAAGAGCTTTTTTCTGTTTCAGTTGGAGATCAATTTCTAGTTCAGCAATGCCAGACTAGTGAAGTCCTGTATGAGGGAAGAAAGAAGCTCATAGATGTTTTAGCTTGTGAGCAAATACTAAGTGATTCATATAAAAAAGTGCTCCTTCCTATGTACATGGAAGGTGGCTTCGTGGAAGTGATTCACGACAAGAAACAGTACCACCTTTCTGAGATTTGCAAAGAATTCCATTTGCCTTTTAATGTCAAAGTGTCCGTGAGGGACCTTTCCATCGAGAAGGATGTCTTGGCTGCCGCACCTGGTCTGCAGTTTGAAGAAGAAATCACAGACTCTTACTTGCTGATCAGTAGTGCCAGCAGCCCAGTGGAGAGTTGGGAGATTCCTGTGTATCGCTCAAACATGTTGGTCTGTTTGCTCAGCAAAGATGTCCAGACAGTTGTACCACCTGTGACCAGGACCACAGTGGAAGAGGTCAGCGAAGAGGAATACTATATGTTGCGAAGATATGAAAACTTAACCCTTCATCCACCACCCAGGCCTCCCAAAAAGCCAACAACAGCACCACCACCCAGTTTTGCAGTGCCTAAGCAAGGTGTGTCTGATGTACTGCAGGCTCCAAAGGTAAGGTATCCCGTCTTGTCTTTGAATGTCTTGCAACCACAGGTCGTGTTCTGTGGGTTTAAAGTCTTCATTTCACTGCTGCATCCTTATGGCATGTACACAGATGGCTCTCAGCTCCCTGTAATAGGCAAATTAGCCATTACAGACAGGAACGGCTAAAATCTCAAGTGTGTGTTAATTGATCCATGAAAAACAACGGAACCATGCCGACTCACAGCAGAAACCTTGGCTGTATAATTGTGCACGGATAATCCTTTACTGCACCATTGTAAAAGTGAAGGGAGAGATTTGAAGTGCCTGTATTTAAATCTTTATTAAGGGGAAGCATATGTTTTCATGATGTAAAGATAATTTTGCTCAGCTGGAAATTGCAGAATTAAGTTCACAGAGAGACAAGTTGTACTGAAATTTTTGAATTCATTGTTTTGCA
>VZSR01003807.1:19951707-20041520 GCA_013398615.1 Brachypodius melanocephalos
CCAGTTCTTTTAGAACAAAATTTGATGTTGAAAGAGAAGTTCCCCTTCTAGGACAACTTTCTTCATGTTTAACTAACTAAGACTGCATTTGTTCATTAATCTTTGTGTTGGGTCTGGCTGAGGTGGAGTTGATTGTCTTCACACCAGCCTGTAAAGTATTTTTTTTATTTTTGATTTAATCAAGTTTGATAACACACCAATCTTTTGGCTATTTTACAGCCATGCACCCACAGTGTCAAGGCCTTCTTGATTTCCCAGGCTTCCTCAGGGAAGTTGGCTGTGGTTGGGCAAAAGTCTGGGAGAGGACAGAGATGGGGATACTGACCCTAGATGACCAAAGAGATATTCCATGACACATAATACCATGTTCAGCAATTAAAACCGAGGGGGTGATTTGCCAAGGAAGGCAGGCATAACTCAGAGACTGATCAGACAGCAGTCTTCTTGTGGGAGGTGGTGAGTGACTGCAGTTACTTCACTATTTGGGGGGTTTCCCCCCTCTTTCCTTCGTTTATTAAGCTATCTTTATCCGAGCCCATGAGTTTTCCTGCTTTTGCTCTCACTATTCTCTCTCCCGATGAGATCATCATCCTGATGTCTGAGTGGACTGAGCACCCTGTGTTGTGATTGCTTTGCTTTAAATACAATGTAACTCATGTAATTACATATTGGGGGATTCAGAGGAAGTTCTTGTTTTGTGTGTTGGTATGAAACTGAAGTTGAATTGTAGCCACTCTGAAAGGGCAGCATTTGTGAGTACCTCTCTTTGCCTACTGGAGGTGTTCTGTTGCGCACCATTAGTGTTCCTCCTCTCATTCCCCAATTCCAAGACCACAAGCTGGTCCAAAGCTCCACATAGATCCTGGGAGATGGTTACAACAGTCTATAGGAGAATGGATAAGGTTGCTCCCTAAGATAACGGTACTACAAAAAAAAGATGTGTCATTTTCTTGTCATTTTCTCCTGTCTTTACTACGGAAACGTTTTTTCTTCTAATTTTTACCATGGACATTAAGCAGCTTAAATGAAACATCCTGTTGTGCAAGGAAAGATACATGAGAAACTTGTCCATGGAGCTAACAGGGAAGCAATCACTCTGGTACTGGCCAGGGGAAAAGAACTGGGGGAAAATTCCCTAAAGCTATGTTTCTGGTTGACCTGTACCCTTGTCAGGAGGATTCAAATCTCCTGCAGTTACTGATGGCTGTGTGTGCAGAAAAGCAGGTGAATGCTGACTCCAGATCAGGCTTGTGGAGAAGATAATATTTTCCTAAAGTGAGAAGAGAGTGGTAAGGACAGAAGAGGGATGAGCTGAGGTTCTTTTGCACATTCATGAGTGAGAGCAACCTTAGACTGCAGCTGTTCAGATAAAGGAGATCATTTAAACACTGTTTCAGAAGAGCCTTTTTAATTTTGGGAGGGATAGGTGCCCGTTATAAATAAATAATAAACTGCAGTCAAAATGCTTGGAGTTATGCATATTCTAAATCTCCTCCCCCGGGGAGGCAAAACAAGTAGAGATCCTTTACTCACTAAGTTAAACATCCTGAGCTGTATCATACTGTGTTTAAAGTCACGCACAATGCATTATCTTTTCTAACCTGAGCACCATGAGTCCTCTGAGAAGATGTGGATGGTAGCATCTAGGCTCTGCCTTGTCCCTTCTACAGTGCTAGGGGAGATCCTATTTTCTTTTTAAATGTATCAGGAATATCTGAAGGTTCAGAAAGTCAGAAATGTGCCAAACTGATAAATAGCCATCTTTGCATATTTTGTGACTACGCATAGGTTCATTTGCATAAATAACAGCTGAGCATCCTAATGAGCTGAACTTAAGCCTGACAAGGTGGCAGCCTGGGATAAGCTTTAGTGCTGCATGAGTGGCCGTGTTCCTCCTGCAGGCAGCTCCCTGCCTGCTGCCTGGGGAGCTCTGACTGCTTGCTGGAGGGTGGTGAACTCTTTCCTTGCACACCGGTTGGGAAGCTCTGCTTGGTTTGGAGCTCCAGGATAAAATGCTGCTGCTGCATGGGTCCACAGAAGACTAAGATCTGTCTGTTTTGTTCCCGTACCTGAGGATTATCTGCAAGCGTGGGTCACCTTTAGCTACAGCTTGTGCTTTGATCGTCTCAGCTGGCAGCAAGGCTGTGAGGGCAGAGAGGCTCCAGCTGTCTCTTCCTGCTGTTCTCTGACCTTGGTAAGGAAACTCTGGGCCCAAGAGCAGGACTGCATGCTTCACTGTGTCCTGTTGGTATGTGAGTCACTGGATTGCGTGAGATTGGCATCCGGCGTGGAATGGAATCTCAGACGAGTGTGAGCACTGCCTCTGCTTGTGTGCAAGGTGCAACGCTGCAGAGACATGGAAGTCTGCACAGTGCAGCAAAGCCCAGAGACAGCAGGTGAATTCTCAAACTTGATACAGCTGTATTAACCAAGCACTCTGCCCAGTCTCTTCATAGGGCTAATTAAGTTGGCTCAGCTCCTGCTGATACAGCTTTCACTTCCAGAACCTGGGATGTCTCCTCTCCCCTCCACAGCACAGCATAGACTTTCCCTTTCCCTCTCATATGAGCATTTTGTTTGGGTAAGAAACCTCCATACCACATATGTTCGCAATTTTTTGTTACTTGCTAATTGAATTTAAAAAAACAAACCCCGAGAAATTCCGTGTAAACTGAACAAATGAAAAAATTAGCTTGAATTGAATTTGAATTGAATTTAATATTAGTTGCTGATAGAAGATACTTATCCGATAGTCAATACCTCTACCCACAAGCAGTTGAGGACAGGAATGACATAACAACTTGTATCCTTTGTCTCATGGTAAAATGTATTATAAAATTCACTAGAATTCTACATTCTCTTTGCCAGAAACATTGGAATGAATTTCAGAGGGGGTTTTAACTGACATGTAGAAGTAAATGGTCATTCAGTTTCTGATTTGTGAGCTTATCTAGAAAGTAAGAATGACCTAATAAAACCCTAGAAGTTAATGCTTATGATTTGAGAATGGAGCATCTCACCCTCTTGCCAAGATGTTCCTGTACTGTCAAGAAGTTCCTGTGAGAGTACTCAGTCAGGACCTCATTTTCTTGAAATGAAAATTCACAAAAGTGAAGAACCCAGATGTGTCTGTTTTTTCCACACATTAGAAACACCAGTGCAAGTATGACAAGCCAAGTTTTCACCTAGCAACTTCCTTGAAAATAGTTTTCTAATATTTCCTTTTTCACCTGCTCAGAAACCTACTGTTTCCTCCCCTTCAAGAGGATTCAGGCAGCAAAAGTTTTCTCGCTTTCTTTTTGCCTATCAGTTTTAGCAGTAAATATCCTACACATTTAAGAAGGTGTTAATCTATGTCCCTTCATGGTTTTGTATTAAATTGAAACAAAGGGTCCACAGCAAATATTGCTAAATGCAATCTTAATCACTGCATGGAAAGCCACGATTTAGCCTTGTACTCATAGGACCATAAGGGCACTGCTTAAGGGACAAAAAAGGCAGTATTTTACTCCTGATAAGGGGTAAGAGAAGTTAGCTCTATCCAATGCTATTATCAATGCTCTGTTTAGTCATATATCTAACCTGAGCAACAGTAGAATCAGTAAAATATCCACCAGCTGGGTAGCTGCTAAATAACTTTCTGAATGTGGAACTGGAAAAGTCAGTCACAAGCAGTAATCTGCTCATCTCTGGCAAGAAAGCTGAGAGAATTTCAGCCAAGGAAACTGGAATTTAATAAAATAGGAGCATCAGGGCATGATACTTAATCGTCATTTTGTGCTAAGGTCCATTATCCTTTCAAAAGCCATTACAGTGTTAAGATACCGAGAACTTTCTTGCTTTCTTGCTTTTTATTTCAAAATTAAAATGAAAGAAAAATTATCACTTCCATCTGCCTTTGCAGTTCTACAAACTGAGCTATCGAAATCTGCCATTAACATATTTATCACATCTGTCTTCACAGCAAAATGAAGACTTATCTGGAATTAAGTTGATAAGACATAAGCTGCATTTCTCAGCAAATGAGTTTTCCTGTAGTGTCTCCTTTCCTTCCTCATAACTTTCTTTTCTGCTTCCAGAGCATTTTTCACATTTTTGGCTCCTTTATAGAGTAGATTTAACACAAATATTTCTGCTGTGTAGCAGGAAAGTTACCTTCCTAAACAAAAGCATATTAGAAAATGCACACTGGACAGCCAGGTCACAACAGACTTCAAGAATTAACAATCTTTTGGCTCTAGAAGTGAGAAGAAAAAAGAGATTCATTAGCAGATGCAGAAATGTGCATATGCAAACATAAGAAGAAGGGTTTCTCTCTGACAGGTGGTTGCTTATGCTGCACCTGTGCTTCCTCTTCCAATCTTTTTTCCTGTCCCCACAGAAGACGATGTTTCCCACTTACTGGAATCTCACCTTCCACCCTCTCTTTCCCCCTCCTTCTCCATGTCCTATCTATTGTTTCTCCCTGTCATTTCCCAGTAGCTTTGTAAGTCCCTAACAAATAACATGTGAAGGCTGGAAGTACAGCCCTACAAATTGAGGACTACCCCACACTGTCATTGTGGCCAATTTCCTAAAGTGTCTCAAAATCCCACCCCCACCCCAGCCTCACCTGGTGAATCAGGCCCCAATACCCTTCAATTCCTTGTGCAGCAGTTTCTCACTTCTCCAAGAACTGTGTCCACACCGTACCATGGGTTCCTTTTCCTCCCCAAACCCATCCTGTGACATGCCTGATTTCCCCCAGACCCATGTGTCTGGGTCCTCCCATGCTGCACTTTTCATGTGCCCTTCACCTCACCCCTAACCTATGCGATATTGGTTCCCCAGTCCCCTGTACTACTTTTCATCAGGCTTGCATTTTCCTTTTCCTTGCCTCTTCCCAACAGATCTCCACTTCTTGCTCTTCTCTCATGCAGTGAGCTGAAGCCAAGGTCACAAGCATAAAGGAGTGGGAGCTGTAGAAACATCTCAAGTTACACACAGGCTTTCATTGCCTTCCTCAGCAGCATGGATTCCAAACCTCAGCACAGGATCAGTCTCCTGTTGGGATCTTAGTGAAAGCTGGAACAGGTTGTAGGTGCTTACAAGTGTCAAGAAGTTTAATTTTCTTGTTGACTGGACAGTCCAAGCTGAAGGATTTTGTATTGATGCTCTGTTTCAGGGATCCTTTTATCTGTGTCTGGGTCTGGGGGCCTGTGGCCATTCTCTGGAAAGCCTATCCACATCCTTATACTATGGTGGGCTGAAGTCTGTGTGCCATCCCACTTCACAGCCTGGGGTTTTCTGCAGGGGAAAAACTAAGTAATGCTGGCTGGAGACCAGGATTTCTGGGTACCCTATGGGCTCCAAATGAACCAAGAGGAAGGGATTAGAGGAACTGGAAACCCCAAAGCCCAAGCTAATAACGGATTGGAGTTTTCCTGATATTCTCATTATCCTCTTTTTCTTTTAAAAAATGCTAGAAGCTTAAAATTCCCACAGAGAATCATCAAGTCTGCAGTAGGCAGTTCCTGTGATTTGATGTTAGTCTCAAAACTGGAATACAGTGGGGAAGATATCAGTGTGCCTGTCAGAAGGACAGGCAGCACATAATTGCCTGAAGAAACAGCAGGGCAATCTGAGGTGTAAGTCTCAGTGCAGAAAGGCATTAGTGATACAGGAAATGCTGATATAGTACATGGAATTAAGGAAGGTACAGATGAACATTTGGATATGCTGACTGATGAAAATGCCAACTGGTTAAAAGCAAATTGCTTAATTTAGAGCTAAAAATGGATTACTCAGAGAACAAAGAGAAAAGAAATATAAAAATAAAGAGGGTGCCCAGAAGAAATTAAAAAATGAAAATATAGAACCCTTGATAAGAAGGAAAATCCTGAACAGAGTGTGTGAGCCAAAAGCCATTGATGTCAGTAAGGAAAGAAATGTTGGGCACATTTTTTCCTGTCTCACAGAAAGCACATAACATAATAAAACACACAGCATAACAAAATCATATAATCATCTGTAATTATGAAGCAAGACAAAAAAAAAGTAGAATAAATCTAAAATTCAAGGAACCACTGCAGCAGAATAACTCTCCAAAAGTAGAATTTGAGGAGTGGGGGCACAGAAATGTCTTTTTTTTCAGCTGGGGTTCCAGGAAGCTTGACTTCCCACAAAGTTGTTCTCCAGGCTGGACTTTACTGTTTGCCCTTCTCCTCACAGAAAGAAAATGGGAAAATTAAGTTTGTGGGTGCCTAGTTGTTGAAGTCCACATGTTATGGACTGTATTTTGGACTTCTGTTTGGAAATCACTAAAGAGTTTTCAAGTTTAAAATGACCAGAGATAATCTAAAGCACAGCAAATTTCCAGCAGAAAGCACAATCCCCATACTCCTGCAATGCCCATCTGCAGCAGTGGCAATGACCTGCCAGGCAGCTCCCAAGGATGCCAAGATCCAGCTGCCAGAGCTCTGGGCAGCTCCCAGGCTCTCTGACTCCATCCCTGCTCAAGTACTTTCAGGAACTTTTCCGGAGTCTGAAGGCCAGCTGATGTGGGGTGGCTGTTGTCCCTGCTAGCAACACTTTGGTGTCCTTGTTTGTGGGAATGGACCTTGGGGTGCTCTAACCTGGACCTGTGTGGAAAGAGGTAGTTGGCACAGGCTGAAGTGAAGTCCAGTGATGTTTTCCAGGCAACTAGTGTTGACACAGCCACTGCTAAAAAACAGTGGGAAAAACAAAAAGAAGAAGAAGGATCTTCACTAAAGTGACTTAAGTGTTGTATGTGGTCAGTGTAAGGGACAGCACTGACATTGCCCATTCACATTATGCATTCTTTCATGAAATTCAAGCCTTGGCAGTACTGTCAGCTGAGCATTTTGGTAATGAAAACATCCCAGAAAGTTGAGATTATACTTTGAATTATATGTCCCATGAAAAGAAATGAGAAAGTTGCTGTCAGTGTGACAGTAAGGTCACATCCTAAAAGATCTGTAGCCAAGGTTCACATTTTCCAGAGAGTCCTTCCAGTGAGGAATTGAGTGATTATCAAGAAATAGTGCTGTGGAGAGACTCATCAAATCCATTAAAATTTGTATTGATTGTCCAAGCCCTGGGCTTTCCTTCTTTACATTTTGACTGTGTTAGTCCATAGACATGGTATAAAAAAGTATGATGAGGGAGATTTTAGGGGCTAAAAGAGAATGTGTTTATTGTCTCTACCACAAATTTTTTTTTTCTTTATGCAAAGAGTTGTATAATTTACACCAAACTTTTTCAAAGTATTTAATATTTTGGTCTTGTTTTCCCTCAGAACATGAAGCAATTTTACTAGTAAATAGATATCACAGCAGTATGTTGTGATGTAGTGGTCCAGATTTTCTTTTCTTTTTTCTTTTTTTTTAATACAGAATAACAAGAGGATTAAAAATGCACGGGGTATTCAAGTCAGTTGTGATTCGTGTAGTGCCACAGAAAAACCAGAGCAGTGATCTCAGCTTGCAATGACTGTGGGTTGTGGCTTTTATTAATAGTCCAGCTGAAGTAGTGGGATGGAGCCTAAGTAGAGTGTGACTTAATAGGAGTCACTGGAGAAAAAGAAAAGGAAAACAAGGAAAGTTCTTTTCTAGTTTTGGCATGCCATGGACCACCCTGATGGACAATATTGGTGATGAACTCTGCTTAGACTCTGCTCTAGTTTGGACTCTTAATTATCTAGAGTAGAAATCTGATAAATAAACCAGGATAAAGCTATACCCGAAGAATCACTTTTAAACTTTAAATTTAAGAGTCTTTGAAAAGTAAATAATATTTTATGTGTGAAATTAAGAAACTGTATCTGGAAGCTACTTTTAAGGGATCCATCTGTTTTGCATAAATGGTAAATGCATGTTCAGCAGTATTAATGAGGAAAAAGTTGTTGAGTTTGCTTGTGAGTTACTGTCATTTGAAGGGAAATGTGCCAAGCAATTGAACAGTAGCTCTACAAGAAAATTCTGGACGTGTGAGGAGAGGGGTTCACAGGAGCTCAATCAGTCTGGTTTACATCGCCACTTCTATAAATTCTGCTTCAGTGACCACAGGCAAATCACATAAATATCATTGCCTCCAGATACATGAAGAAACTGCCAGGTGGGAAGAGGGATTGTGGATTTACAGCTCATTAGTTATTTTACATGGATGCTTAAAGCTCAGGTAAATGCAAGACCCATTGCCTCACTTTCAGTAAGGGTCAGAGCTACCTCGCATTTACTCTGGAGCAGTAACCACACAGACAGTTGCCATGGAGTATTAAATGAGCTGTAAATCCATGCTCATTTACTAGGTGGCAACTTGTTCATGTAGCTGTCTCCTCTCTCTGTGAAATGAGGCACGATGCTTCATTTTAACATCTTGGATATTTGTATAGACAAGAATGATTTTTCTATGTATGCAGCATTTTGTGCATTGGCTACTGCAATAGCAACAGTTTTGCCATAACAATAATATCAATGGAATTACTGGAGATTAGTACATTTTAGCCTTATTTAATGTTTTTAGCTGGAAGTTAATCTACAAAAGAGGTGAAAAAACCAAGAGACAGTTGTCTAGGTCAGATGGATTCTGAAGTGTGTGTGTTTGAAAGAGGAAGGAACAAGAAAGAGTAACTTATTTAAGAACTTATACCATAGCAAGGTGTTAACCCTGAGGCTCACTAACACCTTTGAGGGATCAGTCTTTTGTTAACCACTTCACAGTTTATTCTAATAGCAGACACCAATCTTTGTGCTTGTCTTCTGCCTCTGCTGTGGTATATCTGGTGTCTTCACCAGCTGGCTGACAGAAGGTAGCAGTTAGTTTGAAGACAAAAAGAGTTATGGATGGAAAGTCAGATGTTTCTTATAATGCCTCCATAAATTTCCCCAGTTTGTGGGACTTTGACAGATGATAACATTAAACCAAGAGTTGCATGTTAAGGGTTAGTTTGTGCAAGTACGAAAGGTGTCAGCAAGGGAAGAAAATGTGGAAAGAGCTACAGTAAAGCTACAGTAAAGGTTACATCTATCTATCTATCTATCTATCTATCTATCTATCTATCTATCTTGTATTGATACATCATACTTGTATAAAAAGTAGTCAGACATAACTGATGATGTATAAATAAATGCTGGACTAAGAGGTTATTTTTTTGAAGTCAACCTGAGACATCATTTATACTACTTGCAATGGTGGAGCAACACCTCCATTTTGGGTGGAAGAGCAGATTAAGGAGCTAAATTAGGAAGGTGAAATTGAGAGCTAGTGAAACAGAAAAACAGGACATCCAGTTACATTCTATCAAACTGTGAAATGGGATTTGAAAGCAGAATTTATTTAGGATGGAGAGAATTGCATTTTTGTTACAAAAAGGCTGAGGGTGAGCACTTCTCTTTCTAAAAATGTTCTTTTCCCTTTGTGAATATCTTAATTCATAAATATCCTGCCTTCATTGTCTCTCATATAAAAGTGAAAATCGGTGTAATATAAAAAAAATCTGCTCTGTCTGAGCAGCTGGATGCATACATACATGATGGCTAACATGAAATATCTGCTCTTTATCTGTTCTTTGTACCTCACTGAACACATAGACCAGAGAGGTCTTGGTTTGCTTCCATATCATCAACACTTGATGGTGTGAACACCCAGGCTATCAACCTCCTGCACTATTCATACTCCCTCTCTGTTCTCATGGTTTGAGCAATAGAAATATGGATGCAAAAACACGGGAGGAAAACAGAAACTAAATCCTCAAACATCAGGCTTAGATTTTGCACAAGGCTTTTCATTAGTTTGCATCTTCAGAAGAAAAATAGAGATAAAATCATCTCATGAAATATTGAAACCACTTCTGCCCATATGAATAGTTGAGTGTGAAACATCTCGGTCTACCCTCTGAAACAGAAAATAAACCTTCTTATGAATGCTCTGAGTTATTGAATAATAATATGGCAGTATTCTAATGCTGCTATTGTTGAACCTAAATGAAAAACCTTATTAATCATGGATTTGACAGCTCATTCAGTTATAATAATGTTTCCTGTCAATCCAAGCTCTCATTATAATTGGATCTTACTTAGAAAGAAAGATGCTCCATTGACTGCTCAGATGGAGAAAAATACAGGTTTGAAAATGAAAATATCAGTCTGAATTCTGTTTCCAGGGAGCCTGCTTATGCATTTACAAGTTGGATAACACTTTAATCCTTGCTGTGTGTCACATTTGGATATTACTATAATAAGATTCTCTCACTGACTAGACACCAGCTCTACAGTCATGACAGTGAAAGTGAAAGCAGAAAGAGCAAATGAATCTTCTTCTCAGGGATGCTTGTGTATCACCACCACGACCTAGTTGCAAAGAATTAACTGAAATAGGTGGCTTTTCTACAGAAAGTGGTGTGTTCAGCTGTGAATTTACAGCTAATTTGGTTTCCTGCATGCCCTCTTTTGTGGTCACTCAGTTTGCAGAAAGTATTACGTATTTCACATAACATTGAGAGGAGATTAAGTTGCTTCAAACCAAGGCAATTTGGTGTGCTGTAGGGGTTACAGAGAGAGTTAGTGACAAGGAGCTGTAAATTCATTGCCTAACTTACTGCACAGTATCTTTAAAAACAAGGCCAGAGACAGAACAAGCAAAAGTATCTGAGGTGGTTATCAAAGCAGAGGAATATTCAGGCTGAGACTGAAAGCACTTGGAAAAGCATTTCAGATAAATGTCATTTAGAAGACACTCTGTGGGCTAAATCTGTAGATTGCATATTGGAGACTCCAACTTTGTGGGTGTAACAGAGGGAGGTGGTGCATTCTGTGCAGGTCACAACTCGTTGAGGACACAGAAAACACAGGGTAAGCAAAATTTAGACTTAAATTTTAAAAAGAAGGTTTTTCTAGAAATTCCTTTTCTAGGGCAGCTGAAACAAGAACTCCCAGAAGCTGTTTTTGTTCTTGTTCATTGGCAAACTGGTGTAGTTACAATAAAGGGGAATTTAGAGTAGTTTTCTAAAGAGTAGTATAATACTAACCAGCATAGAGACACCAGATTGCTTTCACTGCCTTGCAGGCCAAGGAGTAAAAAATCTGATAACCTCAGGAATTCTTTGCATGAGAGTCAGGGCTCGCTGGTTGTGTGCTTGATCCAGTGTGCAGACATGCACACTTGAAAAGCAATTAAGGGATCTGTTCTCCCTCCATGGCTCAACCAGATGAGGCACAGGTGGGAGAATAGGCTGTGATCCACACCAGAGTTTAGTAGCTGCATAGGGACAACATGCTTCTTCTATTATTTGTCTTCAATTACTTCATCTTAGCACTATCTTTTATTTTGTTTTGTGCCAAGTGAAGCCAGCTCAAGTCCTCACTGAGACTGCAGTGCCTGACAGAAATAAGAGCAAGGCTAAGAGTGAAATTGCTACAAATGTGAACAGGAATAAAAATCCAAGGGAAAGTGGAAATTGCTTGTTTTGGTTTTGTTGTTATGCATTCCTATTTTATTCACAATAGCTGACTGATTCCTCATCTCTGAATAAATAAATAGATGTTAAGATTTGTTTCAGGTGAAGAGTTGATGCCAGAAGGGATTTCTTGTATTGTTTTAGTGCAATGATCATCAAGTTACAGATGATCGTATTCCTCTACAACCACTCATGAAGTGTGAGTTCATGGAGGTTGTGCAACAGTTTGTAAGGTGCCTATTAGCATAAAATGCCTACAAAATTTGTTGTAGAACTATGTAATTGGAATGGTGGAATAATAATTCAAAGAATATTTTTCAAAATATATAACTTGATCAGCAGCTCTTGAATCCATAAAATAAATATTTATATTCATGGGATAGCTCTGAAAAGGTCAAGTAGGAGACATTTTAATCCATGTTTTCAATTTGCTGCTATATGTTTAGAGTAATAAATCATAGCAGCTTTCAAAAATAACAAAGGCAACAGTAACATATGGCTCTCAAATGTCTGTGGATTGTAGATTAAACTAATTTGTTTTTCCTGAGCACCTAAACACAATTTTGTTATTTGTTGGTTGTGATCTCTTCTGTAATTACAAAAAGAGATTTGATACCTAATGGCATAAACCATTATGCTAACAACTTCAAATTAATGGGCTCTTCCAGCCTATTTCAAAAGACACATTGCCAAGTCCTGCCATCGTATTTTCCATAACTTTATCAAATGTAAATACATTTTCAGATGTACAAATGTAATTTGTATTTGCAATTTTTAAATGTAAATGCAGCTTCTCACCCTGTTTGCAGGTACAGCACAATTTGAATAATGTGACAATCTGAGATACTAATTTGTTGATTAAAAAAATACTTTACAAATGTTTTATGTGTTTATATATCATATGCACCCCTAACCAAAGTGTTGTGCTTGGGTTTCTCTCAACACGTGGTGTCATTCAGATGTAACCACAAAACCTCCTCTCTGGTATGAAGACTCCTGACAGAGAATTTGGCTTTTTTATATGACTTCAGTCATTAGGCAGTGCTAAGCAGTTTCATACTATAAGCACACTTTTGACTGCTCTGCTGTTTGCCCAGCTTCTCTGCTGTGTATATATTTTGATGCCTGTGTCCTGTCTTGGAATGTCTGGACTGGGATAGATGGACCTCGTGGGACATGTGCAAGCATGGTTTAAGGAAATTCATCTCCGTTTGCTTTGATGGATTTGAAACTACTTCCAAGAAGTGTGAATTTGACGTATTTGTTTGGGAAGAGCCAAATGGCATGAGTGTCCCTTCAAGGCTGGGCCAGCGTGCTGCAGTGATGGGTGGGTTGGTACAGTAGAACCACAGAGAGAGGTTCCTTTGCTTAGGAATGTTAGAGATGTGTAAGTCTCTTTACACTTACTCTATGTGTAAGTTTCCATTCTGGTCTCTACTCTCAGGGGTGCCTAGAGAGCCAAATACTTTGTGCCCTTTTCAACTGCATTGTGGAGGTTTCCTGACTGGAATTAGAGCAAGGACATGGGAAACATGGAGACAGATACATGTAGATATGTACATTTTTCAGCCTTGATCGGGAGCTGAGCTCCACCAGTGGTGTAGCAACTAACCCAAAGTGATGACATTAACCCAAATGATGGACATGTTTTTCACAATAAGGCTGTGATTAGTGCATTGCGTGGGAAAAGAGACACCACATTGTGGCTGCTAGTACACACAACACCCATCAGCAGCTCCAGTGAAACCTTGGGGCCGTGGTTATGTTGACTTGGACTCTACAAACTTGTGCAGGTACAAGGTCTGAAGGATGAGGTGCAGCCCGGGTTCAGAAGGAAATGATTTGGCAAGGAAAGATAAGACTTAGGTGTCATCCAGAAACCTGCAGCCTAGAGGAAAACCAACATTCTCAGACAACTGTTTTCATCCCTAGCATACAAGCTGTTGTAGCATTTGCCTTTTTGGGTCTCCTGGGTATGTAGCATGTGCCAGTCTCTCAGCCTTGTTCAGGAATCTCATGGGGTCTGGAAGTTTGGCCAGATGCATATCAAGGACAAAGTTCATTCTTTCATAGAGATGGGCATAAACACAATTTAATTTACAAATCAATCCCAAGATAAAGGTCTGGAGATCCATGCTTTTTTCTGCTGTTCACATTTCATTTCTGAAATAGTTGTGCACATTCGTGAAGTAGAAATATGTTCAGGAAAAAATGTGTAAGTAAACACTTAATGGAATTACTTAGTATGGCTGGGGAAATTGTTTTTCTCCAATTTGCTTTTGTTATTAAAACTAAATATTGCCATGCTAATTCTTTCTGGACAAAGAGACAAAGTGAAATTTCGAATGCTTGCTAGTCCTCCTGTTTTCACAGCTCTTGCACTGCCAGTAAGGGAAGGGCACACTGGATTTTGGGATCTCTAACACAGCTTTTCTTTTCATCCACCACCTAGCTTTTGTAGCATTTTTTTGTAACAGGAACTAGAGACACAGGTGAAAATATCCATACATGTTGCAGAAACATAAGAAACACTGACCCGTCAAAGGCAACAGTCACAGCTTTTTTTTCTTCAAACCCTTATTTAAAACAGGTTGTGCTTGGTTAGAGGTTGATTCTTTGATGTCTTGAAATTGTGGAAGACTATCCTTTGCCCTCTGCAAACATGCACACACAAATAAGTCACAATGATGAAAACTGTTTATTTTGACAGTCTAATCCCAGATCAGACCCCGTGCCTTTCTTACAAGAAGATGAATAATGGGGATTTCTGAAGTCATCACCTTTACTGCTGATGAAGATGTAAAGTATCAGCTTGAATTTAAAAAAATAAACAATTTCAGTAAGTTTTTAATACCTTTGTTGTGAAAAAGAAAACTTTGGTAACATTTGCATGTGGAAAATCCATAAACATTGGTAGAAAAGCACATGATTTGTGGTCCTGCCATAAATTTTGATTCCTACATACTGAAACACTGCACACATAAATGTGTCTGTTCAGGTTCCATTTCAGGAAAAAGAACAGATTCATGTGTCTTGGCTATCCTTTCCTTACTGGTACATAAACTGTAAAAATGTGCTAAAATCCTACCCCACACATGCAAGGTTGTTTACTCATATAGATCCTCTCCCTCTCCCTCTCCCTTTCCCTCTCCCTCTCCCTCTCCCTCTTCACTGTATATTGTTAATATAGCGTGAGAGAAGCATACAATTTTTTAGCTTTCCTCCTCTTTTTGAATTTTATGAATCCGTTTTATTCATGCTTATTACACAAACATCTCACCGTATTAAACTTCTGTCTAGATAATTTTAAATGGCAGAGGAGTGAAATCATCCACAGAACTGAAATTCTTTTTATTTCATCAGTATTTAATAAATGTGTCCCCATCTACCAGTCTCACAGGGTTCATATTTTCATTAATAGGTGCAATAACGTAAATTTATTTCTCTGTCATTTTATTTTTGGATATTTAGTTCACTAACATTTCTCTTTCATCCAGCAGATACATCTGAATAGATTGAATTTATAGAGAATTATGTTTTTAAATGCACAATATGAATATTGTGAGCTGTTTCCCAAAACATAGTAAATGTTTTTTTTCTATTAATTTACCTGATATCATCATAGTTGAAGACAGATAATCTTGGACAAGATTTTTTTTTTTTTAATCTAAGAAAAATATCTACTGATATACAACCACAAAGAGCATTTTGTGCATCTATGTTCATTACATTTAAGAGCTTGTTCAGTTAAGGAAAGATGCCATCCCTACACTTTCAAAGAAAGAAACCAAACCCATAAAAAGCACTGCTTTTCACATTAGAATTTTGTTTACTAGTGCCTAGTCTAATAATAAATGCCATATTCATCCTATTCATTTGTAAATTTATTTTTTAGCCACTTAGGTTATGTTCTACACCTTATAATAAAAGGGGTGATATAAAATCCCCATTTAATAAATTCAACATTCTGGATAAACATCACTGTCATTCTACTTGCAGAGCATAACTGATGAGTAAAATGTTCCTAGTAAAGCATATTCAGTAGAAGTTCAGAAGACAAAGCCCTTGCTAATACCTCTGTTCAAAGCCTAGCCTCGTACTGTCACAACTCTTTTTTTTCTTTTTAAATAGTGTAATGTGTATTTTTAACTCCACCTTCTTCTTGTTTATTTGCTTTGTGGGAGTCCATTTGGATATAGTCTTTGAGAAGAGAGAATGCATCACCACTACTTTGAAATAAATGATATTAGAGGTGTGAAAATAGGAGTACAATTGTTGGCTTTCCAACACTCCCAAGGAACGTTTCACAACAGAAGTGTCTTGATGCACATCAGCAGGTACAAGTACCATTACCTAATGTCTCCTGAGAAGAAAAGAACGAAAAAAAATCCTAAACCTACAAAACAATATTGTATGACCTTTGAAGTGCCATGAGTGTACCACAGAAGGATGAATAGCCCAGTGGTAGTCCCTCTGTTTGAAGGGATCGTGGCCAGCTGCAATAAAGTACAAAGTCTGGCTCCAAGGTAATCCTGCATGCTGCCATAGGGTTGAGTCCAGCGATCTTGATGTGTCACGTCTTGGGTTCTCTCCTCTGAGAGTTCAGAGGCGTGATTCCTTCTACCTGTAATTTGCACCATATTAACTTTTTAAATTATTATTTCTTTATTTTGGACAAGGATTTAAATCCTATTATAAAAAAAGAAGTTGAATTTTTACTACTGTTTTGTGACTCACATGCATTCTTGCAGAGGATTACATCCCATATGTGGACACCAATGCCACACACCAGTGGTGTGAGGAACATGATCTGCTGCTTGTCCTTTCTCTTTAGAAAGGTTTAAGTTCTCCACCAAGTGAACTGAAAATTCAGAGAATACACTGGCTCTGATAATAATTAATAGTAAAGGAATTTTTTTTCTCTAATTTTTATGACCCTTTTCCCTGTTGGCAATTGTGGCCTTTAAAGCCAAAATTGCAGGAGTTTTCCATAAGCCACCTAGAAACCTTGGTTATAGATTTCCCTTGTCCTACATGATTCACCCCTGTGCTTCATCTTTTTCAGAGCTAAAAGGCTTGTCCTATCAATTCATGAATCTATGTATGCATTCTCCAGATCTACAAATGTTGTAAAATCAATTCACTGGAGATGCCCAGAGGATTAATAATTTAAATAAAAAACAATCAGTACTGAGCTGGTGTTTTATAGTGAAAAAATGTCTTTTCCCTATACTATTTCCCCTTCTGGTGCATAAATAATTCCTCTAGTATTAGTGGAGCTATGCTAATTTATACCCACAGAGGACTTGGTCTCAAAAGTCTAATTTAGATGACAACACTGAAGTGCAAAGACTTACCATTTATATTTGTATGTAAAGTACCAACACTCAAGTAGTTGTGTGTCATTAAATTATTTCCAGAAAATAAATTGCCATTTGGAAGGTTTGCTCTTGGGTGAAATTATATCTTTTTGCATGACTTTAGACAGATGCAACGAGTTAATTTGAACAGCTGTTCTTCAGCTCCCTAATTTTGTTCTCTGTTCTATCTCCCATCTCTCCTCTACTGAGCATGCCTTCTCTACATCTGACTGAAATAAATACATGCTTGGACAGTAGCTCTTGTACCTCATTGCAATGTTCCCTCTGTTCTTGGTAAAAAATGAGGTGGTAGGGCATAAAACAGGTCGATGCCAGCTGTAGCTCCTGGGACAGCTAAAAGTTGGATGATAAGAAGGCTGTTTTAAGCCATCAAAGCTCCTTCTTCCTCAGCTGTAATTTTTTTGTTGCGTAGCACAGAATTTCACCCTGGGGTTTTTTGCTGAATAGTGATGGATTTGATAACAGTCTCACCTGCACACTGGACATGTAACCATTAATGGGGCACTTAATTTCAGAGGAACCGTGAGATTAAAACAGCTCATGTGCTTCTGCTTTTCAATCCTCCTGTTAGTACCTTCATAAAGGCTGTGTTCTGTATTCAGCAGTCACTTTTCTCTCCATTAGTTGCTGGAGTATTTGCCTTAGTGGTACTTGAGGCATGCTTCCATGTAGCTCTCCTCCAACTCTGATGCCACACATTAGCCTTTCCCTGTGGCAAAATTATTTTGAAGTCAGCAGGACAGCCATGAACATATATAAACGTGTCTAAACATGAGAGGGCTGCCTTGTTTGCAAACAGTGAAGAAGAGAGGAACCTTGCTGAAAGAGCTTACCATCTGGAGAGGAAAAAATAAGCCTGCAAGCACAGCCTGTATCAAGGTTAAGGCTGACTGATGTAACTGAAACTGAAATCTTGTGTGGCCTGAAAAGACATTATGGACATTGTGGCAAGCTATGAGCTGATCCAATGGGTTTCTGTGCCTGTCGGTTAATCTCAATATTCATCAATGCTTAACTTATGGCCCTGTGGGATACACTGTACTGCATTCTGCTTCCTATTTCGTGCAAGGCAGGTCTCCTTGGTGCCTCAGATAACACTGTGAGCAGCTGGGTAATTATCGTGGTGGTGACCCGAATACAGGGTGAACCTTCTTCACAAAAGGCAGCTCTTTGTTTTGAGGAATCAGGTTTATATTTTTTTGATGAGTTTAGGATATTGGGGTTCTGATGAGCTCATTTTTGTAAGGATGTCCTTTTTTATGATAAACAAGTTGGTTGTTGGAGACTATTTTCTTTACCAGCCAACTATATGCAAATCAATTGAACTTCGCACCTTAATTATAACATCGGGGAAGTTTTCTGACCTCAGACCTCTGTTTCATTTAGAATGGTTCCATCATTCTCTGTTCAAAATATATTTTATAAATACACCAATATTTGTGATGCGTGAATGTGCCTGTTTTGTCAAGACTAAGGCAAGCTTGATTTTTTTTCCACATTTTTCATGGCAGTTGCTATCAGCTGTACAAGTGAACTATATAAGGGGAATATGAAAAGAGATGGGAACAAAAGGCTGCTGCTAGCTATAAGGATCCTGGGGAGGTATTTAATACTTGCAGCTTCAGTTTCTAGGCAGCTGGAGAACTTCTTATACCTGGAGACTTGCCTTGGCTGATCGCTGGAAAATAAGAGTAGGATATTTGGATGAGATAAAATGAGGAAACAGTGTGATGGTAAAAATCCATTGCACAGATATTTATAGTCATCACTTCACCTACAGGGCTCTGTGGAATGAGGGTCTTGAGGTCTCCGAGTCCTGCAGAAACACGCAGTGAGTGGCAATCCCAGCAGATATCCTTATGTTCTAAATAGGTGGAGAATGCATGTCAGAGGGAATAGAGAGCAGACGACTTGCCTGCAGTCACTCAGCAGGTTAGTGGTGAGGTTTTTTGGCTAGCAGTCCTGTTTTGTCCTGAAATAAATCTCTGGGCAGAACTTTTTCTCTGTAGTTTTTGAAAAAAGTATAGGCTGAGATCCCAGAAACAAAGTTTGTCAAACAGTCAGCCTACAAAATGAATTCACAACAACCACAGTATTTTTTAAGGATGCAGCTGTCATGAGTTTGTAATATGTCCCTGTGCATCTCCATCAAGTCTTAGGAAGAAGTTCTGTGTTAAAATAGCCTTGTGAAATAATGTTAGGCATGAGTTTTGCAAAATAATTCTGAAGTAGTTAGAGATCATCACTGGGCAGCTCTTCCTTGAATGGCAGGCAATTTTTTACTAATAACCAGAATAAATTTGCCACCTTACTCTCTGGGAATTCCCCCATCTTCCTCCCTTGATAGTGGAAAAATTAAATTTATTCAGGTAAGAAGAAATGCTATGGCAGTTGATTACTGTACTTAGCTCTCCTCTGGAACAAAATCCCTGACACTCTTTTGTGCCAAAATGTGTCACTGTTTCCCTGGCCCAAACCATTGAATTCTACCATGACCATGAGAGAGCTTTCACAGCAGTGGAAAAGAGTGTAGCTCCATTCTTGCCTCTATGCATTCATTAACTGCTAAAATCTGATCAATTGTTTAACACTGGGATTTGATTTGGCCTCTTCATTTTATGCCTCTGTAAAGCTACCACATTCAGTAAAGGAACACCTGCCTACACTGGAAATCTGCTACAGACCTTTGGTTTAGCTTTGTCTTCCACTTAGGGCTGTGACCTAATAACTACCAAACCAAAGAAAGATACATCTTGATTTTCCTAAATGTCCCTGTGATACATTTCTAGCAAATAATAAATAACTAAATAAGCCATTTGGTCCATAAGAGGAAAAGCGACATACATCCTGATATATTTACTTGAACCTGGGCTGACTTCCCTACTTTTATCACAAGCAAGACAAAAGTAACCATTGGGAGTAAGAGATGTGCAAGACTGTAAGAAAACAGAGTATATTAATGAAAAGTACTCAGCAGAGAGCCTGTTACAGTATCTGTCCTCTCTCCTGTGCCACTGCAGAGCTAAAAGTGATTGATAATAACCTTGTAGTTACTGTACAATTTTCCTACAATTTTATCGTTGCAGTCATGGCATTGATCTACAGTTAAATGAGATAATTCCTGTGTGCTATCTTGCCAGTCTGCCAGGAGCAATGTACCAATTGTACCTGTAAAGTCACAAAAAAAAGAAGAATACCTGCTTGAATCCAGGGCTTAATATAGAAGTTTTAGATAGCTACATTATGAAATTGCTATAAAGAATATTCTTAAGTTTGTAAGAGAAAAGTGATGAGGACTATTCAAACCTAGAAATTTCTATCAGTAATACCGCTTTTATCAGAAGAATATTTAATGGTCTCTGCTTTTCTCCTTTCACTATATGAATCTTGAAAAGCCTTTATGGGGGGGAAGTATGAAACTTTGTATCTGCAGTCTTAGTTATATTAAGATGTAAGATATCAGAAACTATTTATGCTACAAACAATCTGCAAAAGTTAGACTACTAAAAATAATGAAATAGGGTGGTTCAAAATACAAGACATTTTATTTCTACTTTATTTCTGATGGATCAAAATTCAAGCTCTTATAGATTTTACTGGAAAATTCCAATGAAATCCTACTTTGGACTAGAAACCATGCAGTTCAGCGAAAACTTTATGAAGCTTTCAAAGGTATGTGTGAATCTTTCACCCAATTTCTTCTCAACTGTCTTCTTTCACCCAACCCCCTAAACTTAAAATGAAACTTTTGGGTCACAAAACCACACAGACCACCTCCTGTAAAGGTTTGCTAAAACCAGAACACAGTAAAACTCGCTGACTTCAAAGAGCTCTGCACTGCAAGCGTGGCTTCCTACTCCTCCCCAGGTCTAGCTCTCACTTGCATTAAAGCTTCTTTTCAGTTTGGCAGTGCAAAATGGGGCCTCAAAAGGAAGCCAGCTACTGTCACACGAGGTGTGTTTCCCTGTTGCTAACATGCTGGCTGTAGAGGTGGCCAAATGGGCTAGGAGGAGTCAGAAGCTGCTGACCCAATAAATTCTGTCTCAAAAGGATGCATTGGGGCTGCCCTCAGGTTGCTTATGACACAGCTTTTTAATTCACAGTAGGATTGAATAATTTGGGAGTTTATGTCTTTGGAAATGAGTAGTGCTAAAGGGAAGGCTTCTGCTGGCAAGCAAGACTGCGCCATCCACAAACTGTTGCTACCTCACAGATGCTCTTTGATGATCCATGTGAAATTAATCAGAGATTTCAGCCCAGCTCCAGGTAGATTTGAGAATTTTGTCCCTAGAGCCATTGTCACATGCTGTGTCACTTGCTGTTGATCTTATTAGTTATCTAAAAAGCTGAAGTAAGTGTTGGAGAGTGAGACTAACCTGAGATCTGCCTTACTTTTATAAGCTTTCAAATGTAATAGGCACCCAGAAAATACATATGGATTGATTAGTCCTGAAGTTTTCTACACATAAGTAAATAAAAGACTATTAAACCAGAGGATTAATGACAGCAAACTGTATATTCTTTTTTTTGTCAATCTTCTTGTATATTCACAAAGAAAAAATATAAATAAATGATGTCAATTTATTTTCTCTGGTTTTTATTTGAATTTTTGTAGTACGCACAGTATGTTAAGCACTGTCCTCATCTGTGGAAACATGCAGCTTGCTCCCTGAATACCTTTTGGTTTAAGATGTGCAAGATTTATATATCTGATAGATTATTGAGCTTCCTTTGTGCCAGAAAATACACACTGCTGTAGAAAACATTGTTTCCAAGGTCCTGACTTTGCCAGCTCTTAGGCTTGTACAAGACCAGGGTGAGATTTTCCACTTACCAAAGGGGATTGTTCACCATAGTAAACGTCAGTCTGTGTGAATGTATTGGTCTCTGCGGCTCTGCTCCTGTAAATAATGAAACCTGTGCATAACTGTACTCACCCAAAGATGCAAACTTATTTTAATAGACTGATTTCTTCAGCTGGTTAGATATTTTTATTGCATTAATCTGTTTCTCAGTGGGTCAAGAAGACACCAACAGCCAAAACCAGCCAAACGATTTTGAGAATTTGTGTTGCTTTCACTTAAACTCTCAACAAGCCATTTTTCAACCAGCTTGAAACAAGCACCAGCCACCTCATCTTTCTGCAACTTGGCCAGGCTCATTACAGGTTTGTCATTTTGTTTCAGCTGGGACAACCTGGCTTCTGCCCATGCCTCTTTGCTGGCATGATCTACAGCATTCCTGATGTGCTGGTGGTGGCTGGCTGAGGCACAGCCAGGAGCAGCTGGAACATTCTGCATCTGCTCAATGCTGTGTCCCTATACAGCACTCTACTTCCACAAGTTGTGGTTTTGGTAAAATCACAGAAAAGAACAACTCTGGAGAGAGAAATGTCTTCTCACATCCGGCTTGGTGAGTCTTTCTTCCTCAAGCCCTTTGTTTCTGGCTGGCAGTGCCAGGGAGTTTCCTGAGGAAACAACGACCAACTCCCGCCACCGCCACCAAGAGCCCAGCCTCTTCCTCTCCTCCCTGCCATCATTTTGCAAACCAGAGGAAGGAAATTATGGAAGATTGGAGGTCAGCAGTCATTTCAGCTGAGGAAAAATCTCCTGCTGTTGCCAAATGTTGATTGAACATTTTTACCTTTTTTCTCCCAGAGGCAAAGCACGAGAGCCACGTCGGTAGATCTGGCAGAGCAGCCTGCAAATTTTCTTGCAATTTTTCTGCAATATGGGGCACAATCATCTGTTGATAATCTGACATGCAACACATGTGGAAGGAAGGCCTGGCCTGTGTATTTGGACTATTTACTATTAGGAAGAGTGAGAAAATTGTCTTTCCTGTGCAATTAATAGAACTGGAACTATTACCTCTAAAAACTGGCATAAGATTGATGTAATAATAATCTCTTTTAAAACCTTCTGTGAACTCATTTAGAGTCATCTCAGTTTCAAAGTCCTGAGAAGAAAATATTCACATCAGCTGACCATCTGAATGCTGAGCACAGACTCTGAGGAGAAGACAACATTATATTTTTAAAGGCTGGCTGTTGAACTGAAAAGCAAGCGAACAGTTAAGCTTGGCTCAAAACCTGACTGAGATGAAATTTTAGACTGCAGAAATAAAACCTTTTCTAAATCCCCAAGGTAATTCAGTGGACTGGGGAAAACAAAGGAGTGTTATTGATGAAACTCATGAGAGTTACACAGCTCTTTGCCCTGTGTCAATAGTTTGAAGAGTTGTCCACCAAGCAAGTATTTATATGCTCAAAGAATCTTCTGGTGTATGTATATGATCACTGTGGAAAAGCCCTCTGAAAATATTTGTGGATACCCTGACAGATCAGAATTTAACAGCAGAACTCTCCATGCCAACAGTCTTTTAATGCTTTAGTCAGCTGCAACTGTTCTTAAAACCCCACCAACCTGGGTTCTGTAAATGTGTGAATGGAGCATGGGAATTATTTACTTCAGTATTTTGGTTAGGAAATGCAGACACTTATTGTTTAGAATGTCTTCTGCACATGGAGTCTTACAGCAAAGTTTTAAACAGGAGGTTTAAAAGGACTGGTTCAGTACATTAAACCACCTGTCAAGTTCAGAGACTATTTCACGAAGCTGGACATATGCTGAACATGAATGGACATGACCTGGGGATGAGCAATCCCCACTTTCAAGGCTGTGTAATCCTCAGTGTCATTTACAGAAGGGTGGAACTAACAACCAAGGTTTTATCAGGGTATCTTTGGTACAAAGAAAAATTACTGAATATGAACCTTCTTCTGCTATTTGGCATTTCTTAGCATATGAGCAAAATGCCACCATCAGTGTTTTCCATGCTGCTTCTTAGGATGACTTTCCAGTTGCTTTTATTTTTTTTTTTTTCTTTTTGTAAGCCAGGAAATAATGGGTTGAGATTTGCAGAGGTCCTCTCCTCTCAGCTCACTCTTTCTGAATGGACTTAAAAGGCCTTTTAAATGCCACTGAGGCATGGCTCTGAACACTGTTGGAGTGCCAGACCTGTCCTACAAAGCCAGCTCTCAGGAGAAAACCTGGAAAGGGAGTGGATGCAACAAAAGCAACGGAAAACAGTTATGAGCACAGAGGGATATTTAATTCTCATTCCCACAGCTTGGTATTTGGACAAATTGGGCTATAGCCTCTCTGGGAGAGAACTCAGATCTCCAGTAGAGACAGTGCCTAGGAGGGAGGTTGGTTCAGGGAAGGGTGGGAGCAGGAGGTAGGATTGGGCACATGGTATCACACAGTTTCATTTGGATACCTGGGAGTAAATGATCTTGAAAGCCTTTCTTTCCCTTAATTCTTGCTCTCTGTAACGAATTGAGGAAATTCAAAATCTAAAATGCCAACAGCTAGAAACAGACCAAAAGTCTTCTGTTAATAGTTTTGGTAAGTATTTGTAATCAGAAGTGATTTTTTTTTTCTGGTGGGTGGGTACTTCCCAATTTGCCAAAAGTATCAGGATGTGAACCTCCTTTCCGATGAGGAAAAATCCAGATCCTTTAGAGGACATGGTTCAATGTTGCCAACAAACCAAAGACCCCTCTGAGTTGGCTGGGTTTGCTGACCACCAGTGTGCAGTTCTGCACAGCTGCAAGGGAATTAATTGTCAGAACTTTGAAATTATGTCAGAGAATAAAAAATAAAAAGGGAAGTGAAAAATGGGGCAGAATAGTTTCTTTCTGACAAAACAGGCTGGCTTCTAGTGGGCAAGCTGAAATATTTATATACTCATATCTCTGTGTACATTTATATGTGTGTAAGTGTGTGAGAAAGCAAAATTCTTGAAGGAACTGAAACATTGCAGAAATATCTGTTAGAAAAGCAATGCATTTTGCTAATAAAATAACCCATTTCCCTTTCACTCCTGCTGTTACATTCCCTGCTGTGGCCTGGAAACCAGATGATTTTGAAAAACAAGAAGCCTGATGCTGAATTCAGCCATGACCGAGTAAATCCAGTATAATGCTTTCAGGTTACAGAGAGTCAGTGCAAATTTACACCCAGAGTCTGAGGCAGTCTGAAGCATTTAATTCCTACCAGCTCAGTGTCCTGCTGCTTTCCCGAGGGTGATGTGTGCTGTGCACAGCGTTTTCTGTCAGGCAGCAAGAGGAAGTAAAGGGTGAGTTCTGCAGCTGGACTTAAGGACTCATGCTAGGAAGGCCAGCACAGCAGCAAGAAAACAATTTATTTTAAAAATCTCACTCCCCACCCCCCCACACACTGCCCAGTCTCTGCAGGATCACAATTAGAGGAAATGGGACAGGATACATTCAGGCTAAGGGGAGTCAGAACAAGGCTGGAAGTGGGTTAGAAGTTCAAGAGGAGATTGGAGAAATACTTGGAAGAGACAGCCTTTGAGTGTTACTAATAGACAAACCACGTCAAACTCAGGAAATTCCCTGAGCTGAAAATAGTAAGAAGCTAGAGTGTATTTGGATGTAACAGGTCCTGACTTTCTCTGTTCTTACTCTTCCTTGGTGTCTGCTTAAGGCAATGGTGAAGAAAAGATACTTTGTGAGATGCATTTTGACCTGAACCAATGTGTGTGTTACTTAAATATTCAGGGGCAGAGGAGATCTGAGGACTGAGAGACAGATGGAACAGTGCAGTGAAGGCTGCTTCCTTTGGAGTCCTGTGTCAGGAGTTACAGGAAATTTCATTCTTCTTTTCATTCAGTTTCAATTCAGATTTTCCACACACTAGACTGCACTTACATTCACATCATTTTCAGCCTTCAGATTTCAGTCTGTTGAGTATATTCCGTCTGCAGGTTGGCAAACCTGCAGGTAATTAGCTCTCCCTTGTAATTATATTTCCAGTTAATGTTCCATTAAAGACAAATGAAAAGAATTCACATCTTCTTCTTAAGTGGTGATAGCACAAAATACAACATTTCATAGCCTTTGAACAAGCAAGTAGTTCCATTAGCCAAGGTGAGGTGCATTTGTAATACAGAAGTAGACCTCATTAATTCAGGTCTTCAGGTGTATACTGTTTTCCTCCCAAGAACTTCACTGTTTGGTGAGTGGATAGCCCAGGAGAAAAGCAAAGCCAGCCTTTCATAGGCTGTGAAATGATGGGATCCTCTTCTTGCTTCCTTTCAGGGCTGTTGTGAGTGCCGTGGAAACCAGGATTTCCACAGGATTTGGTACTGAGTTTCATTGTCCAATCTGAAACAGCCCAAGCCTAATTTCTTTAGCTGAGTCCTCACAGGTGTGGCTGCAATTTCTGTGCCTGATGGCAGGGAAGGCAGGCTGGTGAAGAGTTCAGGATGTGTAGAAAGGTGACAGATGGTGCCTTCTTACCAGCCCCTACTTACTTTTTGAAGCAATGTGGAATAGAGTACATTTCGATTTGCCAGCATGTAAAAATGCTGAAAACAATAGTTTTCTTTCATTGCATGGTGTGCTGAAGAGACAAGTGCTGTTTAAGAAGTAGTACTCAGAAAAAAAAAAGCTCCAAACCTTAACATAAAGACATCACTGCAAAAATAAATGTAATAATATCATCCACATTACAGTAAAGATGAAAAAACTATTCTCTGCTCTGAGGCACAGGGGATCAAGCACTCCCCCCTTTATGTATTTAGCAGAGAGAGAAGAAGGAGGAGACGGAGCTGGGAGGACATCATGCAGCTCTGTATTTTGCATTTGAACCATTGCTAAAAGATTTTTAAATAGCCTTTTTGATTTTTAACACTAAGATGAAGGTGTAAGCCTCGTGATTTTGTGCTGGCTAATACAAATTGTTTCATCCTAGGCTGCTCAAGGGTGCCCAACATAATTTTCTGTTTTCTTTTGCTTGTACACACACTGAGCAGGGGAAAAATATCTGGGAAAAGGGGGCCAGAGATAGTTACCCAGAGATAGGAAAGATCTTTGATAGCAAAACTTAATTCTAAAGTCTCTTGAGGCACAACTGATACTACTCTGGGAAAATTTTGGGGAGAGAAAAATACCTCATTCAACAATTGATTAAACAAATACTGTGAGCAGTGAATGAGTACATGAAAGTCATTGGATTAAAAACTAAAATCTTGGGATTCTGAATTACTAGAGCAAGTAAAGGATTTTAGTAGAATGCAATAGAAAAACACCGTTGTGTGTTATTTTATTGATTACATAATGCAACTTATTTTGTTTCCATTAGCTGCAGAAAATTTAGTGTTCCCACCTATACTGTGGGAACTGTCAGTGAAGAGTTGCAGTATTTCCTTACCTCCTTAAAGCCTTTGAAAAATTTCCTGAGAAAGCCTGTACTGTTCACATACAACAGCCCTTTTAAAAGGTCATCCTATCAGCTGGATCTCTTTATTCCTTCTGTTAATTCCCGCCGCCCCCACCGCAATTATTAAACCGCAGCCTGTTAAATTACAAGATCTTTACGTTTCACCACATGCATCCGAAAAAATCACGAACTCTGATCAAGTGTTGTTCTGTTTCTCCGTAGCATCAGACACAATCACGAATTTTGTTGTGCGTCGTTTCAAACGGGGGGAAAAAGGGGTGGACCAGGAAGAGAAGTCTTTGCCGGAGGAGGGTTGGGATGCCAGACTATCCGGTTTCATCGCTGAGCCGGTCCCGGGGAGCACGTTCCGCGGGGAGCGCTCGGCAGAGCGCCGGGACGCGCGGGGATGCGCCGGGATGCGCCGGGATGCGGAGCCCCCTAGCGATGCCGGCCGCCTGCTTCCCCGCTTATTCCTTTTTGTCTGGATGTCTTTGGTTGTCCCAGCTCACAGACAAAGTGCGTGTGGGGCAGGGCGCGGTGTCACTGGTTTCTCCAAGATCAATCGGCTCGGTACATTACTTTCTTTTATTTTTGTCGAAATGGATCTGGCTGGAACATGGCTTTCTGCTCTGGTTTGTTTTGGTTTAAAATCCAAGTATTCTCATTCAAACTCTGAACAGGGATTAACTATGCCTATCCCTACAGCTAGGAAAACATAAGATCTTAAATACGGTGTTTGAACCCTTAGAATGAGCCTACAGTAGCATTAGCCTACAATCAAGCATGATTTTATTTATATTTTCCCCCTTTTTAATCTTTGAGAAAAGAACCAGGAACAACCTGGTCTAGTGGAATGTTTCCTTGCCCATGGCAGTGGTGGTGGAACTAGATGCTCTTTAAGGTTCTTTCCTGCCCAAGCCAATCTATACTTCTATGATAAAAAACAGTCTACTGACTATAAAAGTCAAATTAATTGTGATTTTTTTTGGTATGTACAGAAAGTACCTTGTGAGAAAGAAATTTATGAAGCACCTGGATCACAAAACTTGATTTGATCATGTGATTTTTGTCTCTTTTAGGCAGAGAATAGCCCACAAATTAATACAATTTTGTTTCTGTCTTTGAAATTATATAACCTTGACCCACTTGACCCCTTCTTTGTCAAAATAGTTAATCTGCAGTTTATAGTACCTTATGAGTCCTGCAGGCAAATAATAATTCTCCAAAGAGCTCTCATCCTGTATATTAATAAGGCTAAATGAGGATCCTCTTTATTGCCCATGGCCTTTCTGAAGTATCTTCTAACTAGCTCTTCTCCTTTTCCACACTCCAGTGGGCTGTGGAAAATGAAGACTTGATATCATGTCCTGGAATCAGTGCAATGGGAAAGACTGTTAAAATTCTTTGCTACGAAATCACAGACCCCTGTCAGTACCCTTTGCTATGGGTACACTGTGCCCTTGCAAAAATTACCTTGATGTGCAAGGTCAGTTGGCTTGCCAATAGATCTTACAAGAAGGCTACCTTGGGATACAAGTGAATAATAATCCAAAGGTAATTGTTTCTTTTCAAGTGGAATAAATCAATCTTAATTGTCTGCCATAATAATACAGATTTTGAGACACGTCAGCAGTTCCTTTGTGTGTGTTCCCATTATTCAATTCTGTGTTTCCCACCTCTTAGGCAAGAGCACCCATTCAGATTTCTAGTCATACAGTAGGTGAGATGTCTTTTCATGGAATCATAGAATGGTTTGGGTTGGAGGGGGCCCTAAAGATCATCTAGTTCCAACCCCCTGCCGTAGGCTGGGACACCTTCCCTTGGACCAGGTTGCTCAAAGCCCTATTCCAACCTGGCCTTGAACACTTCCAGGGATGAGGCACCCACAGTGCCCCTGGGCAACCCAAGCCAGTGCATCACCCTCACAGAAAATAATTTCTTCCTAAAATCTAATCTAAACCTACTGACTTTCAGTTTAAAACCACTCCCCTTGTCCTATCACTACGCTATCTAATAAAAAGTCCCTCCTCTTTTTTACTGTAATCTCCCTTTAAAGGGAAAGCTGCCAGAAGGTTTCCCCAGAGCCTTCTCTTTTCCAAGCTGAGCAACCCCAGTTGTGTCAGCCTATTTTCATAGGAAAAGCACTCCAGATCATGTCTGTGGCACTCCTCTGGGCCTGCTCCAGCAGATCAATGTTCTTCTTATGTTGGGGGCCCCAGAGTTAGATGCAGTACTCTGGCTGGGGTTCCAGCAGGGAGGAATAGAGGCAGGATCACCTGATGATGAGCATTTGTGTAAATCTGACCAATGTAGTTACTCCAGAATGTTCTCCAATGTACGCTCTTCCGACCCAAAAGTGATTCAAATCTGTGACTCAGGATGGTCTAAGGCTCTGAATGTGATAGCATTTATTCTGGTTGATACCACATGGGAAACAAAATCTGTGATTATTTTCTGACCCACTGTAATTCCAAACTGTCCCTGCAGAAGGCCATGCAGATGTAATGACCATGTGAGCAAAATTATACAGGTAGGTTGTAATTCTGTAGGCTCTGAAGCTCATGGAGTCTTCTTTATAAATCAGCAACTATGAATATGTCTCTCTCTACCACCCTCCCTCACAATTTCCTTGAAATACTCTGCAAAATATTTAAAACTAAAACTTCATCCAGCCTGGTTTGGGCTTCCCAGTGAATACAGCACTGTGTGACTCTTGCAGAACTGTTGTATGCAGCTTGTGGGGATAAATTAGTTTGTTTTTTGTTTTTTGGGGGTTTTTTTGTCTGTCTTTGGGCAGTGAAATCATTCATCACACTTTCATTCTAGGTATATATTTTTTCTTCTGGTGGGAAGGTGAGTGCAGCAATTAAGCCTTTTAGAGATAAATATACCCATGCAGTATATGCCAAAGCAACAAATATGTATCTGGAGCTTTGGCTTGGGTTTCTGATGGCTGTAAATATTGCCTCTCCAAGTTATTTTTAAAGATTGCAGTAAAAGGTTTATGTTCTGTATCTACTAGCATGGGTGACTTGTACTCCAAAGGTGTAGTGCCATGTCCAGCACTGATTGCTCCAGCAAACGAGTACCCCTCTTCACCAGAGTCATTCGTAATCGTGCAACAGCTTGACTTTCAGTCTGGAAAAGCATACTTTGTCAGATTGGTTTATGCCACTACATCTCTCACCGCATTTTCAGAGATCGTGACAGCTGTTGGTTTCATATTTACTCCCACATTTTTCAACAAATGTTGTTTCCTTCCTTACTCTGAATGTTCTAGATGCTGTTGAGGTATTCTTTCCGAAAGCAACCAAATAATAATGTGTATTATGAACATCAATTATTTTCCTTTTTTTTAACCAGATTTAAAAGACTTTTTTCTTACTTGCTCTAAGAGATTCTCCTTCTTCTGTTCTGTCTCAGTGGTTACAATAATTTTGCTGGACACCTCCAAAGTTGGAGAAGGGTGGTGGCTGTTGTTTGTTTTGTGGTGTTATTGTTGGTTTTGGTGGGTTTTTTTTGGTTGATTTGTTGGTTGGGGTTGTTTTTTTGTGGGCGTTTTTTTTTTGTTTGGTTGGTGTTTTTTTTTTGTTTTTTTTTTTTTTTTTTTTTTTTTTTTTTTGTTTTTTTTTTTTTTTTTTTTTTAAGAGCTTCTATGCTATTTTATGGGCTGATTGAGTAGTTATGACCAAATACTGCTGTCTGAAGCTTGTGTGGGATAGGGATTGCCTTCAGTGTTTTGGGGTTGTATCTCACAAAGGAGCAAGAATTTCCAGAATCAGTGCATTGTGAGTTATAATTTGACTCCTGGAAGGGGAAAGATTCTCTCTCCAGAAACTGTTCTACCTAAAGAAAAGATGGCTCAAGAAGAAGAGTAAAAAATCTTTGGAGAAGATTGGAGAAGATTAATGGAGAGGAATTACAGCACCAGCATGAAATTATGAGTTAGGGCAGTAAAAAGAAATCTCACGACCCAAAGTAATTTTCAGTGCAGAAATAAAATTTGGAACTCATTGCCACATGATACTGATAACAGAAAGGTAAATTAATTTAAAAAACAATTAGACATAATAATGAAAAAAATATTCACATTTGTTGGATACAACTGTTGATAGCTCACATTTTTTAAGTTGGAGGAGAACACAGCTTGGAGCTGTGAGAAGAGGATGAGAGCAGACACTTATGTTGCAGGGGGAATCAGCATTTTGGAACAGGTTTTGTGTAACTGTGGCTGTAGATGGGGAAAACATTACTATTTGTCCAGTGGCACTCATAAGAACTACTGTCAGATTTCACTGCTTCTCGAGCAGATAAGCAGAGGGAAGATTTTCTTGCAGAAGAGAGCGCATGTACACACACACACACACACACCCACACCCACACACACCCTCCACACAGATGCAATGCATTAAACTCTTCAGGTGATCAAGGGAAACTCATTCAAACCCCACACTCTGAAACTCAGTTTGTTTCTGAAATCTTTTCAGTTCTTCCACCTTTGACAAACAGCTTCTGCAGAATTCTGACACTTCTGTTCTTACTCAAGTGATGCATCTCAGCCCTTTAGTTCTCACCTTAGCTCTCACACTTTTTTTGTGTTTATCCTGTTTGACATAACACCTCCTATTTCCTGAGAAGGACTGTTCGTATTTAGACTCATTTACCTTTATGGCTTTATGCTTTGACTCCTAAGTTGTTCCTGGACCACAAGAAAACCTGAAGATGTCATGGGCAATTCTTAGCCATTGCTGTAAATTTTTTAGTTCATGCACCTGCAGATGTTGGTTTTAATTTCCAAATGCTGAGATTTGGGGTTTCCTCATGAGTAGTCTCTTATAACAAATGACTGCAGCTCAGATTATGAGTTTTTAATTGAATTAATGTTTTTTTCTGGCAGTAACTATTGAAAATCATGGCTGATATCCTGCCTTCTTTAAATTAGTGGAACAATGACTCTGCCTAGATAGAAATTCTGTGTTGTTAAGTTTGACAAGTATTTAAAATACAACAGTAAGGTTTCTCTATTATATAGTTCTAAAAAAGCAACTTATCTTGGTTGGTCTCTAGTATAATTGTTTTCTGTATTGCTATTAAGGATGTTAAAATGCTATCAGGTTTCAGCATAAAGTGATATGACAGTTAATTTTCTGTAATCCTATTTGTTTTTAAATGTTTGAGTTTTGCATATTTTAATTTGTTTACAAGGTGCCCCAGGTAACTATTTTTTCACAGCATGTGGTTTTGCTGATGAATTATAAGATTAGCACAAATTCCAGATACATTTTTCTTAATGAGGGGATCTTTCTATTTTGATACCAAGGCCTGTTTTTAATTAGTTAAGGCAATGCAAAATAAATAAACTCAACATACTCATACATCACATTGATTGTTAGTATTAGTAGGGTAAATAAGGAGCTGACTAGAAAATAAGAAAACTCATGCTTAAAAAAGAAAACAACCAAACTTTTGGGTTTTATGCCTACAGTTTAAATCGAGGTTCCATTCTTCCCTGAAAGCTGACCATTAAGCGAAAGCTTTCTCTGTGCTATGTCAAACAACTAGAACACAGAAATAATAGTAACCTTACCCTTTCCAAGACCTTTAATCTGTAATAAGAAGGTGTGAAGGATGGGACTAGTTTAATGGCAGCTCTGAAACATGGTGATTTAGGCATTTATTTTACCCAAGAAGAAGGTGGCCATTTCTCAAAAACTGCCTATAAGGTGAGTGCTCATATAATTGGGGCAGTCTGGCAACAAACAGGTGGGGTATACAGGCATGTTTAGGTACAGAAGATCAAGGAAAGGAGAGGAAAGAAAGGCCATGCCCTCCTGGTGAAAGAAAGTTAAAGACCCTGCAGCCTTGGTGAGCCTATTCCACAACACACTGAGCACAGTCCTGGTTTGAACAGTGCCTTTTCCATTGGGTTGTTTTAACTCTCTGCTGTGGAGAATTTCTTCTGACATTTCTGTCCTCTTTGCAAAACATTTCTTAACTGAGTTTTTTTTTTCCACAAGTGCCTGAGTTTTTTGTGAGTTACATCACTGCTTACAGCTTTTCTGGGCCTCAGAGGTTCATTTGCAACCAAGGTGAGCGCTACCCAGCGCTGTGCGACCCATAGAGCACAAACGTGCGTTGAATGCTGTAGCTCAACTGACCCCTGCAGATCCATCCTGGGGTTTCTCTTTTTTAAGAAAAAGGAGAAAAGTACCACAGACTCCTCTAACTGAAAAATAAGGGTCTTCCACTTGCATAGTATCGTGATTCACCCACTAGGCAAAGTCATCCCTGTGTTTTGTAGACTTTATCCTCATTTGTTTTTCTTAATATACTTTTCCAATTTTTCTATTTTCATTACCAGTGACTTCTTTTGTTGCCAGCTGATATCTTTTTCAAAAAGGGCAAATTGTTGTAAAATGTGGGCTTGTGTTGCACTTTTGCAAATTGTGGGTTGATTCTGAAAAGATCAGATTCTATTACTGTGTAGCTAATGTCAGATTTACCAACATGACCTTATCTCTCTGAATAGGATGGGCTTTATCACTGCTAAGGAAAAAAATCTGCATTTGATTTTGAATGGAAAATCTATACTGATTATTTCCTAAAATATATACTCTGGAGTAATGATTGCAATTGGTCTGTACCTACACTGCAGCTACTGTAGAGCTTCACCAAAGAGATATTTTTGACACTTTTAATTGACTGTTACTCACACAGCTAAAAATATGTATTTGACTGAAAGTATTTATGACATAAATACCTCAGAATTAAAAATAAAACAACATAATTATGGAAAGCCGTGTATGAAGCTTGAATTTCATGGGATGCAAATATTGCAGCCATCTAACTTACTTTTTCCAATGTAATAAAACTATAATTAATAACACCATAATTGTCTGTTCCCATCATCTAACTATACTATGCTGTGAATGCTACTGGGTAAATGTAATTGAAATGTCAGACTTTATATGAATTTGTGATGTAATATGTAGCAGAACACATTAAATGAACAATCGATACAATAAAAATAGTTAATCAGAAAGTAATCTGAATCAACCAAAAGGGATACATAAATCTCCTTTTGCCTGTGTGACACCATATAACCAGAAATAAAAAGGAAAAGGAAGACTGGAGATGTGTTTAAGAGATAAACCTTTCACCTAGAGTGCCTCCTGGTCATGTTGTTTTGTGATGTACATGCCTGAAAGATAAGCTCTGTGGCAAATGTCATTGATGACTTTGACAAACAGAAAGATCTGTAGTTAAAATTCACAGAAATAACCCAAAGAAATGTTGGTTGTGCGTGTCACGTGAGTTTGGAATAACAATTTACATGGAAAGTTAAAGTGCTATTCTATCTAATTTCAGAATTTCTACACAGACACCACCAAGAAACTGTGCTCCGATCAAGCTGCTGATGTTTTGGAATTGCAAGTTACTTGTCAAAACGATTTGGTGCATCGTGAGAATAAGGACATGACTGGGAAAGCTACACTAGTGGAAACCACTGTGACTAAAGGTCAGTTAAGCCTTATGGTTTGAGCTATTAATACAACAAAGCTTAACCTCAGCTCTAATGAAAATTTGACATACAGGAGTGTCTTGTGTGATTTCACTTGGAATCTGTGGCTTAGTCAAAAAGGGATGAAAAGTGAACCTTTCTGTTCTTCCTCCATAAATGCCGTAAGGCAAATTCATCCAAGCTCTCAGCAGCAGCGTGGTATTAAACTCTGCTTGACACTGCAGCATGAATATTCAGCGGTTTTTAGGAACAGACGATTGGAAAACGTGTGCTGTCCTTTTGCTTTAGAGTGATGCTC
This sequence comes from Brachypodius melanocephalos, assembly GCA_013398615.1. Classification (NCBI taxonomy): domain Eukaryota; kingdom Metazoa; phylum Chordata; class Aves; order Passeriformes; family Pycnonotidae; genus Brachypodius; species Brachypodius melanocephalos. Next base: position 19,986,614 of record VZSR01003807.1, read on the forward strand.
ATACATAATCTCTTATTAAAAAAATACCCATCCCAAAATATTTTAAGATGAGAAAGACATTTACATTAAAGATACGGAGATGCCTTCAACTCATGTTTTTGTATTTTGAAGAACAAAATTATACTGAGCAAATTACCTGACCGATACTTGTTTTTAAAGTCTCTATTTGTTTGTGTTTCCCATAATTTTGATAGATCCCTAGTACTTCTACTTATCTTTCAAGTTTTTCCTTTTTCAGAATTGAACCATAATGAAGTTGAAAAGCTAGATGATAAGACGATGAATCCAAATTTATTATATATTTTCAACTTTACAGCTAATATTAAAAAAAAAATTATTTCATTAATCTCTCAGTCACAGGTTATATTTGAAATATGAACAAATCACATTAATTACTACACTGGAACATTTGGAAGACTGAAGCACGAATATTCATCCTCACAGTATTTATTAACTGATAATTGGTATCAAGAGAAGAACCTCTTATAAATTCCTCTTTTTTTCTTGTCATTCAGTGTGTAAGACTCTTAAACAGGATTTTCTATTTGAAATTCTGTGTACTGAAACTTCTAAAAGCCACCTAAACCACTTTTCTGGAGAAGAATTACAGTGTCGTGTTGAATATTCACTAATCCTTATTGCTGTGGAAATTGATTATTTGGGGTCTGATTATTGAAAGTGATGTGGTTTAACCCCAACCAGCAACCAAGCCTCACACAGCTGCTTGCTCCCTCCCCACCAGCAGGATGGGGGGAGAACTGGAAGGGCAAAAGCCAGAAAACTTGTGGGTTGAGATAAAGACAGGGAAAGCAAAAAACACTCACACAAACAAAGGAAAACAAGGAATTAATTCACTGCTTTTTATGGTCAGGCAGGTGTTCAGCCATTTCCAGGACAGCAGGAAACAGTGTAACAGTGACAAACTCGATCACTCCAAACGTCCCTGCCTTCCTCCTTCCATCCTTTTGGTCAATTTGGGTCACCTGTCCTGTGTCTCCTCCCAAACTCCAGTGCACCCCCAACTTTCCTTTCTAGTCATGGCAGTATGAGAAGCAGAAAAGCCCTCGGCTCTGTGCAAGCCCTACTCATAAAAAAAGCCCTTGCACATTAAAAAAACCTCCGTATTATCAATCCTGTTTTCAGCACAAATCCAAACCAGCCCTGTACTAGCCACTGTGAATACAATAAATTCTGCCCCAGCCAAAACCAAGTGTGGTATTTTGGTATATGGCAGCTTTGAAATACAATTCCAGATTTGTTATTTTGTGGTTTTGAAAAATCTCTTCTCAGGCTCTGTTCTGTCACTGTTTAATGGTTGGATTAGATTTTATAGGGGTACTTGGTGAAGCTTACATGTTAGCAGCTATAAAGGACAGTATCCTCAGTTTAAACTCCACAAAAAAAAGGGAATACAAACATAGGTTAACATGGTACTCTTTTTTTTTTGTCAAGGGCACTTCCTTTAAATCACTGAGGCTTGACTTTGAAAACCATTGTCTATGCTACAGGGATTAATTGCATTATTTGCATGGGTTAGTCTCTGTAGAGTGAGGCAGACATGGGAAGCAGAGGGAACACACCTGAAGAAATTGTGACCAGGGCTTCTTTGAGGAAGAAGGCAGACACAAAACTTATGCTGAAGACTGGCTTATTCACAAGCACAAAAGTCAATGCTTGAGTAGGTACTTAACTTAGTAAGTCAATGCTTGAGTAGCCTAGACTCCTCACAGACAGGAAATATCACACAGGCTAAAGTCTCAAAATGCCTTTACCATGAAGAGTCTTCAAATATTTTTCTGAATGCAGCTTCTCAGTTGGTGCAAAAAGTGAAGTCATAGAGTCACTTCCTGTGCCTTTTAGGGGAACTGTACAGCAGTTCTTCTAAACTGAGATCCCTTGGCTGAGAAAAGCAGTATGGATCCACTGTTACTAAGGCTTCAGCTCAATAACAGGACTGGGAGGTCACTTGTTCTTTTCATTTTCCTACTGTGAAGGTATTTGTTACTGCTTATGTTTCTTTTCTACCTGGGCACCACTGAGAAGTATCTGTCTCCGTCTTCTTCCTATCTTCCCATCAGGTACTGATACCCAGTGATAAGATCTTCCCTGAGCCTTCTCTTCACCAGACTGAAGAGTCTCATCCTTTTCAGTCCCCCCTTCTCTTTCAGATGCTTCAGGCTCTGGATCGCCTTTATGACCCTCTGCTGGACTTGCTCCAGAACATCCGTGTCCCTCTTGTACAGGGAGCTCAGATCTGGACCCAACACTCCAGGTGTGCTCTCACCAGTGTTGATCAGGGGGACAAGGATCTCTGCTGGCACCACTTTGCCTAATGCAGCCTAGGAGGTGATGTCCTGCTTCGCCACAAGGACACATTGCTGGAGCATGGTCACCTTGTCTTCCAGGATCCCAATGTTTTCCTTGGCAAAGCTGCTTTCCAGTTATTCTTCCCCAGCCTATATTGATTCATGGGGTTATTCTTCCCCAGGTACAGGGCCTTTGCATTTCCCTTCACTGAACTTCATGAAAGTCCTCTCTGCTCAGTTCTCTAGCCTGTTCAGGTCCCTTTGGATGGCAGCACAACCATCTCAGCTGCTCCTCCCATTGCAAACTTACTAAGGAAACCTCGTTCCCATCGACTGTTCCATTAATGAACCACTGTGTCTATAGCAGGCACCCACAACATCGCTCATATTGGTCTCTCCATTAAATCCTGACTCAGAAATTATCAGGAAGCTCTTCACTTGTCCCTAGGCTGCCTCTGTTACCCATGGTGCCAGCAAAATTTCCTCTTTCTTCTTCATGCTCCTTGTTAGCTCATGCAGTTTTTGGTTCTGGACACCAGAAAACAGACGTGGACTTTTCACAAGGGTTCCAGGTTTGAACCTTCTACTGAACATGTTTCAGCACCACGGTGAAACGATGCAATATCACTGACTGTCCAATCTGCCCTGATTGAAGTCTGTCTGACTTCTCTCTATTCATTCAGAGATAGTAGCATTAATCTTTTGTCAACCTTATTGTCTTATTATTTGTCATCGATAAACCTTCTTCAGAATCTCAAAAGGCACTTGATTTTTACTGTGATTTTTCAGTTTCTAACACAACCCTGTTTTTCTTAGCCAATTCTTCACTTGTTCTTAATTTTGAAACAATCTAATTGAGAAGAATGCTTTTTCTAGGGCCTTTTTCAGGTTTGAAAATATCTTTTCTTGATTGTTCTTGATCTATTTCCTTTTACCCTCATTCCATCAAGATCCTAATATTCGCTGTGACAACCCTTCTGAGAAAGCAGAGTTTACTTTTCTTCTGGTTGAGACCCACATATCAGTAGTCATGGTAGACTGATGACTTGACTCCTCCTGCTTCTAGCTGACACTTTTTTTTTAAACTTTAGCTATCATCAGTCAGGATCATCTTTTTCCTGTGTATTTCCATGAGTTCATGGCTGGAGACCTATGCTTTGCAGGTAGCTTTGGGTGTAGGACCAAGAGTATTTGAGGAAAAAAATGGTGTTAGGACTGCTGAAAGCTTGCATGATTCTGGTACTGCAAAGATTTATGGCACTAACTCTTCCCATCTATCTGAGTTCTTAGCCATGTATCTGATCCAAAAGCTCATCAGTCACAGGTCTCCTGCCTCATTTCTCAGCAAAATTGCAATTAGTTAATTTGTAGTTCATCCTATTTACTCTTTTGGCTTAGGCTACTCGTGGAGAACCAAATAAAGGATAGCTTTTGTTACTGAGGATTCCAAACAAGCTCCAATGTACCCCTCTTAGTATGCACACAGAAAATCATGAAGTAGTATCGTAATGATATTTCTTTTGCAAGACTGGGAAATTGCTTCTTGTTTAATTGCCATGGAGTACATCCCTTTACCAACTCTGTCCAAATTGGAGTATAGTGTGAGTTTGAGCTAGGCAGATGTAACCCAGTCCAAAGAACAGTGATGGATTGTGTGCTGACATACCCAAATCAAAGCTAAATTTTTTCTGAAAGTTGTATCTTAGTATAGTCCAAAGTTATTTGGCTTGATTAAAAGATAACTGCAGAATTATACAGGAAAGTGGATTAGATTATGGAACAGTTCTTCCTGGCCAGCCAAGGAATCCCCATGAGTCCACTGCTGCGTGCAGCAAGCTTGCCTGTTCCAGAGGGTGTACTCTGCTCTGCTAATTCAAAAGATAATGGATTAGAAAATATGTCAAGACTAATAACACAGACACACTCCTGTGGGTTTTGAGTGGGAGGAAATGCACCATTCACTGACTAATCTTTAAACTTCTACTGATGAATGTTAAGCCACCCTCCAAAGCACCAACCTGTTTCAAATTCCTAATAAGGATGCTGAATCTGTACCCTCAAAAACCCCCCTAGTAACAGAGACAATTTCTATTTCTTACCAAAGGCCAGATAGTTTTGAAAAGAAAAACAACATGTTTTTTCTCTGTTTTAAAGCCTCTATTGTCTTTCTTTAGAGTTCATGTTAATAAAGATAGGATTTATTATCCTTGTTTCTAAGGAATAGAACCTTCTTCCTCTGTTGCAATTAAACCTGAATAGGCCACTAAAGATATTATCTTATTTTCTTATATTTGACTGAGTATGAATTAATTAAAAATGGTAGCAATATCTGCAGGATAATAACCCTCATCAGAAATCTGCTGTATCAGTTTTTCTTTATCCCTGAAATTTATTCTAAGTGGAATTTCTATAAAACTACGTAATCTTCTTGTTCGTGGCATAGGTTACTGGAATAGTTACAGTCTGCAACAAAACAGTGTTTGTGCTGATTTTGTTCATTGATGTCAGGACATTTTAGGCAAGGTATTTATATATTCTGTCTTTATTCACTTGATTTAGGAGGCTAGTGGGCTGAAGAAAGAAAAAGAGGATTGGACCTTCTGTTTGTGCTTTAGGATGCACATATGTCTACTAAATTTTCAAAGATGGTTTAAGAAATTTCTGTCCCTGTAGCTTGCTGTCCCATTAGTTAAGACAATATATTTGGCTATGGCACTGTGCTATGAAACAAATATTAAAATCAAATAAACATAACGACCCCAAAAATCTTAAAGCCAATTGTAGAATTCTGAAATATATTGGAAAAAAGAAAAGCTACTCTCTCTTTTAATGATGTCACAGGCATTTTGTATTAGTGTTCTGAACTAAGTGCAGGGGAATAAGCAATATGAATTAGGAATACTTTTCCATATGTGTGTGTGACAACTCCCTCCAGCTTCCTCACTCAGCTCAGTCTTTGATTAGGGAAAAACTGATGTTAGATTCTTTGGCTCCCATGGTCTGGTAATTTTCTTTTTAAAAAAAAGAAAACAAAAAACTTCTTACGTTTTCATCTGTAAACACAAATTTTATCCTTGTCTGACACATCTTCTGAGTTAAGTTTTTAAAAAGGCAAGAAAATTACTTAAAATATGGAGATCATTCCATTTTATAGGATGTGAGTACACTTTAGTAAATGATATCGAAATGTTTCCAATCAGCTTTGCCCCCAACCAAACTCTAACTTATTTTACAGCAGGGGGAAGAAAGTACAGGCTCTGAATCCTTCTGATTTCACTGATTTATTAGGTATGACTGATTTTAATTGCAGCAATATTCAGAGATTTCAGGCAGTGGCTTAGGTGGTTGCAAGGAGGAGGTATGGCAGCATTGTATGTAGTTAAACCAAAGGGTGCTTGGTGTCAGTGCCCTTTCCCACTCTCTGGCAGTGCTGCCCAGCTCTGCTCCCCCAGTCCTATGCAGAGCAGCTCTTGAACGTCTCTGATGGTGCCCTGAGCCCCATTCTGCATGCTCTTGCAGGAACTTATGATAAGGCAAGAAATATGAGATTGTTTAAAACTTGTGGCAACTATTTCTGATCTGCAGGAGTTGTTGTTACACCGGGGATTTATTTTATATGAGGCAGTAGTGATACAGTGGAAACTAGGTCTCAGAAAAATTCAATAAAACCAGCAAGACAAACTAGGAAAATAACTGACAAAAAAAAATTAAAAGTAAAAGGACAGTGTAAGAGGTCAACAGTTGTCTCTTTCAGGAAATTTAAAATTTTTTTAAAGAAATTAAGACTAATCTTTTCCAAGCATTAGTTTAGGAGATTCCAGAGGGAGATAAATATTACCCATGCATCAAATGAAACCCTATAGTTTATGTGAAATATTTTGATTGTGGCACTTAACAGTTTTTAAAGATATGCTGCACCATCACATGAAGTAATGGCTGATGGATATCAGCTCAAGGAATTGTCCATTAGTTTTATGGGCTCTGATTCTTCTACCACTGATGGGCTTTCAGCAGCACTCCCTAAGGAATTAGTTCTCATTAGCACAAAGGAGCATCAGAAGCTGGCACACAGCAAATAAAATGCTGCTGTTCATAAAGATGCCTGGTTTATGCATATACCTTTAGTTCTGTGCATTTTCACTTAAGTGATGTGCAGAAATAAGGATGTGGTTCTACCATGCTGAGTTCATAATTTTATTAGGCAGAATATTTCACAACTACTTTTTTCAAGCAAGGCATAAATAAACAGTAAATACTGTGTGGGTGAGTGTTAATTTATGCACTGCTAAAACTGATCTGAAATATTTACCATAGCTATAAAGCTGTGTTATGGTCACACAGGTAGAGGCATTTAGGTTTGCACAGTCATACATGTACATGAGTTGGGGGTCTCTGGCACTTGTTTCGTTCAAGCAAGGGTCTTGATGAGTTGGGTCACTTCTGTTGCCTGCCTTTTGAGGAAGGGCAAAATGGAGACTTTTGACAACCATTTCTGACCTTGAAATTCGTGGAAAACAGCAAGTGTATTCTGAGAAAAAGCCAATATATATCCTACTCACTTGAAAATACAATTGAAATTAATGGAAATTTTTAGTCTGCAGAGCACTAGCCTTCCACTATAAAGGCAAATATAATTATACAAATTGTTCCAGGAAGAGCAGAATTAATGAAATTTGGTTTAATAAGTATTCAGGACTGTTGTCCCCTGATGCTCCTCTCTGTCTTTCCTGATAATAACCAAAACTCTCCTTGCAGTGTTCCTATCAAAAGGAAAAGAGCAGGTCTGGAGCTATGTGTGTGTTGAGTGGCCAACCAATATGCACATGCTGATTTATCCTGCTGTCTGCTGCCAAACGGAGTGGATAACAGCTGTGTTCTGCATGCTTCTCTTTCAATAGAGGAACTAATTCAACTCTAGCTTTTGTAACCACAGTGAGACTTCTGTCCCCCATTTCAAATCTGACTGAAATTGGCAGAAATAAACTTGTAAAAGTACTGAAGAGATTGATGGATGGATGGACAGCATGATGACATAAGCCTTGTTTTCTTGGCAGACTGATATGGCCTATCTGATTCAGTAATTCAGTGTTGAGACTAATGGATTTTTTTTTCAAACAGTGAAGAAAATTGCATTGATTTCAATGTTCAGAATCCCCCTGAGATTGCTCAGCTTGTCTCATTCCCTGCTTAATGCTTTATTGAGGTGTAAATATATACATTTCAAAAGCAACTCTGAACAGGTTTGGGACTGGGGACAGCTGTGATTTAGTCTGGCCTGATGACATCAACACTCTTTCTCCTTGAGCTGTCTTGCTTAGAAGTGTATCAATTTGTTTGCATGTGTTTGGGAAAGGAGAAAGCCTGGCTATGCCATCCATGAGCAGTCTGTACCTTATATCCGTATTAGCAAGTCTAAGTGCACAAACAATATTCCCCTCGCCGAATCACAGGGATTAGCTTATTCTTTCATTGCCTGTTTTATTCATCAGTTTGCTTTTACTGATGTCAAGCACAGCCAAATTGCAAATGAGCTACAAAACAGGAAATGTTTATTAACAAGGTAGTGGCCGCATGTGTGGGTGAGATCTTCCATGCATTTCTAATCATGTGTTTGGGGGTTTGTTTTGGGATTTCTTGTTCCTTTTGATGCCTAGATCTGGAAATACTTTGCTAATTCAGTAGTGGGGGACTAGTGGCTATATAGGTCTATGATAAACTCTGCACTGGTGTAACCAGACAGATACTTGATTAACCTCATATTTATTTCCAGCCTTAGAAAACCTATAAAGGAAAGGATCACCTTCAGAAAGAAATTTCTATTATCCAGTTTTCAGGGAGAGGCACCTCAGTCATGGAGAATCTCAGGAGGAGCACAAGTGGGATTTGGAGAAATCAGAGTTACCCTCTTGTTGAAGGGCCACATAGTGGTTGAAAGTGTAAGACTGGGAGGGTTTTTATTTGAGAAGTTTGGTCTCACAAAGAAGAACCTGTTTGACAAGCATGGCTTGCTGGGAGGTCAGGTAGTACACTATGGTAGGTTGTTTCACGTTGTGTCCTAGAAAATTAATCAACCAGGAACAGCTGTACCCACAACAGTGTTTCACACTGGTTTACATTTTCAGGTGAAACTTTTGGCTTTAAAAACACAGTATCCTCTCAGCTCTATAACCTATGAGACCTCCTGATAAACTCTAATGGTGATTTGCTCTTGGCAGGCGGTCTGTGATGATATCACCACCACCATCTCAGCTCTGGCTGGTCCTACTGCCACCTGGCTCTTGCCCACCACAGGCAAAGGGATGGGGTGGCTCTGAGAGATAAAATGGGGCACTCATGGATCAATCCTTATAGAGTTTAGTTCCATGACATCAGTGGTCCCACGTGTCTTGCAGATCTTCCTCTAACCTCAGGGAAGTGGTGGACCACCCGAGCAGGGGAGGAGACCCTGGGGTCTCCTGGCAGCAACCTGAGCCACTGTGACCTGTGAAGTGAACATGTCACGGTAGCCAGATGCAGAGTAGAGCCTGCCATAGTGCTGCAGCTGCTGAGAGGCCTCCAAAGAGGGTCTTTGCTCTTGTGGGAAAACACTGCTGCTTTCTGAAAGGTTTGTCCTCAGTGCTGCTTCAGGACAGTCTAGGTGGACATAAGAAAATGCACTTCAAAACTTTTCATTTTAGCCTCATGCCGTTCACAACTCTGTGTCTCTCTTACATCACCTCCTAAATAAGAAACAAATGGAGGCACTGGCTCTAGAAAATCCCAAGGTAACACCGTCCTTCCCTAGCTGCAGGGCTTCTCTTGTCAGGCAATGAAACACAAAAATGTGGGAGCACATATGTGCCAAGGATGGTACATGCAACTCATGGCAGGTGGACTGCTCTGCTCTTGATATGGTCAGATAATTTTATCTGCCTACTTTTATGCTGTTAGTGATTACACCAGATAAACCTTTCAATAAACTTTAAAGGTATTCGTGCATAGATAGCAGGGAGTGGTCCACTTAGAGGTACAAACCTATGCAAAAACTGAAATAGGAATTCTTGAGTGAAGAGTCTCTTGTAAAGTGCTCAGCTCATTATCATGCTTGTTCTGTCACAGATAATGTTCAGGAATTTGTGCAAGTCATTTAGGATCCCTGAAAAGCATAAATGTGAAGAGAACATTGTTTTCTTTGCTTTTATGCTTGTCTTTTTGAATTGTACCAGTTCTCTTCTCCAGGCCAAGGGCAGAGTCTTCCACTTCCTTAGGATTACTTTTTGCTAATTTTTCAGGCCTAGCAAGAAACTACGAGGCAGAAGAGGAAGAGGAAGAAGAGCATGACTACAGCTATATTGATGAAAACATAATTGAAAACATCAGAAAAGTGTTTCATGACACCAGCACTAGAAATGAGCAGTCACTCTCCAAAGGAAGAAGGTGAGCGTAAGCTGGGGTCACTTGTGGGTGCAAACCAGTGCAGGCAGAGGGGTTTTTTCAGACTGGCTGGTAGGCTTCACTTCCCAAAACAAGAGAGGTTTTCCCCTGGGAATTTCTGCTGTCGCTGCAAATGTCCTGAGTAAGGCAGGAAAGGCTCCTCTGAGCTGCCACCTGTGACCTCTTAACCACGTCACCTTTGTCAAAGGAGTACCTATCATTGTTCTGGGCATAGAAACACACAGGCTTTTTTCTGCTTTGTGCCAATTTGCTCTGAAATTGTGGTACTCTGAATGCAGCCCTTTTCCTCTTTCTGGAAGTGGGTGCCTTGTTGTGCATGACTGTTTTGATGCTTTAAAGGCTTTGGGGCATTATCTGTGTTTTCATTAAATCTGCAAGGTTCTGCTCTGGCAGTCTGCAGTGAGTTTAAGTGCCAGTGAAGAGAGCTTTGTTTCTAAAAATCTCTAGGTGTCATTTCCAGCTAAATGCAGATGAAAATTTTTCTAGATGTGAGTGAAGCTGGGGTCCCAGTTCTTTTCACTCACAGCTGAACCTTCTATGAATTTCACTTGGTTTGGTTGAATTGCTTCTTTTGTGATGAGAAACCCTTGAAAACACAGGAAAAACTCAAAATATTGTGTTTCAGAGATTAAAAAAAAATTATTATTAAATACTTAATTTCAAAATGTGCTTTGTATTTATTTTTTAACAATGTGCAACATTCGTACTGTGTTTGAATTAAGCAACATGGTGAATATGAAGTAAGGTGGATTTTTTTTCTGCAATGCTCAAAACCCTCAGAAACATAACATCCAGGGCGCAGTGTGTGACCATATCTCCCTCTACTCACAGACACAGAGACTCCAAAGTTACAGAAATGACTGAAAATGAAACTAAGTAGGGCGTTTCACATAACACATTACTTCCTCAGTCCACGTGCTATTCAGGTTCTATCATGTAAAGAAGTGGAGAAAGAGAGAATTAAGCTCTCTTCTCGCTACAATATCCCTTCTGACCATAGGCATTGAGGGGAAAGCATACTTTCAAGAAGCAACGCCAGCCTAGAGGATCAGCAGCTGTTTATACCACTTACTGTTGTGGCATCTGTTCCTCTTGAGTCTTTATCCACCTTACCCTTTAAGTTCCAAATGGAAGCAAGGTTTTTCTTTATTAGCTGTCCTCTTCGAGGTTATTAGCAAAACATAGATTTGTTACTAGCAAAACATAGATAGGTCCTAGAAAAGGACCTTTTCTGCCGTGAGGGAGATCACTCTCTTTGGATAATCTTTGGTTTATAAAGAAATCCTGTAAATTTTTGTCCTTAATGGGTGACAGATATATCCACTCTCAGAAATCATTAGCTAGCCAAGGGGCGTGTGGCTCCTCCAGCCTGCTGGTCTCCTCCAGAAATCTGCACTATGGCTTTCTTCTAGCACATAAAGTTTCTATCAAGATTCCACATCCGCACTTGTGAGCATTTTAGGAAATATGGATTGGACGTGGGCCCTTGCAATTAACCTTTAATACAGGCAAAAGTCTTATAAAATATGTAGCCAGATAAAATAACCAGATTAGCTGCTTTAGTCTTATATACAGCATAGTAATGCACCAAAATATGTTGTCTCTTTCACCTGTGTCAAATACCAAATATCTGATCGTGATAGTTCTTGAAGAATCCATCAGTTAACCATTTCCCACCCATGGTGCCTCCTTTCCTGAGGACATTTATTAATATCTACTTTTAATTATTTGGTATATATGATTTATCAAAATTAAGTCTATTGCTCTAAATTACTTTTAAATAGAAACGTTAGGAGGAAAAATAGTTTTAATGAAATACAGAAGTAAGCCTCAGCAGTCAGGTCTACCTCGAAAAAAGAAAGAGTATACATAATTTGCAGTGCTTCACCAGTGTTCCTCTCAAAATCTTTCAATGATCAGGGCTGAAGCATGCTGGGCTGATACTAGTAAAAAGCCAGTCCTCACCCTAAGCAGGAGGGAGAAAGAAAGAACCGAGAGTTGCCTCAGGTCATTGCTATGTTAATTTTGACAGAATAAATGTGCCCAGAGGGTCGATGAAGTTAACATGACCTCATCACTCCAGAACAATAAGCAATTAAGCAAGGGATTTCACTACAGATGCCTGAGCTTGCTATAGCAACAACCATCATTAACATATTTTAACCTTTCATTAGAGATTCAAGAGAAAGTAAGAAAAAAAACCCACACCAGCCTGGAAGCATTTAAAACTGTGGCTTTCTTTTCAGCATGGCAAATTTCTCTCCTTTTACTGCCATGGGTTGTTTCTTCCTTTTTAATGAGGAAAGTCCTCAGCTTGACAGTCTTTTGGATGGTATTCCAAGTATCAACAGTGGCTTTTCTCGGTGTGAGAAAATGGGAAGGTAGGAGGTCCATTGCAACCACTGAACTGGAATAACTCTGGTGGTGCTGCAATGTCTCCTCCTATGTCCCTGACACCAAAAATGAAATGGAGGCATGCAGGAACAGGAACAGCAACAACCACAAAAGAATCAGCAACAAAACCAGAAAAGGCAGACTCTGTCTTAAGCGACGATAGCTGCACGTAACTCATGGCTGGAACAGGACAGAAACAACACGGTCCAGCCACCTGGAGAGCTGAAAACGGGTACTGCTGTCAGGCTGTTTCAGGAAGTTGCTTTCTGGACTTGAACTGCACACAAAATCCAGAAAAGGGATGGTATCAGCTGACTAAGTTTCTGTGCTTATTAAATAGGATGAAAAAAAAAAAAAAAAAAAGTGGAAAAGAGAGAGAAGTGCAGTAAGGAAAAAGCTACACAGCTGTGTTTTCCTGTTCTCATGAACTCAACAGTTGAGGTGGTTTTGTTTGGACAAAATAGTTTTCTTTATTTTCAATTTGTACCAATTTTTTTCAAACTAATTGTATGAAACTGTTTAATGTGCATTTTTTTTTCTTTATTTTTACGTTGGTTGTGTTGAGACGCAAGTTACCTCATATTTGAAATCTAGAGACAGTGCTACAAAAGAAAAACACCCTGTCTGACCCCAGTGCATCTTCATTAATCCTTTTGTACTGTTTTTCTAGGGCATTTTTCTCTAGAGCTCTCATGCCACTGACCCTCTGAGCAAGTGGTTTCTTTCGTAGAAAAGCCCCTGAGTGAGAGGTTGAGGCAGATTTTGTAGCCTTGAGTATACTGGAGTGAGAAATCCAAATCCATGACTGTAGTTGTGCGTTCTCGGCAGTTTTGAAACTGCCCTTTTTTAGTAACTTTCAATGCAGATTTGGGGGCATCATCTACCTTGCTAATTTTCGTGGTTAGATAATTTTTTCAGCTGCCTGCTGTTTTCACTTTTCTCAAACATGAGAAGAGAAGCTTTTTTCCAGGTAGCAATCAATGATGATTACAGAGAGAAGAAAAAGTCAAGAGGGGGCAAATAACTAGTGTGCTGCTCTAAGAGCTGCAGATCTTAGCTTTGACTCAGGCAGGACTTCAAAGAACCTGTCTCAAAGCAGTTGTAGGTTCAGAGACCCTTAGGGCAGGGAAGACTATCATTATCTAGATGTTCTAGATGTTCTTCCTATTCAAACAAGCCCTACCGTTACCCCACAAAGCAGATTCAAACATGTTTTTTTAGTTGGTAGAGCTGGGAACACAGCCCACTGGTGAAGTCTGGCACACTGGCATATTGCCATTAAATATTAATTAAATTATTAATTAACTTCCCTCCAGGCCTGCAGCTCTGTTACATGAGTCACAGTGCACATCCTTTGAGAAGCCTCCCACCAAAAGGAAGGTATCTCTTCTGCTATGTGTGCCAGTCCAGAATATGGCACAGGAGGCACCATGGTTGTAATCACACCGGAGATACACTAGGAAAACTTTTTGATGGAGTCACAGTTTATGCTGACTAAATGAGCTCTTTTGCCTGCTGTAGGTTAAACATTTCCCTAAACTGCATAAGCTATACCAGTAAAAGAAAAATTTACTGGTGAGGCTTTCACATACTTAAGCAAAGTTGCTGGCATAGCTGTGCTGGAGTCATATATTTGCTTTATTTTTGTTGCAGTCTTTGGATTGCTGTGTAATTGTACTGACAAACCATTTTACGGCACAGACAAGCCCTAACTCGCAGCCATTAATTTGACTCAAGGGCTCATTCACCGGTACTCCCTGTGCAATTTTAAAATCCAAATACAAAATTTCCCATTTCACCCTGTCATTTCATTTTGTTTGTTTTCAGAGACATCTGAAGGAAATAATCCTGAAATTAACTGGAAACAAGTAGGAAGCTGTGTCCTTTGTACATCGAGACTGACCACAACTGTAAGAAAAAGCTGCTCATGGAAGGTGTCCTTCTCGACTCATGGAGAGCACACAAGGCTGTAATTTAGCTGTAATAATCCCCTGCGAAACTCAACTGCTTACTTGTCCTAAATAAGAAGTCAAACCAGCTAATGTCTCATGACCCTTTGAAGGGAGAAAGCTCTTTTGTACATATTTATTAGTGAATTCAGAGAATGATGCCAAGTCCAATCCCTCATTCTTATTGCACCTGAAATTCCGGTTATTTCCTGAACCTCTGTAGGGCATATGCAAAAGGAACATCCCTTACCGAAACAGCTGCATGGTTGCTTCCTTTGGGTTTTGGGTTTTTGTTGGGGCTTTTCGGTTGGGTTTTTGTTGGTTTGGTTTTTTGGTGGTGTTTTTTTTTTTTTGTTTTGTTTTGTTTTTGAGAAGGCAAGGGTAATAAAGGATTGTCTAAGGTGGGTGTTCATTTCTTTAGCCAGTCTTATGTGCTTCAGGTTAAGGCTCAAAACTGGAAATTACCAGATTCTGCCACTTTTTCACATGATGAAAAAAGCTCAAGTAGTACCATTGCACAACATGTAATTTGTCCTGGAAAGCAAAGCCACTCCTCTCACAAGACCCAGGAGTGCCTAAATTATGTAGCACTGCCATGTCCATAACCACTTGTACAGCTAATATCTAGAATCACACTAAAGCTATTATAGTCAGCAATTTGCTGGAAATGCAGCCACAAATGCTAGACAGAAACTGGATCTGAAGGATTAGTGTCCATGCCATCCTTATCCACCTAAGATAGGTGCATAACCCACTGGCAGTGATCTGACTTTTAGAGAAAACTATCAAGAACTGATGTGTAAACACACAGTTGGTGTGCCAGGGGTTTCCAGATTCAACAGCAGCTTGATCAGAATGGCATATCCAGAAACCAGCAGGGTGGAGAAATGGAATGTGTTTAGAAATCCTGGACATGCCCTATTTTTAGTTCTATTGAGGAGTTAAAAAGCAAAGACTCCAAAAATGCCTTAGTATACTTTAAAGCAAAAGTCTTTTCAAGCTTTCAAGGAAAGTGTCTTCAGACTTGTCTATTAAAATTCTACTGAATGATTAATTTTCACTAATGCAAATTAATTTAGGATTTCTTAATATTGTCTCACATTAATTTATTCAAGATAAATGTTCATCCTCATTAAAATCAGCTACAATTTAAGTATTGAGAATATCACTCAGAGTACTTTGATTCTATGCATATGTAGCACGCAATGTTTTGCATATCACTGGTTAATACGGCTTGCAGGTGTGTACAAAAGTGGTTGCCACATCACTTGTGGGTATTTTAAATACATATTAAACATTTTTTAAAAAATCTGTATGTCTCTTTTGGCAGCTCAAAACAGCCCCATTTGTTTCAGCAGCCTAGTATTTGAATAAAATTTTTTTTTTGTATTTTACTGTGGTTTTTTCTCATTTTTTATGTTACTACTGAATGTGATGTTGTCATCTGCCAGATTTCTGAAAGGTGTGATATGTTACTACCATGATTTCCTTCAGCAAAGTACCAGGTTTCCATAGAAGAAAGGAGGAGAGGAAAGCCAAGAGCTGTCTGGGCTGCAGTGGCAGGATGTGCCAGGAGGTAGAGGGAGGTGACTCTCCTCTCTGCTCAGCACTGGTGAAGCCACATCTGGATTACTGTGTCAGTTCTGGGCTCCCTGGTCCAAGATGCAGATGTGCTGCAGTGAGTCCTGCCAAAGCCCATGAGGATGGCTGAGGACATGGAGAGTCTGACATAAGGTGAGGCTGAGATAGCCTAGAAAAAACAAGGTGTCTTCGAGTTGCTTTAAGTGTTAGGATGGATGTGGACAAAGTGGGATGCAGTAGCTCTCCCAGCAAACCTAAGCTTCTTTCTACATTGGCATTTGGGATCTAGTGAAAAAACCCAAAGGCTTATCAGCCCTTTCTGGAAATTCTTCCCTTTAAAATGTTTCCAAAGAAGCAATTTCTCTTCTTTGCATAGATCCTCTCACCTAAGGGGCATGGTTCTGTCACCCTTGTCATGTGATGCAATTCTGTCTTGTGTATTCAGCCTCTCACTAAGTTGAAGGAGTTTCATTCTTCTGAGTAAAGGTGGCAGTTTTATGAACTCTGTAAATATGTTAGTAGCAGAGATGTCTCCCACATCTTTTCCTCAGGCACATGAGCCAACATCATGTCCTATGACAAACATGGGAAATATCCTGGCTGTTGAGTTTACATGACACAGCAGGGCACTGCCATTTCCATTCAGTTCTGGGTGGAAGAGAGAACGTGGTGCTGTCTTGTGCTATGAAGAAAGGACATCCAGTCTTGGTGGAGAAAGCAGAGGGGAGGAAGGAGACATGAAGTAAGATCCCGAGAGAAGGTTTGTGTTTGATATTAAAGACTTAATAAGTATTGTGACTCCCTTACAGCATACAGATGACCACGGTGATAGCACACTGTTTGCTAATACATGTTTGACAAAGCTATAATGCCGTGGCAATCCTTGAGGGACGTGGTTATCACTCCCAGACATTAATGCTCAAGATGACTGCATTCAGGAAGGGAAAGCCATATTTAGCTGAACACAGACCACAATTGCTATGCCTGAAGAGAATACAAGTGTATTTAAATAATAAGATATTTGCTTTGCAAAAGATTGGCATAAGCTCTTGCACAGACTTGTTAGCTTAAAGGCTTATCTCTTTTAATGCTAAGAAGTATTTCCAGTGTGTTCTCACTGAGGGCCTGATCAGAAGCAGCTGCTTCCACTGCACTCCATGTGTGCATAAGCCCTTAGTGAGACAGATTTTTCTGTTTGGATGATCAACATGCACATTTTTTATATATCCAGCCTTTGTGCCTGGGAAGATAAGAAGAATCTTTTCCCTGCATTCTTCTTTAAACACCAAAACTCTTTTGTTTAAATGACACTTGGCACAGGAACACCTATCTACCACAACACTCCCAATAAGAAACCACTCTTTATTCTTGCTATCTCTTCACTTAATACGTATCATATCTTTCCTACCCCTTCTAAGACTGTCCAGGTGTTTTCCTTACATTCCTGGACTTTGATATACCTTTACCATGTAAACTTTCAACTTCTTGACACCATGTTAAAACTGATAGTCTCTGAAGAGAATGTTCTCTTGCTTCTATTTCATGTATCAGTGGCAGGTTTTGCTGTTTTAAATTTTCCTCCCTTGTTTTCTTAATGTATCTGTATGCTGGGAGTGTATGCTTGTGCTTTGCAATAATAGATCTCTTTGATGAACTTCCTCTGTACCTTTGCTTAGGTTTTTGTATTTTCTAAGATAACCTTTCACAATTCTTTCTCTGGGACTGATAAACTGTGCGGGCCTGATGTAAGTGCAGACTGCCAGCTGCTGGCAGGCTGAGTAAGAAAAGTGATTATCCTGCCTTTGCCTTGCTCTTGCCCCAGTCCACTGCTGCCAGCTCAGTCCAGAGCAAGGATACCAGAATGGATAGCTCAGTCTGACCATTTTAATTTTCTCATGTAACTTTAAATTCCTCATATTTGTTAACATTTGAGCATGTGATAAAACAGTTGCATGGGGCTGATTCCACCAGGGTCTAAGAAATGCCTGTACATCCATGTGCCTTATCCCCATGTCCTCTGTGACGTTGTCCCTGAGGCTCTGGATGCAGCAGTGCTGGGAGCCAGAGGCTCAGGCCAGCCTCAGAAAGCAGTAACTCTTCCTGGGGCTTCCTCAGACATTATGATCTTCCTGTCTTGCACGTACACAACTCTTTTGTAATTCCTCTGGTCCTCATGGTGCAGAGGAAGGATCTGAGTGGGGCTCAGGATTGCCCCACATGAGGGACTGCAGCTGCTTTGTCAGCAAAAAGATTCTTTTTCCCTCTTATTTCAGTTGCCTGCTCTCTTAGGTTCAGTGATCCCATCTGTTAGTATTTTGGGACCCAATGTCACACAAAAGGAGAGGTAGAAAGTGCTTTTCTTCCTGAAATGACTTTACTATTGCAGAAGGTTGGTTTATACTGCCACTATCTGTCCACCATACCTGCTGCAGCCCTTTCCTGCAAACACACAAAAACAGTTCACGCAAATTTTCCCACAGCTACAAACAGTTTGCAAAAGGAAGTGAGAGACATTAAGGATTTTATTTTATTGCTTTCTGTCCTGGAGAGTTTGATTAGGCATGAATCAGTTAAAAACCATTTTTAAATAGTTGTGTTTTTTTCTAGCCATGTTTTAAGTAGGTATAAATGTCTTCTAGCAAATCTTTATGTGATTCTGCCTCCACTCCTCGTTCTCTGAACCCCATTTTGAGCCACTGTCAATGTTTCCCAATGGAACAGCCCTTTCCAGCTGGTGCAGCTGGGCAGACCTGCAGCCCCAGGCTCCCCTACACCCTCCCATGGATCCCTGACAGACCCTGCCTGCAGCAGTTTGTGCCATGCACATTGTTCTTAAAACACCTCATGGCCACTGTGTCCCACTGTAAAAAAGAGAATTAAATACAAAATGAGCTTAGACTCATATCTACAGGCATACTCATATTTTTAAATTATATCAAAACCAGAGAGGCAATGTGCTGGGCTCACTGACGTTAGGGTGACGGAGAAGTTATAAGAGGTCATCGTCCTCAACTTCACTGCCTTTGGCAGCAGGAACTGAAGGTCCACAGCCTCTAACACCCTACTGAGAGGTGCAGGCAAAATGCCTTGGTCAGAGAAGGTAACTGAACAATTTGGGGTTGGGAAATGCAGAGGGTTTTTAGTGTTGTGCACAACAGTTAGAGTACTTTGATTAGGTTAGTTTTGTTTTCTATCTGTCAGAGTCCAAATCTACATTTTCTGTTTCCCAGCAAAATCCTCCTATCTGCCACATTAGAGGTTGCCTTGGGCAAGAATGTTTTCGCTCTTCCCTCCACACCTGCCAGATGTGGTTTTTTCCACTAGAAAAAAAAAGCACTTTAGTATTCATTAGAGAGTAATGAATAGAGGCTGAAAAGGAACGCCCAGTCCTCCACAGATTAGGGATAATAGGGAATAGAAAACCTAGAAGTCCAATTCCTACTTGAAAGAAAAAAGAGATTTTTTCATCTCTGCTAATGACTTCTTTGGGTGTTTGCCCTGTAAGCTCCACGTCTTGATGTCTAAGACAGCTAAAGCTGACATCTGTCTGCCGTTCTCTGAAGACACAGGTACCTTTCCTAGGGAAGGACAAGGCTGTCATTCCCCTTATGGAAGAGTAAGTGGAGAGGTAAGCCCTTGCATATTTCTGTGATGTGAGTTTAGGACAGTATTTGGTAAGGCACAGCAGCTTCATGCCCAGTTGCAAATATGTGGACAAGGACATGAATCTCACTTCTGACCATTCCTCAGAAATGTGATCACTCCGGTAGCAAAGGCACTGAAAACTGCACAGCACTCAGAAATAAGGAGCTGACCTGCCTAAAATGAGTTGTGGAGAGGGAACTGCACAGCATCCAGCACTGTTGTCCAAGTTTTGAGGATGGACAGGATATTTTCTGGTGTGTTTTTATTCTCCCAAGTTCCTACTATATCGTGTACCACATTTCATTTCTAAACTTCCCTTCTTCACGCCCAAACATTGTTTGTTCCGATCCCCTTCGGCTTGCTATTTGAAAGCGTGTACAGAAATTTAACCCCCTGGCTTTCCAAAGCCAGCTGTGGCTTTGCTTCTTTTAAACACCGCTTCTGTCAAATAGGAACTAACCCTACTTAATGCCAGGAATTCCTAGGTAGAGAGACCACACGTGTAAAAGGCGTGAGAACCGAGCAGCGAACTCCAGACTAATGCTGAGCAGGAAAAACCCTTGTCCTTTGTGAGCCCTTCTCGTTGGGAAGATCCCTGCTTAGGCAGTCATTAGCTTTTGCTGGCTCTTATTAGCAAGCAGGATCCTTCAGTGCTCTCCCATCCCTCTCCAAAGACATCCTACCACATTTCTACAGGTTTCCCTTGATGCTTTTCTCTCTGTTTAGTTTCTGATACTCAGAAGATTTCCTGGAAGCATGCATCTATTCTATTTCAAGATATCTGGCTCTACTCTACTTGTAAGAATCCCACATCCCAAATTTTATCTATACTTTTATACATTCCTCAACTTCCAAAAAGCAATCACCGGCCAATTTCTAAAGTCTTTATTTGACTGATTGCCTTGTTGGATTAGAACAAAGTGTATGAAATACATAAATGCTTGATGCTCTATTAAGAAAGATGACTCCTTTTCAAAATTCTGAACTATTTCTTAATGTTTCATAAATTCAGGTAAGGACTTATATGCTTTTTAAAAATGTGTTTTATAAATACTCCCTCAAGTGCAGCAGTTTTCAGTTTAGAAGTTTGTATTAATGGCTCTTTTTGTTTTCTCAAAGTACACCTTAAGTTAAATCTAAGTTAACCACAGAAAAGGTCAAAAAAATTTCAAACTTTTCTGGAGCACAACTAACTTAATATTTAGCAGCTGGCAGCTGTGGTGATTACTTTTGGATTATATCTAAAGTCTGCTGGAATCTAATTAGTGTGATCTATGAACCAGGTAATTAAGGTAAAAACTCCCACATTTTCTTACACCTCATTAATGTATTTCCTTTGAAAATTGTTAGCTAATGATGGTACATTAAGTGTTTATCCATTAAATGACAATGAATAATTAACACTTTTTTGTCCTGGGACATTAAAGGACAGAATGCTGTTTAACTGCTCAATGTGATGATAATTATTTCATTTACAGTGCAAATATCGTGCAAGTTTGGGAAGAAAGGACAAATCAAACCAGGAAAATAGAATCGAAAGAAATAATTTTCTTTTCATAGAATTGCAGAAGGGTTTGGATTGGAAAGGACCTTAAAGGTCATGTAGTCCCAAGCCTCTGCTGTAGGCAAAGACATCTTTCATTAATTTCCTTCTTTCCCAAGAAACTTAAAGCCCTGTCTGCATGCAGGACCCCTGACCCACCTTCCCACAACCTCTGTTTTCAAGTTATAACTGATCCCAAATGTGTGTTATCACCCTGAAGACTGGAATCAACACATGGGTCTGAGTGTTCCAGGCACTGGGAGTATAAACATTGCAAATACATCTCCTCCTCAGCAATCAAATCCAACATATGACACACTGCAACAAGTGGATTAGGCATGGAGGAATGGAAAAGCAACTTGTGGTTACACAGGGTACATAATCACAGAAATCTATATATAGATCCAAGATTTCTTGAAGTAAGTGAAATGAATCAAATACAAGAAATCTCTGTTGTCATGTAAAAGCTGCTATGGAGTAAGTTAATTTGCTTTAGGACTGCTCTGCTCTACCACAAGGCATTTACTTGTTGCAAAGCAGCATAGCAAAGGAATTTACCTGTACTGAAGTATTTAATCTGAAAAACCTGAAAGCTTCCAGTTTGATTGCAGCTGCTCTGTGAAATAACAGCTTTGGTGGGAAACGGTCAAGGCATTGCTTTTGGATCAGAACTTAAAAATAAATTTCTTATGATTATCTGTTAAACCATCAAGGACCTGAGCAATTGCATGTCTAGTGGAGTCCCTGCCTACAGGGGAACAAACCCAGTCTGAAACAGAATATATTTTGCTTGTTTTTAATTTTGTCTCCAATTATGATACATTATTTATAAAGTCACATAAAGTAGTAAAGTAAGATTTTTCTGTGAGGCTTTTTATTTATAAGGAATTGAATTAAATGAATGAGATAATTAGTACAATTAAGGCTAAAAATATCGATTCCCTGTGAGAGATATGCATGGCTACTCAGGAAATCCTGCTGTAGGAAATTACCAAGGCCAGATTACCAGACACATGTCTGCTAAAAAGATTAAATCAATCCACGTTGGAATCGCTCTTTCTCAAGGAACTGGGAATTTTCAAATCATCTCCTTCCAAATAATTCTACTAGGTCAAGTAGTTCGAGCTTCTGGCTTGAAACCAAGCTTTCGAGCAGATTTCGGCCTATTTCTCTTCCTGCTTCGGTGGACATAGCCTTCTGCCAGAGCTTCAGCAGCAATCCTCCTTGGAAAGAAACACAACATGATATTGTCAGATTAGCATGGAGCGCATGCAGCTCGCGGCATTCCAGGGATGGAGCGCGCGTCTGGCAGCGAGCACTGGACACTCTCCTGGGGACAGGGAGATGTAGACAAAGCTGGAGCTTGCCGGTGGGGTGATAATTGCCTACAAATGTGTAGGGAGACGCAGACCATTCATTCAGCTCAGGATCCTTTGTACTGACAGACAGCAGGGCTTGTTCCCTTGTCACCAGGGTTGCAGGTCGAAATGACTGAAGACTTAAGGGAAGGTCTTTGCTCTGGCGCACAGCTTCCTTGTTTATGGAGCAGTAGCCTGGGAGTTTTAATCAGGGCTGTCTTCGTTTTCACTCTAAAACAAAGAGTGTTCACTTTCTGCCAGCTAAGACCTCAAGCTAAAAACACAAATGATCCTAATACTTCTGTCCAAGTGATAAGAAGTGGCTCTCTAGGAAGTGTGGCTTGGCCAACCCAGCCTAGAATTAGCACCAGTTTGCAGGATAGTCACTGCTTACTCCTCACTCCACTCAGTGCTCATCTTTAGGGTGGATAGAGGAGAAATGTGAGGGTAAAAATGTCTAGTGGAAAACTTAGAAGAATTTATTCTCCTCCTGTTGTGCCTTTGGGTAACAGTGAAAGGGCAGAGCATAAAAAGTCGATCTGAGCCCATGAGTAGAAAAGCTTTAGAAGTAGCACAACACTCTCTCAATAGTCCAGTTTCTGCTGGACTACCAGGGGCAACTAAACAAAAAAAAAAAGTAATCAAACTCTGAATCAAGAAATCAAGTCTCACTCTGTATTGGACAGCATCCCATCCTAGGAGGTAGTAAGACCCTCTGTTTGCTGCTGAAGGTTACAGTACCAGTAGAGAACCCCGTATCTCACAGGATGTATTTGAAAGGATCTACAAAAACAGTATATTTTGTCACCTGTGTTTTGTAGCACTAAGGTAGGATCTTTCAGGTCCTTGTTGAGGCTGTGGATTTAGATGCAGTCAAATTTATTTTAAAGCTCCTTTTTCTGATCTACAAATCAGTTACCAGGCTGAATTAGCTGGCATTTAATCCTCAGCTAAATTCAAAACTCATACCCTTGAGAAAAGTCAAGGAAATCTCTCCCCTGCAAAGCAAGGGATTTTAGCTATGGAATTCATTATGGCTGCACCTGCATGAAACCTATTCTCTCTCTTTCCTTCCATTTACAGTGTTCAACATCCATACATCCTTTCCTCTCTCCTTGCCGTGCTGTCCTCACCTGATGTGCTGCCCTCATGCTCTCCTCCCTTCTTCCTGTCCTTCTGGCTCTGCTTTTCATTGCTGGGCTCCTCTCCTTTCCTGGAGGTGTGTCAAGAAACCCTGAACTGTGTCATGGACTGGGAGGCAGGAGATAAATCTGTTCAGACCCTTATTAAGAGTCCAAAGAATAATGCTATGTGCAAAATGAGAGGGAAGCACTCTGTGATGGGAGGATGCTCTTTTGTAGCACTGGATAGTTTTATTTCACATCTTTTTCAGCTTTTAATACAACTGGTGAGAGAATTTTCAGTGAAATGTACAGATAGAAGAAGAGGATCACAAATGCCTTAGCTAGGCACGCTAATTTTTCAGTGTATTTTTTACATTCTATTTTCATTTAAAGATTCAAAATAATTTTGCTTCATAAAGGCCAAACAAAGATAGCCAACCCAGCAGTACATATGAAAGAACTGAATCCTCAGGAGGGTGTAATTCTGTGTTGCACCACTGGATGGTGATGCAAGACTTATTTTGGTGAATACAGTGAAGTCAGCATTGTGCAAGGATACAGCATTGCTGAAACAGATCTCTGTTAAATCAAAGACTGAGACAAAACCGAAAACTGAAACCAGAACATTTGTGGACAAAAAAACTGTTGCTCATGATAATTTACCTTTCTTTTATTTTTTTTTTCTGTTTAACTAGTCTAATAATTTCATTTACACCTTTATTGGTTTCAGATTCAACTAGTGAAACACAAAAAAGGTCTCAGTTTTAAAAGTTCTTATAAAAACTGGGAAAAGAAAGAGTAAGATCATCTGTTCCCAAAATATTTTTTCTCACTGAAATCCCTCATACTGTCAGTGTTATCCCACCAGCATTTGCTGTCTGATGTGTTATTTGCTTGGGGTTGTGTTTTGAACTATCTCACTATTATTCTCTAAGATGTGTTTATACCAAACATTCACTGTATTCATATGGAGAAAGATGTATGTAGAGATTAATGTAGAGAGAACAAGATATTAAATGTCTGTAGACAACAGACATCTGTAGGTCAGGCTCATACCTGTTGATTTATTTGCTTTGTAAAGAGTTCTCAGTGTCAGCAGGACCTTATTTTGCTCTGGACTGAAGTCACTAATGGTTGGGGGGACATCGCCATCAACAAGCATCCTCGGAGGCAGGAAAACCTGGAAGTCGTTTGTGGTCAGAAAGTCTGTACTGAAGTGTGTGGCGGCAATGAAATCTACACCACTGGCCCAGGCTACACCAAAATTTGCTTCTGGATCAGAGAGGTATTTTAACCTAAAAGAGAAGAGAATAAAAAATGCAGCAGGTAACTGAACTTTCCTGTTGAACACACTAGTTGATCATTTATCCCAAGGGTTTTTGTTCAGTATAAAATCCTGTGTGGCCTCAGTGCCACAGTGATTTAAAGCTTCCTTAAGTACTTTATACCTAATTTCTCCTGGCAATCCTGCCTCTGCCCAGATTAAACACAGCTCCTGAGTCAGGCCCTGGCTCTCAGAGGTGAACCAGCATCTCATTTTAAGCCCAGAGCCTGACTGGTCATTGTGGTTTGGGTAGCCATCCCTCCCTTGTCATCCCACACTCTGAGAGAGTGGAAGGAAGAGCAGAGCCTAAAGAGCAGATGCCTAAGGTATGAAAGCTCATGCAGAGTTTGTTAGGATACCATCCTTCCAAAGAGTCATGGAGGTGGAAAGATCCTCCATGGACACCGCTCTATTCCCCTTACCTGTCCTGGAATTTGGGGAGTGCGTAAGCAATGGAGGCGGTGTGTGCCTTCCACATGAGGCCAAGGGCATCATCCAGTTCAAAGGAGGAGAAGCTGGCAGAGCTCACAGCTTTGTGTTCTGTAGATAACAGATACTGCAGCAACAGGGAGCAAAAAGGGCAGAGAATGAGAGGGGAGGTTTAAACTCAATTATTGTTTTTTTAATATAAGCACATACCTCACAAAATAATAAGTCTGACAACTAAAGGAAATTGCATTTGAATAGTTAATGGTAGTTGCTGTTCTTCAAATTCAACATTGCAAGGGTTTTATCCACATAATTTCGCTATTTGGTTACAAAAATTCAGTGAAGTTTTGTATCTGAGTGCCATGGAAGATTCAGTACTGAAATAGGGGACTCCTTGAAAACTTGTCTATACTCCTTTGACCACAACTTTCTGAAGATTTTCAGAAAAATAAGAAAATTATCCTTGTTATCATTATGGTTATTTGAGGACTAGATATTTTGCAATAACTTCTGAAATATGATGCATGGGAAAAATGAACTTGTGAAGACAAATCCTGTATTACTCTTAAACCATCTACTTTCACTCACAAGTGAGACATACAGTTTAATATTTCTGATCATTATCAATTATTTGACTACCAATAAAAATGTCGACTGCAGTAGTCAAGCTATAAAAAATAGTTATTAAATCTATGAAGTAAGAAATATTGTCATCTTTGGGATTAGAGAACAGCTGAGTGAGGAGAAAAGAGAATATTTAGTTGTATATATAGGTGTCCTTCTGAATGATGTTTCAGCATTTTAAAGTTTTGAGGTTTAAAGAAATAAATGAGCCCTATAAAACCAACCAAAGGCCACTTCTTAAGGGCAGTGTTCCATCTCACAGGCTTATTTTGCATTGCTAACATAAGCAGTATTGGAAGAATACAAATATAATTGAATACAAAACAGTGTCTTGGAACAGAGGCCAAAACACAGAACTGTCTCAAAGGAATAAAAAATTCCATAACTTGTAAAAATCCTGTCCTACTTATATCTGACTCACTGTAAGTTATGTTTTCTATTTTTCCTACTTGTTGTTTTTATATGAAGCTGCTATTGAAAACAAACTAAGCTCTCTGAATCTTAAAAATTACCATAATTATAGTTTTTAGAGCTAATATTTTGATATAATTTCTAAAAATATTTTTTAAAAATTATTTACTTCAAAAAAGGCCTTCCAGTCATCCATGAGCTTGGGCATGCGAGACCAGCAGTCTTTAACGCTGTAACAGAAATCATCTTTGCGCTCCTCTGGTGGCAATATTTCTACCTCATATGGCAGCTGCCCAAAGAGGCCAGCCTCCACTGCCCCCAGAAAGGGTATAACAGCCAGATAGTAATTCATACCTGGAACAATAATTAAAAGGCAAGAGGTGTTAATCACAAGAAAATGAAAAATTCCCATGTAAGAAAATGAACTCTCTCCCACACCAAACGCAACTGTTTCAAATTGTCACGAATACAACTGTGTTCAGCAGTGGAATATATGTACTGAAATATAATAATGATGACATTTGTATTGATTTAGATATGATTTGCAGTGTTCATTTAAGCATTGTCCTTTAAGAGCCTTGTATGAGCTTACACTGGGTTTTACTTTGCGGGAAAAGAAAAAAACTAATGAAAAAAAGTTGGATCTTTGAAGGCTGTAATGGACAGGACAAGAAAAGTCTCAAACATTAACTGCAAATTAGGTATAGAAAGACTAAGGGATATTCCACAAGTATTGTTGCCATTAAAAAATCCTCTTTTATGTATCCTAGACCTATGAGAAAGGAAAATGTGATATTTTACTGGAAAATAATAATTTTGCTTCTAAAAAATATTTCAGTCACTGAAAATTTCTTGGATATTACCTCAGTTTATCTGTTTAGATTTGTTTTATGATGATGGCTTTCTTTGGTCTGATCCGTAAGTTGGAGCAGTCAAATCCAAGATGTGGGAAACTCAGGCTCATTTCTCACTGATGCCAAATTTTGTCCCCAGTGAGAGTGCCCATAGAGCTATTTGATATGCCTCTCTTGAAAGGAGGATTTAAACTTCCCCTCTCAATTGTGTTGCCTTTGTAGAAATGAAGTTTAATTGTTCTAGTAAAGAAAAGCCTGGGGATCATTTGTTCTCCCTCTTGGGTGGGTGCCTCTGAGCTGTTATGCTGAGTAGTCATTTGCTCATACTAGGTCTCAGGGCCACAAACTGCATTGCTATTTTGTACAAAATCCCAGCAGTGAGGACCAAAATCGTCAAAACCTGAACGCCTACCATGTATCTGTGTCCTCCTAATGGGAAGCCATTGCTCCACCTTATGGGAGAAGATCACAAAACAAAGCCCACAAAGAAGGAGTGTGTTTGTTGGCTATAGTTCAGGAGGAACTGGGTCTGCACACCATAGGAGCAGGAATACTGAGGGAACTTGGTGTATTGCTCTAAGCATGAGATGAATAAAAAAGGATGGAGCAGCATGGAGGTGCTGTGGTCATGGTCTGTCAAAATCGATGCAGATATGAAACAAAGGATGGAGCAACACAGTGGTGTTGTGGTTATGCTCCACTAAAAACATGCAGCCAGCAGGAGCTAAGCCAAAGGAATGAACCAGATGGTAACCAGAAGCTGAACCTTACTTCATTAGCTCAAAAATGCATCTTGCTTTTCATACTCTAAATATACTAATGACTCAAGCACCACATCAACATGAAATGTCACCAGCTGTAATTTTACCCTTTCTCTTCCCTCAAAGGAAATAATATAAGTAGAGCTCACGTGGGGAGGGAAGAGTCCACCGTAACTTCAGGGATCAGTCAACAGGCTGCACCTGTCTCCTCCCACACAGGGGTGCCTATTGGGTAAGAACCTCATTCTGTGCAATCTAAATTATTATCTCTATCTAGCTTTAATTGGTGATTAGAATTGTTTGATTCAAATATACTGCTTAAAATTCGTTTTTGCAATCAGTTACTATCAACAGCAATCTCTGAACCTTAACCTGTCACAGTGTTTGACTACCAATGTGTTTGTTAATAAAATATATTATTCAGTAATCTTTAGTGTGAGTCCTTCAAGAGCTAAGGGAGGAGTGGCAGGAAGGAGATAACATACTTGACAAAACTGGAAATATCTATCAGCTCCAAATGGGACCATTGTTGGTGTGTGACCCTTAACAGGTTGGTCAAACCATGCTCCAACAGAGTGGACTGTTTGGTGGGGTCCCCAAAATGGGACACTGACAGGCTGGTCAGACACAAGGGTTTCAACTTCCCTGGAGCTGCTGATTGAACAACTATAAAGGGTTATACATAAAGAGAAACCCCTTGTCTTGTGTGACACATGTTCTGAATGTGGGCCTGATTGGGAATTCAGGATGTATTGAATGTATGGCCAGCCAGAAGAACAAAGGAAAACTCTCTGGTGATGAGAAGACAGTGTTTCACTGATGGTCATTGCTGAACTGGCTCTCGTTTCTTGTTCACTCTTTCCCTGAGAAGTATTGAAACCTTGATCTCACATCACAAAGTGCTTATATTTTTTGAGTGTGCTTGCCTATATTATATATTTGCACCTGCTTGGGTGACTTAGAGGGCAGAAAACAATGCAGGACAGGACTACACTGAATATTATTCCAGGCAAAAAAGACCAATGTTCTTAAGCAGGTAATATCATACACCTGAGGAATATTAAATGCAAGTTTCTGGTTTAGATTCATTCCTGGTTTCATGTGACTACTTATGCCAGAGGGGGCAGCTCTGAAGGCCAGCTGAAAGCATTCATATCCTCAGAATTCTAAGAGACATTTCCATGCAGTTGCAAAGACATTGCGTGTTCTTGCTGCAATATGGTAAATCAAAGCTTGAGTTTATACATTTTCTGGGGGCAACAAAATGGATATCAATCAAACATGCAATATTTAGACGTAAATGGAGAGCAGGAATTCAAGCCCTGAAAAAGTAAAAGTGGTGGTTTCTATTCCAGGAAGGTTCCCTTCTTGCAAAGGGCTATGCAGGGACTCTTGCTACTTGACACTGTGTGGGACACCATCCCACAGAGCACCTAGTGCTATCCAAACACAGAGAGGGAAAACCAAACCTGGAGTGAGTATCACAGCCAGTTTTACCCTAGATTTACATTTTAAATTTTATCTATGCTTATGTCTTTGTTCACTTGAAGATACATACATCTAGGGGCTGATTCACAGCCAGAAGCTTAATCCAAATGGCCACTGAAGGAAAAATCTTCCTGTGGCAGGGAAGGGACAGAGCTGCTTGCTCTGCTGACCTGCTGACAGGTCTAGGGAAAAGGGGAACTTACAACAGGACATCAGGGAAGCTGAGGGAGCAAGGGACAGAAGTGATAGAGGGAGAATATGCTATGGGAAAAAGAACCAGTGATGGTATAAGAACCACAAAGATTCCTGCTTGACATTTTCTCACAAAGTTTTAGTTTGGAGTGCAAGCATCTAAACTGAAGAAATCTGCTCTGGACTAATTGTAAACTGCAGATATCTACAAATACCTACAAATATATATACCTGTCATAGCATTTCCCACACATTTTCATAGAAATGTTGCAGTATAAATATTTTTAAGGTTGCAAACTTGTTTGTTTTTTTTTTCTCTTTCCTCAAGTAAGTATTCAAAATCAATTAACTTTCATTTACCCACTTGCTGCAAGTTTGTGATGGAGACTTACATAGCACTGAAATTAAAATGTAATAGAAAAGTCTAAGAGGAAGAAATGGGATGGCCTTCTAGGACTCTAATCTATCTTGGAGAAGAACAGTGTGACAGCATATACTTACAGGACCACCAGCTTCTTACAGACTGGCACAAGAGCTCTCCATTTTCATAGCCACAGGAAGTCTCACCAGAATGATCTGCTAACCTACCTGAATGAATCAAATGAAATAACACAGTAAATACTTCTCGAACTTTTCACACAAGAAATCCCACTGAGAAGAAAAGAAACAATAAAGGAATAAAGCATGCAGACTTTTGGTTAGAGAAACAAAACAATTACAGTTGCTTTGCATCTTAAACTACTGTTTCTGGCGTAGTTGAATTTCTCAGTGCATAGAAATTTGATTGTGTTTTACAGTTTGAGTTATCCCTCCCTCTAAATGTATTCTGGGAATTTATTGGACTGTTTCAAATTGGGACATCACAGTATTTTTACTGAGATATAGATTCACACACAGACATGAACACACGCATAGCTGAAGCATCATTTCCAGTAGACGTAGGGCTGCTAGGTCAGGAGAGCTGCTTAATGAGCAAAATAGGACAAACTAAATGTGCTAGTACTGTCTCACCTAATTGGGTTGTGTGATACAGAATCACTTCCAGTTTAATCATGCAGACAAATGTGTCCTTCCTGTGAAGCTAAGCATGCAAACATTGTTGTAACTAATTAGCAAAGTTTGCAAGCATCTGTGCTGTAGAAAACATGCAAGACATTTCACAATTATCCATGACAGAATATTTTACTTTAAGCACAGGGCATGAAGAAATAGCCTAAGTCCTAAAAGAATACCATACATGTACATTAAGTGTTGTCATGCAGAGTGTCAGGAAGTCTGCTCTAAGTGCATGACACGCAATTACCATTTCTTGTGCAATGACTTGAGCTATTCCAGAACCTCCCAAATTCTGCCCTGCAGAGCATTTGCTCTCTGACAAGTCAGCTGAATAATGGCAGTGTCATTTCTATTGGATTAGAACTAAACCTCATTACCAAACCAAATTTTCTGATACTTTTACTCAAGAAGAAGAGACAATCATGAACAATGTGCATACGAATTATCCTAATTATTCTCCCTAGCTGACTGGGCAGAGCTTGTGCTTTGGGGCATGCTAGCTACTCAAACCCATATCTTTCAGTAGCCAAGCAATGAGAACATGAACTTACAATGATGAGGATTGCAGTGCAACCCATTTTTTTTTTAAAAAAGGGTTTTTTAATATATTTACAGAAAGATTCAATTTTTCAAGATTTTACTTTGACAGAGACTGTCAAAAAACAGCAGCAATAGATCACTGGTGTGCAAAGGGGATGAATGGGAAGGATAAAGGCTAGAGAAGTAAAGGAAGGCAAAATGTTGCAAAAGAATTGTACATGATGCTTATCAAATATTGGTAGCCTTGGCGTTTTGGGAAAATGAAGATTTCCCAGCCAGTAACAGTGATAATTATAAGATATGTAGAAACTGGAGCTGGAAGCATTAACTGCACTTACAGATCTCCACACCATTTTTGTTGTCTCTGCTCCCTCCTATTCCCTGTGCCAAGCATGATTGTTACTTCAGTCTTCAGGTCTACCCAAGCTAATCTGTACTGACTGTATTGACTCCCAGCTGTGCTATTGGTAACTATGTGCAACCTCGTCAACAAGATTTCTCCACTATTTGTTTGTGGAAATGTTGTTACTGAAAGTGCTAAATGTAACTATTCTCATCTTGCTGATGAAGAACTCCTAGCACATCCTCCAGAAGCTACAGACTTCTTTTAGCAACAGTTATCCTAAATTCTCCTTCAGATGTTCTTTACCAGATTTGCAGTTCCCTTCTCTTGTAAAGTATAATTTAAAATTTTTCATTCTAAGCTTTGCTTTTACAAAGGAAGTAAATACATTTCTGAACTTTGAAAAAACCCTACATTTATACCATGAAAGAAGATCTCAAATTAGCCTGACATAAGCTGCCTTTGATTCACATAACCTGTGCTTTATCCCTTTTTCTATCTAGTTCCATGTCATTAAATATTCTTTCCTCTGTACTTATTCTAATGTCTTGTTTACTGCTGATATAAGACAAATAAATATATGTGTCCTTGTGTCCATTTTTCTCCTTGAAAACAGGCACAACCTTTCCTGCTCTTCAGACATAAAATACCACATGAATCTTTCTTAAAGTTCTTGATCCTGGATTTGTACCTCTGTACGTGAAGTGGTGGTAGAGAGTGTCCCGTTTCCTCAGTTTCTCTAGGTAGGATTCTCAGTTTAGCTTCATCTCCCAAGTGACAATTTCTGCTTCTACAATCTCATTCCTAACAGCCATGCTGTCTCAAGATCCTTGTCCCTGCTGTGAATTTAGGCAAATTCCTGATTTCATTTTATGTCCCTGAGTGGATTATCGCAAATTTTTGTACCATTCTTATTAGGTAACAGCTTCACTTGTTCTTTATGGTTTATACAGAACCATATCCATAAAAATATTCTCTCAGTAACATAACTTTCAGGACCAGACAGAACTGTTAATTCTACAAATTTTGCAATATTTTCAAAGTTCTGTTGTCTTGCACCATGAACTCAAATCCTGTTTTTGTTTGCCCAAGCTTATTGTGTTGGTACACAAGTGTTTCAGTCATTCCTCTCTAATCTATCCCACCGCCTATCTGGATTAGGTTTAGCCCTTTGCTAACCTCACTACTGGTATGCACCAGAATTATGTAATTCTTTGTCTCTTAACCATTTATCTTTCAACTTCTCTTTTTTTTTTCTACTGTAAAACTACTTCCAGCTACACGATATTTCTCCTTTTAATATTTTTTTAACCTTCTGATCATGTAAATTTAAAAATATGTCTCTTTTGTCTCAGTGTCAGTCCTATGAC
This sequence comes from Brachypodius melanocephalos, assembly GCA_013398615.1. Taxonomy (NCBI): domain Eukaryota; kingdom Metazoa; phylum Chordata; class Aves; order Passeriformes; family Pycnonotidae; genus Brachypodius; species Brachypodius melanocephalos. The sequence goes on from VZSR01003807.1 coordinate 20,019,340, forward strand.
TCTTTAGCAGGTGATAGTACATCTTTACCTGTCTACGCAACCAGGGGCAAACCTTTCCCTCACAAACAATGTCCCTCATCTCTGTCTGGAAATTGTCACTGCAACAAGGCACATCCTCACTCTGTGGATGAGGCCATACTCCACAACTCCTCCTTTCCAGCAGGTCACCACTCAACTGTAGCTGCTGCGTCCAGTCATCTTTGCCTCTGCCACACATTGGGTCAATTCTCCTGTACCAGAGAATTTTCATCTGCTCTTCTTTTTCACCCTTTTCATCTGCTCTTCTTTTTATATACATAAAGAAGGGAAAGAGGATAAAGCTTGCCTAAACTCTAACCAAATTATTTTTGTTGCTGTTTGACAGCTAGTTTCTCACTTGGATTTTGCTTACTGTCTTGTTCTCCTCATTTTGACTTAGAAGTAAATTTTCCATCAGGTGTGACTAAATGCTGGCAGCCTTCCTTCACCACCTCTGTCTTCTCTCAAACCTACTGTGTCACCCAAACCACCACCACACGTAACTACAGGTTACATCCAGTAAGGAAAACAACAGGCAGACAGATGCATTCATTTACCCTTTGTTACCATCAGGCACAAGTTTCTGGAAACCTCCTTGATTCTTATTTCTTTCTCCCCCACTTTTCTGGCTGTTGGAACAAAGCAAGTCAGCTCTGGCTTTGAACGGAAAGCTGCAGAGACTGCTGTGTGTGAAGCAGTCTGTGAGAAAACAGGTTCTCTGATAAAGCCCCTGATAAGATACTGCAGCCTTAGCCCTAGGGGACCTTTCACATGTGTTTCTGTGTCTGCTCCCCTGGCAGGGACAACAAGAAAACCAGAATGACTGCCCTAGACAACAACCAGCTTTTAGGGAATAAACCATTAGAATCTGGACATAATTTAAAACAAAACAACCAGATAACCAAGTAAACCCCACAAAAAAAGAAAACAAAAAACCCAACAACAAGAAAATCTTTCATTTTTGTAAAAAAAGGATTTAGAAAATAAGGGGGCTACTTCTAAACTGATCATGAAGAATAAATGGAAACAAATTCTCAGAGGGAGGCATGGACTTTTAAATGTCTGTCTTAGAAATTAAACTCACACCACCTCTAGAAGTTTGTAACATTAACTAAAATAAAAGCCTATTAGTTAACAATTTAAGAACAGTGCTGTAGAATGTATGCCCTGAAATCTGTCTACATAAGCTGAAGCACCTGGGAATACCTTTCCAAAGACTTTAAGTTAGCTAAAATATTGCCCATCTATATCACAAATCTGGATTCTGACCTCCTCCTATAAGGAATTTTAATAGCTATTGCTCAGCAAGGTAAGGGTGTTCACTCAGCACTTCTTTTTCAAACTGGCAGTTTTGTCAAAGTTTACACCGTCTGAGGCTATGCTGGGCTTGTGAAGCAGAAACCTTGGAAAGGAAGCCTCTAAGCAGGTCTGGTAAATACTTTGCTAATCCATCATTTTAAGGAGATAATTCATACCTGTACGAAATTGCCACCCATGCTGCAATGGTAATCCCCAGAGAATATTACCACTGTTTAGGGGTCCAAAGGCATCAAAATATTTGGCTGAAGCATTTAGCAAGCTCTTATATACTCCCAGTCGACCTTGATAGTTCCAAACACCGATGACAATTTTGTTGTCCTTTACTGGGAAATCCAGCAGGTTTCCAGGGGCCAGGTCCCACAGAGGGGGATAGTCATCTTCTCCAGTGACATCGTTTTCACTCCATGCCGCGGCAGTCACAGGGCTCAGGGTCACAGTCACCACAAGGAGAGCGTGCACGCCAAAGCAGGGCCACATTGTGAAGGTTTGTGACCCAGGTGCTTGTGGCTGCAGGGCTTTTATCGGGAAAGGTGAGGGCTGGGCAAAAAGGCTGACTCAGACGCACACGTCTTTGTCTCCATTCCCTCTTCCCAGCCATGACCCTGACGGGAGTCGCCAAACCAGCAACAGTGAGCAATGCTCTGTCCTCTCTGTGGGATCTAGGGAGCACCAGCAGGCATTTAAGAGGAATCAATCTAATCAGAAAATGTCCAAGTTCAAGCTGTCCATGACATATTCACACGCTTCCAAATGGTGGAGGTGCTACAATACTGATTGTACAGTTGCGCTATTGAACCGTGTCCGTGTTCCTTACAAGCTGTCAGCTTCTCTTTCCCAGCCCAACTCCTCTGGGAGCAGAAGGGACAGCAGTGACAGAGATCTCACGTCAACACATGCACAGGCTATGGCTGTGGTACGCTGAGGAGGACTCCAGGCACTGACAAAAAGCAGCAGTGTCGTGCTGCTGCTGGTGCTGCCGCTGTCAGCTTTGTCTTTTGGCCTCGGGACAGCTGCCTGCAGCCTTCAGGCCATGGGAGAGTTGGAAGCAGCCAGATAAGCCTGTCTTCAGGTCATGTAGCACCTGGTTTGCTGCACTTTTATTGCTGGTTTGTCTTGTGTGGAAATGGTCACCATTATAAAGTTCTAAGGTCTCCAGTCAAACCTCCATGATCCCGTAGACTCCAAAGGGAACACAAAGGCCATGCCTCCAGCGATAAAATTGGTGTCCAAGTTATACTCCAACAAAAGTGAAACTGTCCAGCTGCCTTCATCTCACCTACTTTGGAATTCTAGGACTTTATAATCTTCAGCTGCTTTTTCTCAGATAAGCAATGGTTGCAAAAGAACACTCAGCAAACAAACACGTGGTTTGTTATCTCTGTAGGCTTTTATTTGCTTGAGAAAAATTGCAGATGCTGCTTTTCTCTGAAGTAATTCTGTGAGTTTCAGCAGGGCTCTGTGTGCCTAAAGTACCTTAAACCTGTGGGTGGGAGCTAGTCAAAACTGGCTGCAAACTTCTGATAGTAAATTCAAAAGAAATGTATCACTTCAAAATTTTTCCATTTACTCTATTTATTAAGAAGAATTTCTAGTAAATAGCAGAAATTTTCAATGATCGCTTATAATTTCTTTTGTCTGCTACTGAGAGAGAAACCCAAAAGATTTTGAAATACAGCGCTCAACAGAGATTAACACGGACTTGATCATGCTGCCTTGAAGAAATTTCAAAAAATCAAGTTGTTGTTTCATTACCTTCTATGGATGGGATTTATCTAACCCAAATGTGGGCATTTAAACGCTAACCTAGCTATATAGATTCCCTTGATAACCAAATCAGAGAATCAGGCATATCCAGAATGTAACTCAATTAAAGCACACTGCTGAAAGATGTATTGTTCCTGATTGACTGTAGAGGGATTAGAAATTACAAATTTACTTTTAGACATAAAAAAAATATTTTTATGTTAAATAAAATCAATATTCTTTTTACTACTTTTCTGAAATAATTTCTGATCTGTATTCTGAAATAATAATTTCCAAAATGTTTTGAAAGTTTTTTTTTTTCCCTCGAAATAAGGCATTCTATTAAATAACCCTGAGGACAAATGCCAAGAACTGTGCTGATTTATATATATATATATATATATATAAGGTTCATATATATATATATGTGTATATATATATGTGTGTGTGTATATATATATATGTGTATATATATATATGTATGTATATATATATATATATTAGGCTTTAATTGAGGCAATGGGCAGTAAGGCTCACACCTAAAAAGGAAGGATGATGAAAGGCATCAGCTAAGGCTCAAGATATATGGAGGAAACCTGTGACTCTATGAAATAAAAGGCACAAAACTCATAATTGCACTAAGGCAGAAATTTTATTTAGGCACATGAAGGAGTGAGTAAGAGTGATTTGCTTTCTTGGTTTTTTTATCATCACTGAAAGAAGTGTCCAAACTGGGAAGCTAAACTCTTTCTGTTTTTCTTTAGTCAGAGGGAAGAGGTTGAATTCTTCTAATGAAAGATACCATAATTTGTATTACATGAGTGATTTTTCTTAAAGTATATAAGGTGAAGTGAGGTGAATAAGCACTGGTTTGTTTTTTTTTTTTTTTCAGAGATACCATATATTTACATCCTCATGGCAGATTACCTGGTAGTGAACTACTGGCTTCATGTTTGTGTGGAACTTAATTGTGCATGAAAGTCTATTCTGCTGCTCTGCCATCTAGAAAGGCAAACCCTACTAACACTGACCTGGGGAGGCATGAAAATATTAATCACTAGTGTATATGCAAACCCACACTTTCTCAAAAGACTTATAATACAGAATTGAGATAAATTAATGACATAATGCTTGCTTTATATCAATTTTTCAGCTATTTGATAGAAAAAATATTGTTATATACTAAATGGGAAAAAATGAACAAGAATACATCTACTTAGACAGACTGCTGAGTCTCCTCACTTTTAGAAGTTTCAGCCTCTTGCCTTATTGTTGTAATAAAAGGACTTCAATAACCCAGTTAATCTTTAAAGAGTCAACAATAATTTTTTGTTAATATAATAAAAAATTCTTCCCGAAAAATATTATAAATCAATTTATAGATCTTACTTCATTTTTGCACTTCTCTGTGTGTGCAAACAAGTTGCCGAAGTTTCTGTAAGACTTTAAGGACAACAATTATCCTTTGGGAAATACCTGAGCTGGTGTTTCCAGTTTGGAATCCAGTCCAGTTGGTTTGGCTGTCCTGGGGGGTTAGAGGGGAGGATACATGTGATGTCAATTGGACTTGAGTGGTGTTGGGTGTTGAGTCATAGCAGCCCTCCAGGGATCGTCAGCATTTTAAACAAGGAGGAGATTAAGGAAGATTATTAGTAATGTCAACATCACTCTCTTAGCAAGTACCCTACCAGTTACTCAGTAAGGATGTGTTCCTAGAGACATTGCAGCAGAATCACATGCTGGAAAATACTGTAGGGTATGATAGGTGATAATTTCAGATTTGATGTGTAATTATCAAATTTCAAGAGAGAATGCTGCAGTTTTCAAGAGAGCTAGGGAATTTACTTCAAGATAACTGCAGAAAAGCTAAAAAACATCAATTAGATTAGTTGAGTTGACAACAAGAAGAAATGGCAGCCCTAAGCCCCCAAACTATCAAATCATATGGTTCCTTAGTCCTGACTGGACACACTGAGGAAGCAGCTGGAAAGCCAGTAAGGAAGCGACATCAGTATTCCCAGAGGAATTAATTCAGAACTGACACAGAATTCTGCAGTGAGAAACCTTCAGGTAAACTGGGGGTGTCATTATCATTCAGCCACATAAAATAGCACTGAAAGGAAGGGTTCACCCACTTCATTTTAGGGTAACAGTCCTAAGAGGAAGGATAATGAATTTTCATTTAGATGGGATATTGATAAGAGCCTCTCTGTCACATGGCACCTCTTTTCATGCCCTGACACTTCCACCAGTAATTCTGGGTGCCCCTTGACTCTGATCTGTTGAATGACTACACTGTAGCTAAAAGCATTCTTCATGTACTTCAGTGAATAAGTTTAAAGCAGTGGATAAATTTGGATTTCTTATCAATCTCCGTTGTTATTGTCCACAGCTATTGTCTTGAACAGACTTTCTATTTCTTTTTGTCACAGGCCTTTAGAATTTTTCAGGGAGGATCTCTGTGGCTTCAGTATCCTCCAGCAAAACCCCTTAACAGGGCTATAAAAGGGTTTATAAATTGCTACTGGTATTGTCGTGAGTAAAGGTCATCAGCCAAACCCTGTGGTCACATGAGTGCACCCAACCACCAAAGCAGCAAGGTGTGTTGTGGCAGGAGCATCAGGAATCTGAGGGGAAATTATACTGTGTGTGTAGTGGATCTAGAAGGAGGTGCTGCATCATCATATCCTGGCTCCTTCCTACATCTTTGATGCTAATATTTCCCCTTCTTTTTAAAACATCATTCTCATGTTGTCTATTAATCCCTTTCTGCCCTCTGCAAAAGCCTTCCTGTGTTCCCTGCTGATCTTGCCTCACCAAAAAGAGTAACCTGCGCTGAAGATCCTGACAATTCAGAGTATAAATTGTGGTTAATCAGCACACAGAGAAATACCAGATTCATATCTGTGGTGGGATTTTACCATATGCAGTTTTTCTTTCCCAGACAAAGCAGTATTCCTTCCATGAGGTTGGCTGAGTGAAAGTCTGGCTGGACAAATGGCTACAAAGACAAATGTAAATCCAGCATTTCCAGAGCTCCAGTTAATAAAAGTAAAAGAAGATTAATTACCACAAAGGTAAAAATATGGATAGAGGAGCAAGCTACACACAAGATGTGTAGTGGGTATCTGGTGGTGTCCTAGGTGTGCTTTCCAGATCACAGTGCTCCGGAGGGGTCAAGACCATACCCAAATTTCCTGGAGAGGCTTGCTTGCAGGACCAATGTTAAGATGTGCACATATATATATGTGTGCATGTATACATATATATATAAAAAGCAACGAGCCAATTAAAAAAACCCCACATTTATCAGACCCAAACCAGAAAAATTTGAATTAACCTATAATTTTCATTTTTATAATAGTATTGTGGTGGTATATTTAGCTTAGAGGTTAGTTCAGATTACACCATAATCTTCACTGCTTTTTTACCTTCAGCTTGAAGGTGAAGCTGATCACAGAGTCAGATATCTGTAGAATTTATAAACACCTACCATAAAACACTCCAGCCTTATTTTCACAGTGTGATGGAATTCATTCCATGGAGTCAGATTATACGAAAGCTCCACTCACTGAAATGTGTACTTAAAAGCTGATACGACGAAAATAGAGAGATATACTCCTGAGAGCATCTGAGTTGTAAACACCTGTTTAATGGAGGAAGATGATAGTAAATTTTTAATGTAATATGTCTATTTTTTCCTAGAAATTGTTGTCAAATACAGCCTTACGAAGCCAAGGAAATCTTTTGGCTGTTTGTTTGCATATCACCAGGAAAAGAGTGAACTGCAGCAAAAATTACTAGAATCTCACATTGTGAGTTGGGTTTCTTTTTCAATCTGTCATTAATTATGCATTCATTTATAAGACAAATAAACTGAATCTTCACTTATAATTTTAGCATGACATTTTAGTTAGATGAAAATGAGAATAACTAATTAGAAAAAATCGGCATAATGGAAAAGATTCATTAAAAGAAAGACACAAATATCCAAAGCAGTTAATCTGTGGCTAGATGCTAGTGCCCAGATTTACTGATGATGTGAAGTATGCAAAACAACTGCATCAATTAGAAACTTGGACCAAAACAGCTTTTTTTTAATTTTTTTTTTCCCATTTGGAAGGAGTAAACAATTAATTCAAGAATTAAAATCAGCTCTTGAAACTCAGAAACTGCAGAGAAAATTTTAAGAAAATTGTCAACCATCTTCTTCCAGCTGCAGCCATTTTCCTTATACTGAAAAATAAAAGGGAGGGGGAGGGGAGAAGCTTTCTTGCAAGAAAGGAAAGGAGAGCTAACAAATATATTTCTCAAAGAAATAGATTAGTCTTCATTGTGCAAGCAGGAAAAATAAATTTTAGTAGAAGACAACTGGAAAGAAATGTTGTAAAATAAAACATGAGGTATAAATTAGCCTCACATTTATTGCCCAATTTTGCTTCTGTTGTGGGAAAGAATAACACTCTTGTTGTTTCTAATTGATATTCTGCTTTGGTATACATGGTTCTGCTGTTCATTTGCAATGAGTGAGGAAATAAGGGTGATTTTCAAGAAAAAGATATTTCAGTCTCATTTAGAGAAGTCTGAATAACTCACAGAAAACAAATCCCAAACCTGTTTGATTAAACTAAAATATATATTCAACATATAGTTCCTAAACCAAACCAATCATTTTTGAAACATAATTATGATACTATAAACCCAGAAAAGGTGTGTAAGGAGCAAATATGTGCATGCATATGTATTAAAAGACACAAATGACTGGGTATTCACAGATGATTGCACAACAAAGCTAACATTGAAATGAGACCTAATGATAGTATAAGGACAGATGTCACATCACCAAGTAGAGAGATGAAAGAAAAAAACCCCATTTTTTCAAAAAGAATTTTTTTTTCTGGAAAACATTGTAAATATTCCCATTGCCCAGTTTTTCATGCTTTTCTTTCCATTAACTTTTTTTTCTTTTTAGAGCACACCCCAAACTCCAGTACCTGTGAGCTCCTGAGAACCCTGCTTCTGAGATTCCTCACGTGACATGATTTCATACACATCAATATCAATCCCATAACACAAATGTCCAATGTATAAAGATTCATGTGAAATTAATTTCCTGTATCTGACAGCCACCTGCTGATATTATACAGCAAACATAAATATGACTAAGTTCCACAAAGGTCACCAAGTTTGGGATCATGAAAAAATCCCTGAAGCATGCAACTGGGCAGCTATTGCAGGACAGGGATTTCTAGTCCGTTGTCACAAGTCAAAAATTAGGCCTTGGATTATCAAAAGGATGCGAGCAAAACATGCGTTTAGTTTTAAATACGAGTTTGAAAGGAATTCATTTAGCCGCCAGGTGTTCCTATCAAACAAGAACCTCTGAAAACTCTGATTTCTCTAGATAAAAACATCCAGCTTCCCAAATATTCCTGGTCGGTTCTGAAGTGCCATTTCCTCAAATGAGTGTGTCCCACAACCTTACTCATCTTGAGTCATGCTTAATTGTCCCATTTAACTCTCATCAAGAAGACAAGAATAGCTTTTTGATAAAAAGGTATGCCTCCCTCAGGGTCCCATCTGGCTTGCTGTCCTGCTCCTGTTGTTGATTTCCAGTATAACCTGTCTTTGCCTCCTCTCTGCCTGCACCAGAACCTTGGTCATGCTCTGTGATCTTTGCAGCGAGCCACAATATGATTCTTACTTACAGTGGATGGCATACCATGGAAAACCATCCAGCAGAAGAGCCTGGGAAGGTGTGATCTGCATTTTTTTCTGCTATTTGGGTGGTAAAGGGAGCTGCTGTGCCCCTTAGAAACAGAGGTTGCCTTTTCCAGAGTGATGAGACCTGTTGGAGATGCTCAGGAGTGTCATTGACACAGATACTTACACTGTAGCCTAGATTTAAATGAAAGATAGGGATAGTATTTTTCCTTCTTTTCTTTTTTTTTTTTTTTTTTTTTTTTTTTTTTTTTTTTTTTTTTTTTTTTTTTTTTTTTTTTTTTTGCATTAGCATAGACCTCTCTGCTGGCTATTCTACACACAAAAATGCAGTACACAGTTAAAAAAACCAATCTTAAAATTTTGAGATCTTAAGCTTTTAAGAAGGAGAAGACAACCCCCCTTGTGAAAAGTGAACACAAGCAGACTTGCTTTATAGAAGGCAGGTTTCTGAACTCTGCGATGTCCTCCTGGATTTCTATTGCATTTCCTTCTAAGTAATTTAATTTAAAATGCTTAGCCTTGGAGATGGAAGATTTGGATTCCTGTTGTGATTCTCTTTTTTTGAACAAGTACTTAAAAAATAAAGCATTCTAATTTATTTTGTCAAATCAGAATGAGTACAGCAGGCTCTAATCCTGGGCTTTTACCATCCTTATACTAAAATCACACATGAAAATTCTTTGGTTTAGTCTTATCTGCAAAAGTACTTGCAAGAAAATACATAATATTCTTGTCCCATTCCTGTGATTGCAAACCTCATGGGTATAGCACAGGTCTTTTTATTTTTTTTCCCTTCCTTACAGTCTACAGGCCAACTGCTGGAAATAAGGAATTTATCTCACATTTTTCTTTGGAGTCAACACTGGTGTAAGTTAATCTGAATAAGTGAAGGTGGTGAAACTGCAGGCTCCTGTAGATTTGTATATGAACACTAGATGATGCTATATAACTTTTCAATCTCCCTATCACTTTCACATGTAACTGAAATAAAAAATATATAAAATGAGAAGACTGGACTGGAACATGTTTTTGATATGCTGGCAAGTATGCACATACACCAAATCGTATCACTGAAGTAAAAAAATCTACGTTTCTCTTCCGGTTAGCTGTTTCTATCTACACTAACAAATGCAAAGAGAGGGTACATCTGATTTTAGGGCTCCTTGTACCAGACATTGTGGCAATGTGCTACAGAATGATTTTAAACAAACACTTAATGGCAACAGTGCTTTCCAAATGCTTTGCAAAAAAAAAAAAAAAAAAAAAAAAATTGGCAAAAGATCCCCATTGCCCAGCAGGTTTTGTACTGGGCCAGGTGTCACTTCTTTTACTGCAGTCAGCATAATTCCTTAAATTGGCATAAACATCACATGCTGTACTTGGACTAAGTTAGCTTGATTTTGGTCCAGATGAAACTTGTGCTACCAGGTAATGTGATAGTGTACAAAAAAGGGTTTTGGCAGAGAGAAAAGGCTTTGAAGCAGATCTGGCTTCTGTCTTCCCTGTAAGAAACAGCTCCTCTGATCTTGATGACCCTTGTACCTATGATGTCCTTACGACACAGTTCAAACACTAACCCAGCGGTGAATCCATGTCTCAGGGTGGGTATAGTTACAGGTACAAACAAGCCCCTGTCCAGACATGGTGAGTCTTTCATAATTTCCAGAAATATTGAAGGGGAGAATCTCATATGTTCCTGTCTGGGAAGTTTCTAGCAGCTTCTCTTGCCCTAGGGCGTTTATGGTCTTTGCAGTTTCCAGAACTCCTTGGTTAGGTGGCAGTGCCCATGCACCAATGTGCTCACCAGGCAGCCGCAGAAATAACTCTGTGTCATGCCCATTTCACATCAGTGGGGCAGGTCACCATTATCTCAATGGCTCGAATCAGGCTGATTGAAAGGGTAGCTGATGAGAGCACATGGGCTTGAGTTACACTTTAAAACTGCTTGAAGAAAAAGTTTGACTCTTTGCCAAAGCTTTGGTACTAATTACAAGATGCACACAGACTCCCAATGGCTCTGCAATGAGAGAGAGTGTAATCAGAGCAGTCATTGAAGAAGACATTTATTCTTGAAAGAGGGCTCAAGGAAAGTTTTCTGGTGTCTTTTTGTGGACTTTAATGGTAGTGAAACCTTCAGAACTAGAAACTATTAAAGCTTCTGGTATTCAAGCTATTAAAAGTATGGTAAACAAAATGAAAGCTAAATTTTGATCCAACTCAGTTAAATATCTTTAAAATGATGATGGATTAATGGAAAGGGCATGCAAATGAAAAGTGGGTAAAATGTTTTAGGAATATTTTTCCCTTAAAATAAATCAGCCCAGTCATCTTTGAGTAAAAGGACTTAACTTCCCCGAGTTAGTTTGTTACCCATATCTCATTCCAGAGCTAGATCTGAAGGGTAGGAGAGGAAGACATGGCAGCAAATATTATCATGATTTTGGAGGACAGTAACTGGAACTCATAAGGTACATGGCCAACATCAAACAGGAGATGGGATGCACTGCTTGGCTCTGTGCCTGAGAATTTGCAGCTCCAGCTCAGCAGAGAGAGCCTTCCCTTCCAGTAACTACAGATTTCCTCTTGAAAGAAAAACTTCATTATAAAACCAGGAACATTTACTTTGCTGCATTAAATGATTTTTATTTTTCTTATATTTTTAAGTCATAAAAAAATTTGTAAATGCAAACACAATTGATGTTTTAATAAAACCTGTTACTACAACTCATCATTATGATTCACCAAAGCTCTGAGGTTATATGAAGTATTTCAAGTGAATTGAACATTGTTTTTTTCTAATCATGGTGGAAACAATGAGTGATTTGAAAATACATGTTTACTCTATAGCTGTTGGTTTAGTAAAGATTCTAAAATAAATCTGTCAGTACTCAAATCAGTGTGAAGAATCCTGTGCCAGCTTAGAGGAGACAATGACCAAAATGTCCAAGGAATCCCAGCATCGGGGATGGTCATTTTGACAACAATATGAGATTAGCTATTGACCTCAATGAAGCCAAGGTGTAGTCCCAGAAGATTTAAAGGAATAAAATGAGGATTTGTCTCTTCTTACACATGCTACTCCTACAATTACAAGACAACTTGGATTGTGAGAAAAGAGGGTGGGTTTGGAAAGGGTGGATCGTGGCTCTTTTGAGTAAGTATGGCTGTATGGCAGTGTAAGTTTATGTGCCTTCCATGGACTTCCTCCCTCAATAATGAATGAAACCTGGAGGGCATCCTCTGCTATGTATATATCTCATTAATAACTGATTAACTCAGCCAAACAGAAACACTTGGATTTATTGCTGACTTTGTTGGGATAGATACCAAGTTAACCTCACACTCAGACTCAGAACAGAGGGAGCAGAAAGACTCACTCTGCAGCAGCCTTTTCAACACAAAGGCATTACCTTAAGCTTAAGGGTCAATTATGCTCCAACCGTGGTCTCCTGCACTTCAGATCAATAAGGGATTATCTCAGATCTGTCCTGCAACATCCTGACTCTCTGTGGGCAGCAGCATCAGCTGTCCAGGGTTTACACATTGCTATGGCAATGTGACCCAGAGCCTTGTTGCAGGAGTCCAGTGTCACTGGGACCGTCCCTACTCAACAAAGCTCGATTGTTTTGCCCATAATAGAATTACACCAGGGTAGATGTGTTGTGCTGAAAAACATTTCGTCACAGGGACTCCAGACAAGACCAGGCCATCACCACTTTGTCTCTGCCGTGCTTTCTCTGAGATGCAAGGAGTGCAGGAGGGGCTCAGGGTGGAGTAGCCCAGCATTTCCCTCGACCTTGCCCCGCAGGGATCGCCTCTGTCCATTCCCTGACACTACAACACACCAGTACCAGTTTCCCAGGCTCCTCCTTGGAAATATTCCTTCCTCGCCTCCCCCTGCTCTCCCTCCTCTGACCAGCTCCATGGAATTGCAGAGGGGATGCCCGATGGGGTGAGGGCAGGTAGAGTCGCCATAGAAACACGGACTCGCTGCGGCCTCGTTCGCGCAGCCAGCGCCGCTCCCGCAGCCCGGAGAGAGCACAGAGGCTGCTGTGGGTACAGTCACAGCTGACCCACCCTGTCTGTCTTTTAAAACCACCTAAAGCGATATCAGCGTACACAAAGCAGCAGGTTTGGAGAAAATCATTGTCTCGCTTGCTCTTTAAATCGGAATTGAAATTCGGTCCCTGAGTCTAAAGCCTCGCAACAAATCTGTCGTGTGTACTTCTCAAAACACCTACAGAGCTTTTTCTGTGCACATGCACCAGCTGGGAAACCTGATATACTGATTTTATTGTTTTGATGTGTGCCAGAATCCTCTGATTTCTCTAAAAGTACTAGGGCACTATGTAAGAAGCTTGGATATGATCCAGAATGTAGATAGCAGCATAACAGGCCTGATAAAGAGCCCAGTAAATTGCTGAACAAAGGATCCCATTCACTGTTGATTTATTAATTTTCACCTTGCCTAAATACAGTAATTTTTTAATAGGATTTGTAAGTGTGAATTAACAAATAAAATGTTCTGTCATCATACACAAAATCCATTAAGACACAGAAATGAAAAAAAGTTATTTTCAGAATTACTTATGTTGAAGTCTCACAGGTGTTCAGTAGAAAAAAGGAACAGAGATAAACTTGACAACATTTTCAGATTTTCCTAGGCCAAGAATTATCTCTGAAAATTGCATTAAGCTCACAAATGATATGTACAAAAATCCACTGATCCTACAATGCCGGTTATAGTGAAAAACATAACAGAGAAACCAAAAACAAAATCAAAAGAGAGATTATCCATAAGAAGAGGACAAAAAGGCAGAGAGTAATCTATCACAGGAGGAAAAGCAAGTAATTATCTAACATCAGATCTTGGAAAATCTAGGTGGAATTTTCATCTGGAAGCTTATGTATACGATAATGAGATGCCACCTGGAAGTCAGATAAGGAAGATACAGTCCCAGCCTAAACAATTATGCACATCCATAAGTTATCAAAACAAGCATACCAAATTAACAGGGAGGAAATAACAGTCTAATTAATTAACATTAAATGAGGAATAAATAAAAATGTAAAACACTCTCAAGCCTCTCAGCTAACAAAATGCAGTCTGTTTATTCACCTGTTTGGTCATGTCTTCCCTGCCTTTCCAAGATAAGCACCTAAGGCCCCTGGCATTCAAAGGGAATTGGGCATTCTGGTGCCTACAAATAAAGGAAGAAAAATCACCTGCTGTGGAGATCCGTGCAAAGTACTGCATGCTGTTGGTCACCAGGTGTATGAGACTAGGATGGGCCTGCTTCTCCCAAACTCTCTTTAGGCACAGAGGAAGGAGTCTGCAAACCCCCTCAGATGCTAGAACCACTGTTTTACTTGCTTTAAGCTGTGGTGGAACACCATGGGGTAAGAAGCTCTGCAGTCTGCTCAAGAAAATCACAATGAGGACTTTAAAGATTAGGATAGAGAATAAGACCTTCAAGTTGGTTGTGGGCCACCTCTCAGTGTGATGCACAGGTTGTGGCACAGCCTCCCTGTCAGGAGGCAGCAGGCAGACCCCAGAATACAGCCTGCTCACGACCAATTTCTTTTAAGACCACCCATTTAATGCTGAGATCACCTGCAACTGATCATCTGCAACAACAAAAAAAAAACTTTATATTTGAAATCTCTTCCTGGAAAAGCTGCTTGAACATACTGGTACTGTGTTAGTGTTCAAAGGAATATTATTTACCTTCAACAGCCAGTCAGCATGCTACACAAAATGCAATGAGACGGGGTACAAAACTGATTAATCTAGAGGAATTCCATATTTTGTCTTTCATTCCCAGAGTCTTAGCTATAAAATTTTCTCTACTGTTCCTCTACCATTAGCCTCATTAAATAATCAATGAGGTTTCGATACTAATGCAATATATATAGACTATTAGATATATGCATGCATGATAGCATTTATGCAAGCTTATTGTAATCTTATCCTCTGAAGAGAGTATGAGAAAGTAGAATGGCAGCAAACATGGCAATACAGAGACTTTTTCAGTGTCTTAAATTCAAAATTCATTAAAATTGATACTTTTTTAAAATCACTCTACTAACATAAGGTATGGCAATTCTAGGAGAGACAGAGAGAGACTGACAGAATTTTTTTTATCATTAGAAATGGTTGAGTGGAACTGGCCTGTTTCAGAGCATATGCAGTTCTGTTATTATCTCTGAACAATAAGTACAATTGGTTGCTGTAGGAATAAAAACCAGGATTATGAAACTTCCTGAATCCTTTGGAAAGGCTGAAAGAAATGTGTGATAGGAAAATTAGAACTAAGCCTTTATTTTAAAAGAATTTAGTTATTAAAAGCAACATGCCTAATTTCACCTACTTTTATTCTTCATTGGTGGAACAAAAGATGCCTCTAATTTTCATTTCAATTTAAATTTTTGTGCCCTCTCACAATTGTGTGAATCTGAGAATCTAGTGAGGTGTTTGAATGCAAGGGTTAAACCAAGAAGGGTATGACACAGTGCTTGAGATCCAGACTTCCTGAGCTAGGATATAGGCATCCCTTACAGATACGAAAGCTGAAGCTGCTTCCTTTACATAGCAGTAGAAGGCAACATGACCTACTTCTCCCATTGGAATGACTTGCCAGGGAGGGTGCAGATGGCACTGCTGTACCTTTGGTGGGGCATCCTGTCCCCTTGGTAGGTAGGGTCTGCTGATGAACAGAAGGTGCAGCCTCAGTGTGCCATGCTATAGCTGTCTCTGGCTGAGAAGCAGCTGTTAAGGAGGAGGAGGAGGAAAAAGGAGGGAGAAATGGAAATCAGACCACCAAGACTTTATATAATGATCTGGCTAAACAGGTATGCCAAACTATGTGTCTTTTAACAAATTATTTGGTGATGTTATTTCTCTTTTTCTGAGTTGTATGAACTTAAAATATTTGAGGTTTAGCTTTCTTCTTTCAGCCAAGTATTATTTCTATCTAACATCAAGGTTTCTCCTTTCTGAAGTTTGATGATTTGGTGCTGTACAATATTGCTAGCCAGTACCTATGGAAAGCTTTTCCATTTACAAGTGAAAAAGAAAATAGAACAGTTGTATTCATTGTTTATTCTCAAATTACCTCTTGAGGTGCTTAGTCAACATATTAGAAATTGGTGAATCAAAGTCTCAAACTTATCTTGTTTGGGTTTTTGGTTTTTTTTAATGGACAGAGAAAATGGGCCTTTTCCTGGGGTATAATTAGTCGTGTCCAGCACATCCTCCTGGGCAGGGAGATAAACTGCAGCCTCTGCCAGCTGGGGCAGTGCCAGTACCATGAATTAGCACAGCATGCTCCAGAAGCTTCTCTTTCTGTACCAGCATAACCCAGCATATTCCCAAGAGGGCAGAGGAGGTGAGTAAGCAAGTGGAGAAAGTACAGCAATTGTGAGCCACCCAGGCATTTTCCTGGAAAAGCATCCTCTCCAAGCCGCTTCTGAAATCTGTTATTAAAGTATTCTCTACTGAAAGCTAGGAGGTCATGCTTTGGTCACACTTTTAGGGCGTTATGTAAAGGGATTCTCTTCTTAACTTAGGAAAAGAAACTTATGTGACATAAACTAAAACTCTGCTTGGAGGAGAAATTCTTCCTCTCCTTTCTTGTACTCTACTTTCATCTCTTGCATAACTACATACAGCTTAATGCAGTTGTAGGCTGAACACAACAATGTGTCTCTACATGAGCAAGCAATAATGGGGGCTAGAAAACAAGGTATTCACATCCCTAATTTGAGTCCAAACAATTCTAGCTATTGAAGGCAAGAAAGTAATGAAAAGGTCATAGATATGCTCTACCAGGGTGCAGTGAGTTGCCAATGCTCTGCATGAAAATAAATCTAAGGCAGAAGAATGAAATAGAAATGAAGAAAACAAAATAAGGTGGAAAAGAGAGAGGGGCAAAGCTAGAGTGTGATATTAACAGGATAAGAATTGTCGTACACAGCCAGATTTTTATCTTACTGATACGTGTCTGGCTGTGGTCAATGGTCCTTGTTGGAAGAGAATGCAAAAACTCACAATAATACCTCTCATGGGTTTGAGCATGTTTTCTCCTTTTTGTCTCCAGCTAATTTTTTTTCCTTTACTTTCTTTAACCACTTTTTAAACTCATGTAGATCCTTATATTCACAACACTCTGTGTCAGGGGGTTGAATAACTTAACCACAAGGACTGTTTTCTAGGTTTTTGGAATGCATCACCTGCTTGTTTCTTTCCTTCATGTTTGCATCCCTGCATTATTTGTGTGGGAAGAGACTGTGACTAGCAGTGAACCTTTTACAGTTGTTTACCTTCCTTACTAAAGATTGTAGAGATTTGCATCACATTTCTCCTTAGTCACCCTGTCTCCAGTCTGAAGATTCCTACCATACCTGATCATTCCTTGAGCAGAGACACTTCAGGCCCTGGCCACCCTCCCCTGAACCTCACTCCTTTCCACCATGCCTGGTTTGAGATGGGGAACCAGAACTGCTCTCAGTAATCAAAATCTCTCTTCACTATGGAATTATACGGGACCACTAATTATATTTTCTGGTTTGTTCTCCACTTCTCACAAAATAATTTCTAGTATTTTATTTCCATTGTTTTCCCTGACATTCCCCAGTGTATTTGTACAACTGTTCTGCACTATGTCAGTGTTTCATTTCTGAATGACAATAGTCAGCTGAGAGCCCTTTGTTTTCTGTGTGAAGTTAAGACTTTTCCTTCTGTGTATTATTTCAATCCACAGGTTTTTAGAGACTCTACAACAAAATCTGCTCATAAATGGAATTTTTACTGTATTAATTTCTATATATGGGCCTCTTCATACTGCACTTACTCAAGGGTAGATATAATTATCTATAAGTATCTCTTATATCACAATCTGTTAGTAATAGAAAATGTCCACAGAGGTTTGGCAGAAAATTTCCTAGTGGAAGTACACCTTATATTAGAAAAAGAGTAGCTTAACTTGTGTTGATTTTATCCATTTCCCCCAGAAAAATAAATTATATGAGTAGAATATTTTTTGTGCCCATGCTAATTTTTATAACTCTGTCAGCATTGACATTTAGACAGAATGGAAATTTCGAGAATTAAGTCAACCATCCTGAAGCACACTGAGAAATTGGCATTATTTACCACCATAAGATTGATCTTTTCTATCAGACATATGGCCTGACAATGCAGGTGAAGATAATCTGATGACCTGGTTTTCATTTGGACACTACCACGAGAAAATAAGGATCTGTATCTTTCCAAAAGCATGATCAAACTCGTTGTAGGTGGTATAAAATGCCATCACATCGCATAATTGTTTTCTGTACAAACTTCATCCAGGCAACTCATCCAGCAAGTGAGCAGAAAGAACGGTAAATAATGCCCAGTGCTGAAAAGTAGGGACTGTGTTGCTTGTCCTTCTGAATGATATTGTGTAAACAAAATGTTATGTTGTTGTGACGACCTTAATACTTCTATTCTGTATATTCATTGAGATCAAGACCTAGATGTTCTACCAGAATCTATCTAGTGCTTTCACAGGAAATTTTGTCAACTCCAACTCCAGAAATGCTTTTTATTTTTGTTCCTTATGTTTTCAACTAATTATTCTGTTTACTTGGTATGATTGCAGTTGTTTTTTACAGATTTGAAAGACCTAAAAAATCATTAAATATTAATAATTTTAAAAGTAGCTTTTCATCCTCCCAGTGATTTTCTTATTCAGCATTAAGGTTCCATTTCCTATTTTCTGATTCTCCTCAACTCATCACATCTATATATATCCTGTTCATGCAGTCCCAGGGCTCAAATCTGGAGGATGTGCACCTGCATGGGAGGAGTACCTTTCTGCATGCCAGATATGTTTTTTTAGATGTGTTGAGTCCTGCTTGGCATATCAGGAGAGGTGGAGAGGACTGTCATGAGAGGGACAGCTGGAAAGAGGGCAGCCCATCTTCCCTAAGCTTGCCCTTGTCCAAGGACTGCACAAGAACCTCAGAGTTAAGCATACATGTACATGCCACGTACAAACCCATGCATGTGTGTGTATATTCTGTAGGTGTGCTAGCACATGTCTGGGCACACACATTTGTCTATATATCTATGCACAGTGTATATGTGTACATTCAGTTTGTATATGGACGGATCCATGTATGTATACGCTGGTATACCTCTGGGCACGAAATCATCACTTAATTATCCTTCGGGAGGAGTTTCCAGCCCGGAATCCCACGGCTGGAGGGAAGTGTCCCCCGCCCCTCCCGCCGCGAAGGCGCTGCCAGGGCTGAGGGGCTCCCCCGGCCCTGTCAGCTGCTGCAGGAGGAGGGAGGGGGATCCCAAATGGAGCACTGCTCCCCCTGAGGCTATCCTTGCTGGCTGTTCGCACAGACACAGGTGGCTCCGGGACACTCCCGCACACAGCCATCACACGGCAAGGGTCCCTCCTCGGAGGGAAGGGGAAAGAAAGCAAGCCTTTCCCCCGTTTTTCTTTGTAATTGAGAAAGACTTCAAGCGCGAAGTCTTAAGAGCCTCCTGAGGTGCTTCAGAGCAAAGGTAAATTCACCTCATGATAGAACAGAGAGGTAAAACAGATTTGCCCGCGACACAAGTAAAGAAAGGGTCAGCGACTCGTTAGTCCCTGTGTTGAGGTGGGTAAATAACCCAGGGAATGCTCTCCAGCAGCGCAGAGATGGTGCTGCCTTTGTCTCTGCCCCTCCGGGAGGCAGCGGGCTCTTGCCGAAGGGGCGCGGGCGAGGGCGGCGAACAAAGGAAAGAAAGAAAGCAAGAACGCTCTGTCACCGCAGCCCTCCCGTACAGAAGGTGCCCGGCACCCCTGCCCGGCCCGAGCAGGCTCCCCTGAAGGGGACGCTAAATAATTGATCATAATCGACTGCTTGCATGCATTGGAAAGAGAAGGCGGGCGCACCCCTTGCTTGCAGCCTGCTCCTTCCCCATTCGCTCTGTAATCCTACTCCACCATGTGCAGATAGATGAAGGGACGTAATTCAGCCTTCAGGCCTGGGCGGGGTTCTCGCCGTTTAATCTTTTCCTTTCTCTTCTCTTCGCTGCTTTCTTCCCTCCCCCCCTCCCCCCCACCCTTTCCGTCTCCCAGGCCCAGTGAGGTCAGCTCATGAATATTGCTTCATTTTCCTGAGAGGCTCTGGCAGCGGCGGGTACCTCGTGTGCGGTGCCCGGCTCTCCGTGCATGCATTTCGCCAGCCGGGCAGCGGACAAAGTGGTGGTGAGTAATGCAGATGCTTGAGATCCAAGCTTTTTTTTTTTTTTTTCCCTTTCTTTCTATTTTTTCCCCCCAAAGGAAATATTATTCCTGGTCCAGATGCAACAAACCCGCCAGGTATGAGGGAGGACCTTCAAAAATCCCCTCGGCTCCTTTAAAGAGGGACAAAAGGCAGAAGCACTCCCAAATCTTAAGCCGCGTTTGCGAATTCTCGGCGGGGCGGAGGCGGGCGCCCGGTGGGACGAAAGGGCCAGAGCCAGGAGGATGCCCTGCCCGAAGTTCCGAGCACGGGAGAGCCCCGAGCCGGCGAGTGGAGCCACCAGACTGCTCCCTTTTGTTGCTTCCATTTATTTACTCCTTTTTCCGCCTGGACAGCTGTTCCCGACAGGAAAACCTGCGGAGACGCCGCGTCCCGGCGCCACGTGGGTTTGACTCTGGGGAGAAGGTCGAGCTGCGGAGTTTTGTGAGGACAGAGATTTAGGACTTGACCTCAAACGGGGCTTTCGTTGTGCCAGTTAAAAATGTATATAAATACATATATAAGAATATGTATATGTATATATATATATATGTATATGTATATGTGTGTATATATAATCAGCCAGCTTAACCGTAGGCGGTAGCCGAACTTGGATTTTGGGGCATGTAGGGTAGGAGTTGTGTTCTGGCAGGTCGCAGTTGAGTCTGATGTCTTAGTTGTAGTGAAAGTCTCCTAAAAGATTCAGGTACAGCATAGGATTCCCGATGACTAATTCGAATCACATTTCTTATGTTTCATACCTGTATAGCTCCAAACAACTGTAGGGTGGGAATTCTGTTTGTGGTGGCTGATAGAAATGCAAAGCAGATCTTTCATAAAGTGTTGTCATACAAGTTTTATAGCTCTACACTCTCATGCTTTCTTTTTACTAACTAATGCTTGGGAAGCGTCTGCCAAATTGTGTCATTTTGAGCATTAATTTTCAGATTTGTGTTTTAAATCAGGTTGTTAATGACAGTGCATTTGGGAGGAAGTGATGTACTCCTGCCAGTGAGAGCAGAGCAAATACAGCCTCATTGTCTAGTATGTTCCAGGGAGTAAACCAATTGTCGGGGCACAACATAGGCTCTACATTGATTTTGCCCAGTCGTGCTTCTTTCTTTATTCCCTGTTCTAGCAGGGAATGGTTAAGCCATGTTCTAGGAGGGAATGGGTAGGCTTGTTAGGAATGCTGTCATTTCTCCTGTTGCCCATGTCTTCTCCCTAAGGAGAGTTGAATAAAGGCTGTGTGAAAACAGGTTGTGGATCACAGCCATTGTTTTCAGAATATATCAGGGACATTAGCAGCACAATATGGCTTTTAACAGCCCTTTTTCATAATCTATTGTGGTAATAAAAACTCTGGTTGTGTCATTACAGGGCTAAATTGCCAAGTGAGCATGCTTCAGAGAATGCTACATAACATTTTGTTCTGGGTGAGGGTGTATTTCTTCCTTCTTCAGTTTTGAAAATCTGCATATCTGAACCTATCGATCTGCATAACTGGTAACAAACGTGAATTGGTTTTGAATCCTGACAGCACCTCTGGATAACAAACTGGGGCAAATGTGTGTTTAGAAGCTGATTGCAGAACCCCTTTCCTTTATGACCCTCGATTCCCGAGTCACCTTGCCCCGGAAGAGTCGCTGTCAAAGCTAAAGGGAAATCTATAGTTGCTTCCACGTTTGCAGCCCTTTGTACAGTAGCTTTCCCCCATTCGGCTGTGATAGACGAGGCCTTTTAGCCGGCAGACAGGTGCATTAGCTTGGTGGTGAGGACAAGGGAGAGGGAAGTTCGTGTGCGGAAGGAAATTCATCCGTGGTGTGGCGGCCCGGCGGGGGAAGGTTCGGCATCGGCGCTGGGGAAACGCCCCTAGGTGCAGGCGGAGTGGGAACAGGCCGCAGCCGAGCCCTCCGGGGCCCTTCCACGAGCCGCTCCGGTTGGCTCTGGGCTGCGGATTCTCCCCGGCCGCTCCGGAGACCGCTCCGCCCGCAGGTGGGCGCGGGTCAGGGCTGGGGGCCGGCGGGGCTCCCCGCAGGTGGGGCGGGGAGCGGGCAGGCCGGCCACCGCCGTGGCCGGAAAGCCCGTCTTCCCGTCCTGCCCGTCCC
>VZSR01003807.1:20041620-20194875 GCA_013398615.1 Brachypodius melanocephalos
CGCCGCCGAGGAGCCCCTGCCGCCGGCGGGCGCCGCCGAGGAGGCGCCCCCTGCAGGGGGCGGCGGGGGCGAGCGGGAGGGGGCGGTGGCGCCGCCGCCCAAGCAGTGGCGGGGGAAAGCGGGGCGGTCCCCGCTGAAGGGCGCGGGGGAGGCGGCCCCGGCGCCTCCATCTTCCTCGGGCGCGGGGAAGGGCCGCGGTGCGGCGGCGGGCGGCGGCGGGTATTGGAAGGAGGGATGCCTGCAAAGTGAGCTCATCCAGTTCCACCTCAGGAAAGGGCTGGCGGCGGCCGCCCAGATGCAAACCAAGGGCAGCAACCACAGCAGCAGCAGCGGCAGCGCTTCCTCCGCTGCCTCCTCCGCCTCTGCGGCCGCCGCCCCGGCCGAGCCTCCCCCGGCCGCCTCCGCATCCTCGCCCGCTGCCATGGCGGCGGCCGGGGTGGAGGGGCTGCGGCAGGGCGAGACGGAAGGCGACGGCAGGAGCTGCGACTCCGAAGGCGCCCTGAGCCCCCACCTGCAGGAGGAGATGCAGGAAGAGATGGAGAAACTGCGGGAGGAGAACGAGAGCCTCAAGGTGAGGGGCCGGGGCGGCGACGGGGGTGGGGGAGAACCGGGGCCGGGTGGGGGCCGGGCTGCCTCCCGACTGGAGCACTTTCCCGGCCTCCCTCTCGCGGCAGGAGGCTTGAGGCAGCGTCTAAGATGGCTCTGTCGTGGGGCGTGCGGGCAGTGCCACGTCCCTGCTTCGTTGTGATGCTCATAATGAGCTGGATTGTATTTACCTGCCGTCCCTGCGGGGCGGAGCTCCATTTTGGCTGCCTTCCCCTGTACGTGCTGACATTTGTGCTTTTGACCCACCTGTTGCGTCCCTGTCCCCTTCTTGCCCCCGTGCCAGAACGAGATAGATGAGCTGAGGACAGAGATGGACGAGATGAGGGACAGTTTCTTTGAGGAGGATGCTTGCCAGCTTCAAGAAATGCGCCATGAACTGGAGCGAGCCAACAAGAACTGCCGGATCCTCCAGTACCGGCTGCGCAAGGCTGAGCGCAAGAGGCTCCGCTACGCCCAGACCGGCGAGATTGACAACGAGCTCATCCGCAGCATGGAGCAGGACCTCAAGGTACAGACGTGAGCAGGTGTCAAGGGGAAGGGAGCGTCTCAGATAGAGACACAGCCCTGCTCTTGGTCCTCATGACTCAGGCGTTTCCATCCATTCTGATGTGCACCCAGTGCAGCCTGTGGAATAGCGATGGCCACGCTACTCCTGGTAATAAGAGCCCTTACTGTATGTAGATAGGCTGTTTTCAGCTTCAGTCCTATCATTTTTTTGTAAAGGTAATGTGCAAGAAGTTACTCAGGCAAATTAGGAGGGTTTTTTAAAGGTTTCGGACTCTTTATGATGAATGCAAAACATACCTTTCCACTGCAAAATTAAACCAACCTCACCAAACAGCCCCATTGACTTCAAGGGGATTCTGTTACTCTTTAGTGAAAGATTTTAGGGGACAAGCAGGTTGAATACTTGCAGTCCCAACACTAAATCCTTACTCTGTTACCATCAGTAAAAAACTGCCGTTCTGTTCAATGAATGCCGAGTTTTTCGCATCCACCTGAAACTTTAGACAAAACCCATCAAATTTCAGTGTGTCATCAACTGCATTTCATCCATAAGATCTGAACGAACCACAGCCTCCTGCTGAGGAAAAGTTTTTGTTCTTGTTTAAAGATTGTCATTGGTAAAATACCCATCATGTCCATTCTAGATTGGTCCAATTACAGAGGGAAAAAACCTTTCTTGACACAGCTGGAAGTTTAATTTCTGCTTCCATTCACTAGATATTTAAGGACTCCTGCTGAATCAGGACACCTAAACGCTTTTCCATGAGAAAAGATCAGTTGACTGGGAGACCAGTCAACTGACCTTTCCTCATGGAGGTGCAGACCTCTGTAGAGCAAGTGTGAGCTTTATTGGCCACACTTCTGCCTAGAACTCTAGTTACCTATGGCACATGCACTCTGTGGGCTGCAGTTGAAAATGTGAGTTTAATACATGATTACGAACAAGGTTATTTTTTATCTTCTTTCTCATAAATATGGTGGATTGAGAGTATGTTATTCCCAGGCCTGGTCTGGATCATATTTTCTGAAAGTTTTCAAGCTTGTCATCACTATTATTAAGTTTTCTATTTGATACTCCTTTTCTGTGCATATTTGAAACCCCCTTTTTCTGTTGTGGCTGTGACCGTTCTATAAATACAGGTTCCCATGTGGTTCTTGACAAAATAAGAGTCTTACTGATCAGAAGTAAAATCGCCCCCTTTTCATGGAGATTTCTGTTCAAAACAAGGGACATTTTGCATGCTCAGAATGATGCTTAGGTGACCAGTTGAGACACACACATTTGAAGGCAGAATTTGAAGGTGGGCCTTCATATCCCAAGTGAATTGTGATTCCAGTTTATAGAGTTGGCTTCTTTGTTGGCTCAGTGTTACTTTTATTAGCAAGTCTACATATGCAGGCTGGGGAGGGCACCTCTGCTGAGGTGCTTGTCTGCCAGTATAGGAGATAGATGCAAAGGCCTTGGATTTAGCTGGACAAGGATCTTGCTTTAATTAGCATTTCTGCCATGTGTTTCCCAGTGTGACTGACTCTTTGGAAAGGAGCAGTGTTCTTGCAGGCTGTTCTCACCGTTACATGAGTGTGCTCTGCTTTGGAGTAGGGATGAATGTCTAATGCCAAATTTCTGCCTAATAGAGTTCTGAGTGCTGGCTAACCATAATTATAACTCGTGGGGTTTTCTGTAGTGTTTCCAAGTCCTCTTCTGAAGAAAGGCTATCCAAATTGACACTGTTCATTTTACGTTGTTCATTTCACAATATGTTAGGGAACTTGATCCTTCAGAGATACAGTCTTGCAGCTAGCTGTATTAAAATGTATCTGGCATATGCCTGTATTAAAATGTATCTTGCATAAGTCAGCCCCATTTCCCGTGTGATCTAGAATGCTCTATATTTTTTTCCTGCATTAATAGCTGTTCCACCAAATTTTTTGTCAAAACATTAGCAAGATATTACAATTTGGTTTTATTTACTAATCCAAACTGTACCTATAGACTGAAGACAGATTCTGTTAGGTTGCTGTTTTAAATATCCCCCGTGATTTTCCATTTACTTTGGTTGGATAACCGGAT
The DNA here is from genome assembly GCA_013398615.1 of Brachypodius melanocephalos. Taxonomy (NCBI): domain Eukaryota; kingdom Metazoa; phylum Chordata; class Aves; order Passeriformes; family Pycnonotidae; genus Brachypodius; species Brachypodius melanocephalos. The sequence continues at coordinate 20,044,805 of VZSR01003807.1, forward strand.
GAGTAGTTTAATACCACTAAGTGCAGGAAAACACATCTAGCTAAAGCCCTGTGGTGTGTTTCTCAGCTCATTCTGCAGTCTCTTTGGACTATGGTTATAATTGAAATTCCCCTCCACTTACTCTTTCTGTTGGGCATTATGTGCCTTGAGTGCAGTGGGGGAGGTTATTGAACGATCTCGTGCTACACTGCAGTGTTGTATCTGTAATTCACACACACACTGGGTTTCTTGTCAAGGCAGGCTGAGTCACTAGCTGCTGCTGATTTCTGGTAGATTGGATCTTTCTAGACGCTTACTTACAGTTGTTATTTTTTCTCTGGAGTTTTAGTATGTCAAAGAACTTCAGACATACTAACATAAAGATGGTTTGAGTGAAAGCCATGAAGGACAGCTTGTTGAACTCCCCTAGCTAATGCTAAGTAGGATTAATTATGCTTTCCAGTGTTCTAAAAAAAGCAGGAAATGAGGCTTTTCAAACTATGTGTATGTGTGTCTAAATTGCTGTCAACACAGTGATTAGTGTGTATTTAAATATTTTTGGTGTGTGATTATAGTTTCTGGTGGTTTCACAAAATACAGTGCAAGTGGCTTGCAGGGCAAGATTCTCATTGGTTTTCCTGAGGAATAGGAATTAGATCTTGTCATATGCCTTTTAACTGTATTCCTGTGAGAATGCATTAAAAAACCCCAAACAACCAAAAACCTTAGTGTTCATTTTCGCTGAAAAGAGCAGACATCATTTGTGTGAACACAACATCAGTAAAAATGGTTTTTGTTCATATTTTAATCTTAAAATGAGCCAATACTAGTACATATTTTCACTAGTTGTCCACCATGTAGAGAGAAACTAGCAGAGTTAAAATAAACACGTGTCCATTTGTGGTCACAGGTAGAGACAGGTAGGGAAGGCCTGGAGAAGATGGGCCCTGCCTGCTTTTAGATGCTGTTGCATGTCAAGTATTTGAAGGGTTTGTGCTTTAGTGCTTTGACAAATATAAGCTAATTGTGGTTGAGAAGATTGATGATACACTGTCTCCAGGAATAGTGAAGGTCCTGTTTAACTTCTGATGTGACTGAACCTAAGAAGGAGATGGGGTTTAATGTCTGATGTGGTTTCCAGTGAAGTCCATAGGGATAATGTACAATTTTTTGTTTCCTTACATACCTCTTCCATCAAACCACCCAGAATTAACTTCTAAATGGTTGCTTAGATGCTAAGCACTGCAGCAGTAAAATTTTTTTAACCTTTCTTTTGATATACCATTTCATTTAGGTTGCAAAAGATGTATCGGTGAGACTTCATCACGAGTTAGAAAATGTGGAAGAAAAACGTACTATAACAGAGGATGAGAATGAAAAATTAAGACAACAGCTTATAGAAGTTGAAATTGCCAAACAAGCACTACAGAATGAACTGGAAAAAATGAAAGAGGTTAGTGTTCCTGTTTATTTCTACACCAATTATTTGAAGATCTTGGATTCTTACTGATAAACTGTTTTTGTTCTACAGCTTCTTTAGGGGGCAAACAATATGGCAGTCAAATTTGAAAGTTGCAAGTGTGCTAAAGTACAACTTGATTGTGAAGCTGAGAAGAAACTGAAATATTTGGTGTTTTCTAGGAAAAACAGGAACCAAGTGGTGCCTTTTTTTTCTCTCTCTACTAGGAGAGAAATATGCAACTAGTAGTGATGAGTTCAGAGGCTTTGATACATCATACCTATATAAATATTCATACAGGAAGTGTGCTCAAGTGGGTCAGAGGCATCTAACTTTAGAGGTGATGTTTCCCACAGGTTTTTACAAAGACCAGTAGTTTTTCCCTTTCTAACTACTGCTAGGGACTAGCAGGCACACTGAGATTGGGAATCTAGCCACCTTCCCATCTTATTCAGACATGCTCTTTGGAGTACTGAGAAGTGAGAGACTCTACCTGGCTTTTCAATCTAAGCATAATTCTTCATTATATCTAATTAATCTTCAAAATCACTCCAGCTGCCATTATATAGATGCAAGATACTGTGCCATTAAGTAAGCAGAAAATTGCATTACAGCAGTAATAGCCAGGCTGACAGAGATAGCAAAGCAGCAGTAAAAGGAGAAACTGTGACTAAGAATGACTTCTCAGAAGAGGATGTAAAAACAGCTCTCCTGGTTCCTGTTCAAGATTTAAAATTCAATGAATGCCCCCGATTTTCACTTTTAGAAATATTCCCTAGTAGTAACACCAATGGCTTTGATCTTGTATGAAGCAGAAGAGATGTATTTCAGTTGTCAAGAAAGGCAGGAGATTTTCAGTTGCATGATGTTGGGGCATTTTTAGGAACTGTAAATGAGTCCTTTAAGTGATGTAGTATTAAAAATATTAAAATGTTTTCTTTACAGGAACTGAATTTCCAGCATATTAGTAGCAGTTAAACAGGTGGTTTGTTCCACCTTCTGCTGCTTTCCCAGATAACTGCTGATTTTAAAAGGACATGAAAAAACATCTGAGCCTTAGTCAGGTTTCCCCTCATCTCCCTGAGACTTTTACCTTCTGTTTTCTCTCTGGTTACTGCCATTAAATAGAGCTTGGTTTCCTGGACTGACCTCTTGATGAGAGCATGATCTTTCTGTAATTATCCTTATAACTTGTCTTTAAGATTGGCTTTACCCCAAAGTTTTTGTTATTCTTGTCCATTCAGACTCTGCTTTCTTTTAGTTTCTCGTTGTGATTCCTCCTTCTCTCTAATAGGTTATACTGCTGTAAAATTATTTTGTCTTGCTTTTTTGAAGCATCTTCAGATCACAGTGATGTTTAGTGGCAATTAATTAGTTTGTGTTCTTTGGTATTAAGCCAGTTAATGGACTTCTTCATCCCTGTCATCACTAGTCACTTTCTCCTTATCGTGGTTCTTCCCTCTGGCCCACCATGCAGAGCTATGATTTTGTTGCTTCCACACTGCTCTCCACTCCTTTCTTTGGCTTCTGTGTTTAGCCCTTTCTGTTTTTGCTGTTGGTATCAATGAAAGAGTGCTGGAGGTTCCAGAAGAGATGGTGTCATGTTTAGGGTCTCTGTTGCACAATAATGATCTTCATGAAGCTGAAGCAGATGGATGATTCCCAGTGGCATGGAATGGGGGCACTGAGCCAGAATGAAAATGTGAAGTAAGACTTGACACCATAGTAGGGGTCGAGTGGACAAAGAGTCAGAAATACATCCTCATACCGAAGCAGGGAGAACTGCCTTGCACAATCATTGTGTGTGTCATCATAATTAGGCAGGATTTATGTATTTCAAATAGACTGCTGGGTTGCTTTCAGCAGGTGAATGCTGCTTTTCAGGCCAGGACTTTCAGCACAGCGTGGGGGAAGTTGGAGGATAGTTGAGGAGGTGCAAGTCAGAGAAAAACAAGTTTGAAGCAAAGCCAGTTTTTATGCACACTGCAAATATACCATGATTTGGGGGACCCATGGAAACATGCTGGTAAAGAGTACTAAATCTTACAGAATTGAAATTTAGAATCTGTGAAGATGCCATGAAAATGTTAATACAAAAAAACCCCAAAAAACCATTAAAACAACTGAAAGCAGTCTGCATTAGAATTTTTCTGCCACAAATATTTTTTCTTCTTCTCTGGCAAGTGAAGGTTTCATGCATTTTAAATGTCATTGTCAGATAGTCGTAATGCTAATTTTCTGTTTGCTTGTGAGTTATTTCCTCTAATTTCATGGTTTTACAACCCTTTCTTGTTTCAATACAGCCATTATAACCAATGGAACCTCCTGCTTGAGGGAGTTCTACTCAGCTTAAATTGAAATACAGGGAAGATCTTTTGTCTGGATTGTGATTTTTGCTTTATTGAGCTTAGAATTAATGGGAATGTATCTCTCTAAAGACAAAGAAACATTTTTGTTTCACAACATAGTAAAAATGCTTGGAGAGGTAATGATTGGTTTCTGTATTTTGTCATCAGATGTACTGCAGAAACCCAAACATTTCCATTCTTAACAACTGCCATGTGAAATTTCTCATTCTTTTACAATGAGATAGCAGAGAATTAAAATAAGACTTAATAGAAAATGTAAGAAAGCATAATTTTTTGGTAGGTAGTCTCTAGGGCAGGACCAAAGCCAAAGTTCTCTCTGTGTGGATTCTCTGTTGTTTCAAAAAGCATGGAGACTTGACTGAAAACATGTAGAAAAGATAAAAGCTAGCAGATGTGTTGGTTTGGAGTCAAATCTGGAGTTCTCCCGTGAACATTTGGGTGAATATACACATGTGAATGTATTTGTCCATTAATATAAAGAGGTAATTGCTGTTTGCCTTCTTGATTTGGAGCTTTTGGGAAAAAAATTGTGATTAATTCCACAACAATTTAGAAATTGTTGTTGATGTCAGCAGAAGCTTGCAAGCATCCAGCATTTGGAAAGTGTTCCAGCAATGCATACATTTTCTATCAGTTACTTTTGCTTTCAGTCCCCCAAATTGCAGCTATTTGGTTCAAAGATATTCCACACAGACCACACAAGATTTTTAATCTGTGTTGGTTTTATTTGAAGCAATCACTGCTGATTTCTTCTTTAATGTTGGTTGCTATCAACTTTAATGCTTTTTGGAAATCCGAAAACAAAGTAGGGGAATTGTTTCCCAGCAGGAAAAAGAAACCAACAGTAGCTAGATGTAATTTTTCAGATATTAAAAAATTAACATGGTAATAATAATGAACATGTTGTTCATTGATTAATTAATTAATTAACTTTCATTAATTTGTTGTTAATGGATAATGCCTAGCTAATGCTTGTAGACCTTTCTGTTATAATGAACTAAAAATTAATTTGTTTGCTGTAGCTATGTAGCAAACACCCAGTTAGATGTGCTTTAGTGGTTTGTTGTGAGATAAATGAAGTAGGGCGAAAATATGATGGATGTACTGGGCCCTGGGCTTTACAAATCCTTGTTGCAATGCAGACATGCAATTGCAAGAAGCAGTGTTTTTGGGGATATGTGTCTCTCTGGATGAGTACAGATTGCTCTGCTGCTGCTCCAAGCTGGGCAGATGCCAGGCAGCTCGGTTCTTACAGCCACTTTAGGGTGATGTTGTCCAGCCACCATTTTCTTCTCCTAAGCAGAGACTTTTAGCTCAGATACAGAACCTGTGATAAACATGGCACATGAGCCAGAGATGTCTTTTGTCCCTCCAGTTCAGACTGCAGGCAGAGGAGTCTATGCCTCCCTATATGGGTCTGTGTTTTGCTGTAGTGGTGCCTGTCTTGTCAGTCTGGCTCATACCTTCTGGAAATGGAAGAAGGTAACAGCATCTGGGGAGCTGGGCACTGGAGCTGGCAGGAAAAATCTGAATTCTGTTCCTTATTTTGACGCTAACCTGCTGTGGGACCACAGGAAAGTAATCACGCTTTTCTGCTTACTCTTGCAACCTTTGCCTGCCCTGTTTAAGCACAGATTAGCTCTTTATACATCTCTGAGTGTTCAGGCTGCACAGACATCAGAAGGACAACTGGAAATTTCACCACAAAAGCTGCTGTAAAAAAACCCCAAAAAACTCCAAATTCTCCACCCCCCCACCCCACAAAAATGCCCAAAAAGCAAACAAACAACCCCCCGCAAGAAACATCCCACAAAAACACACACAAACCCCTCCCCCCCAAAAAAACCCAAACCAAAACCAAAAAACACCCCCACAATACCTCAAACCAACAAACCCACACTGCAAAAGATCTGATAAGATTCTTTCCCAGTCCCCTTCATCACCAATACCAGCTTGCCTCACTTTTCTTAGTTGAAAATCCAGTGTCTCTTCTTTCTTGTAACCCTTTCTTTCTTTAAGCCCTTTCCCCTCCCACTTAACCACAACCACTTACTTCAAGTCTTTCTTATATCACTCACAGTCTCACATTCTCCAGATTCTTTCACTCAGTCTTGATCCTGTGTCTTCCTCCTCTTCCTCCTCTTCCTCCTCTTCCTCCTCTTCCTCCTCTTTCTTCCTCTTCCTCTTCTTCTTCTTGTTCTACTTCCTCTTCCTCTTCTTCCTTTTCTTCTTCCTCCTCTTCTTCTTCCCCATCTTCTTCTTCCTCCTCTTCTTCCTCCTCTTCTTCCTCTTCTTCCTCTTCTTCCTTTTCTTCCTCTTCTTCCTAGTTCTCTTCCTTTTTTCCTTTTCCTTTTCCTCTTTTCATTTTCATTTTTCTTTTTTTAATTTTCTCTTTTCCTTTTTCTTTTTTTAATTTTCTCTTTTCCTTTTTATTTTTTTCTCTTTCTCTTCTACTTTCTTATTTTCTTTCTTTTTCTCTTTTACTTTTTCTCTTTTTCTTTTTTTTTTCTTTTGTGTCTGATAGTAGTGGTTGTTTTACAGTCTTCTGTTTTCTAAGTCACAGTCTTGTCCTTCTTTCTCTCCCACCATTCCTTCCTTCCCTGCATCCTTCCAACTCTTCATGAGTGCCCAATCTCTTCTCTGGATTTCAAGAGTTTTCTAGTTCATTTTGCTGTTATTCTGCTTGAAATATATTATCCCCATTTCTTAGATACAGCTCCTATCTGCTGTGAAATTTTTACTTTTCCCCTGCTTCCTCCACCCCCTCATGCAAATCTGTCAGCTTCCTTGGTTTGTTCTGTTCCTTTCCTTGTTTCCAAGCCTTAGCTCTTCATTTTTGCATCTGGACTGAGAGCAGTGGAGGATCACTTGCTGTGCTAGGGAACAGCCACTGTATCATTGTGAGCACCTGAAGGAAGATTTCTGGTTCTAATGCCTGGCTTCAGCTTTATCCAGAGCCTCATGGAACAACAACTGCAGGACTAGTTAGGCTTTGCCTTCTGGCCCTGGAGTTGGAACATAATCTGCCAGCTGGAGAAAATGTGCAGATTGATAGCTGGTGGTGGGAGAGGGTGAGGTAATTCATAAATACTGAATTTTCAGCAATTCAAACTGGTAAGCTCCAATAAATAATTACCTGGTAATATATAGGAATGGAAAATTTCTAAAAGATTATGTCATCCTTTTGATGAATTAGGAAAGTATGAGGTATACATTGTACATAAACACAAAATGTTCCAGAACACAGACTTAATGGAATATCTCGAGAGAACAGTTGCTGGAATAATTTACTATGAGCAAACAAGAATATTCTCATCTGAAAAAGAGCTGAATAATTTGCTGAAATTTCCCAAAATATGAACTATGTTGAAACTTATCCCAGGACAGATGCTTGGTGTGGAAAACCTGCAATGTTTAAACTGTAATGAAGTTGCAAGAGACTGGAAACAAGTCTCATAAAGAGTGGTGGTTTGCAACATTTCCAACAGTCAGGGCAACCATATCCAACAGTAGCATTATGTGCATATGAAAGCAGGATGCTTTCAGAACTTACTTGTCTTGGTCTCTTCTCTCAGGACCTTAAACTTCACCATCTCACAGTCAGTGCATTGACCATCAAACCTCTGACCAGTGATTCCTTGTTTGCAAGAGGTCCATCAAAGTAATTGCCACAGCTGAATTATTAATCACCTGTGGGAAAAAAAAGTCTTATATCAATGGCAGAAATTGTGTGACTGCTAGTTGTCTGAAAAATGCTTCATCTATTTCCACTTGTGCATTGGATGATCAGTAGAAGACACTCCAGAGGATGCTCCTCTGTCCTCTGCTTGTTGCCCCCAGCTCACAGCTGGCCCATCACCCATCACAGGACAACACCAAACACAATGGAACTGCTCTTTTGTGTAAAGCACAACCCTTCTTCCTCATCTTTAGAGTTTTCATCAATCATTTCATCAGTGCTGCACTCCGGGCATGTGAGCTATCGTGACAGGTCTCTGTGATTCCAGTGGGGCCATTACTATGTGGATGTTCATGGATTTCTAGCTTCTGTTTGTTGCCCATGCTCCATGCATATGAGTCACTGGAGCTGGATACTTGGTTCTTCTGCTTTGAAAAGGGAAGTTTAAGTCCATCATGCTGTCTCCCAAGCCCACAATAATTGCCTCATACATTCATTTTTCCTCAGAGTTAGAAATCAAACTATTTCAACCAGCTGGTATTGGGGGAGCAAGGTTAAGCAGGGTGAGATGAGAGGCTGCTGTAGCTGCTCATCCTCACAGGCTCAGTGCAGTTCAGTGGAACTCTTTGGAGAGTTACAGTAATTTACTTGCTCCTGGCACCAGATGGCAGCAGGGGAGGATTTAATAGGGCTCTCACCAGACCAGTTCCTTCCCGTGTCTTTTGGAGTAGCCAGTACTAAGTCTATCAGCAACACTTTTACCAACAGTACCTCTAAGCAGAGGGTTCCTGTGATCTGGGATTTCAGTTTGTTGTCTCATGAAAATGAAATTTGTTTTGATGAAGAGAACAGGATAATTTTAAGACCTTCTAAAAAGGGATGAGGAACAAGTGTCTGTATGGGTTTGTATGGGAAAAAGAAAAGAAGTCCTCTCTCTTCAAGCACAGCTCAGTGATTTCTAAGCACCACATCCCAGCAGATGCATAACCCCAATGTCAGTCTTGCTTGTGTGGTGTTCTATTACCTTTGGTATCTTGCCCAAGTATTTTGTTCCTTTAAAAAGAGTACTCAGCAGGGATGTTATTCACAACCTGTGAGGATGTGATTCTGACATCCTTGCTCTGAGCACACTGCAATTTCACAGGGAGCGGGATAAGCAGAGTTTGCTTCGGTTTGGTTCTTTGAATATGAGAAAATAATCATAACGGAGAAAGAAATTAATCTCTTACAGAATCTGTTGTAGTAATTCTCTGAATATGTCATGCCATAAATAGGAAAAAAAATGCATTTGAGAAACAGCTGACACTTAAACTTCATAAAATTAGATTTTAATTATGTATCAGCCATCAACAATACACGTGACCTATTTGCTTCAGAAGAGATACTCAAAATTGAATATAAACAGCTTGATGGTCAATAATAATGTATTCTAAAACATAGGTAATAAATAGGGAATTATTTCAAAGGAATAAAGCTCCATAGATATCTTATTGTGAAGAGATTTTGTGAGTAAAGATGCCTGGAAGGGATATTTTTCAGTCATTGAAGCTGGTGTGTTGCTTTGTGAATTTCTATTGAATGGTCTGAAAACTTACAAGGATGTGTAAAAGGAGTGGCAGGATTGATGGCTGATTGGGAAGTAATAATGAAGGAGTGGCAGCTGTAGTGAAAAAGAGTATGTCTGGAATAGGTTTAAATCAGAAAGTAGTTTAGCCATCACAAAATAAAGACTGATCAGTTATTTTGAATCTGTAGACATAATGCCGCTACTCTGATTTCATGGGGACATGAGAGTTCTTTCCTTGTGCCAGAATCTTATTTTCCTTCATCTCTGTGAGCAGCAGCCTTAGGTTTGCAAGCTCTCTTGTCAGAGGAGTTACTGATATTACATACAGTCTTCAGGTAAAATTAGTGTCTCTTTGCAGTAAGGTGTATTTTAAAGAAAAGAAAAAAAGTAATGGCCATCTTAAAAACCCCAAAACCTAACTAGAACAGAAGTATAGAATAAAACCTGAGCTTCTAAACACATAGAAACCATGTGTTACAGAAAGGACATCAGTGCCAGCATTCTGGTCTCAAGCACCCGAAACCCGTTTTTATTTCTTGCTTGCATCATTCTTTTCAAAGTTGTTCTTTGCTACAGAATCGCTTCCAGCAGTCAAAAACTATATATGTAAAGTAAATCAGGCTAAGGAAGGGCCCACATGCTGACAAACAGTTGCTAACACGTCCCTTAGATGGTTTTGACCTGGGTCAGCTACCACTGCTTCAGTGCTTGGGCATGATTTGGGGTCTAGCCTGGATCAGAGCTTGTTACGGATCGACAATTTGGATGTGATCCTGTTTGTTTGAAAGGAAGCTGTAGGGAAGTTTAGCTGTATTGTCATCACAGCTGAAAGGAGACTGAGTTGTGAAGAGACAGTTGGCATCAGGTCCTGAGAACAGTCTCTGACCATTTCATTTACTGGTGTAAAAACTAGGCAAAGGTTCTCTGACTTGGTGTGGAGCTAGATGAGATGGCAAATGAGATGTGGAACAGCAAGTCCGGTCTGTTGTTGCCATGTGATTTCCTACTGCTGGGAATTACTTGGCAAGGGGCAATCACCTGGCATGCCCAGTTGTCTGTGTAAGAAATGTCCAGGGTAGAGACTGGATCAGGTGGTGGATGGTAACTGGTTATCAGAGAAAATGGTTTGTGAGCATGAGCTCACCATAGGGCAGGCTGTAAAATATATATTTCTCTTGATACAGACTTTAGGGTATGACTTCCTTGAGATATAAAGAAAGAAAATCTTTTATATCTCTCTGCTGAGTAGGCAGTCTCTCTACTGAGTTCACTAAGGCTGCCAAAATATGATAACACATTAACAAATGGAGGAAAATGTAGGAAATACAGTATTCTAGGGCTCTTTAATGGTCCTCAGTCACAGAAAAAAATTTTTGTTTTTTTACTTCTCAATTTCAGTATTGCTTTACTCAAATGGACATTCAAGTGTCCCTATATGCAGTTTAGATATAGGAGTATCAACTTGACTGCTCAATGGAAACAAAAAGTTGCCAGGTCACTTAAAAGTGTAAAAATTATCTCCCTTGTTTAGGTGATTATAAATTGCTCTATTATGTTACTTTTCAGAGTATTCATAGACAGTATATAATCCACCCTGGTTCTTTTGTTGTTGTTTGTCCTTTTTTTTTTTCTTTTTTTCTTTTTTTTAAATAATACATTGTGCTTTTCAAATTCCAGCTCACAGTTCATTTTTGCTCATTTTGTCATTTTTGGCAGGTCTCTGAAGATTTATTTTTTGTTTTAAGACACTATGTATAATTTCTTTAGATCTTAAAGAAAGGTTGCATGATAGAGAGGACAAATTCAGTATCTTTGTACTGGTACATAAACACAAATGGGAAAATAGATGTAGGCTAGGATTCTCTAGATTTGGAGGAAGTCCACGTGACTTTGTAAAACAGCTTTCTATTACTTGGAAGGCTTTGTGGAGGCAGAACAGAGACATTTTCTAGGTGCTGAATGAGGCATCTAGATACATGTTTTTGTATGGAATCAATGTACACCAAATGTTATCATATTACTGGAAGTCCCACCAAGGCTTTGATGAGTCATGGTTATATGTCCTTTCTGTCCCTTATACCACTGTATTTAGTCCTGCTTAAGTGCACCTGTGCCTTCAAAGAAACACCTGAAATAGCAGAGTATTTGCAATGTGCTGATACAGGTCAAAGATGAGCAGGTTTTAGATTGAAAGAAAAGTTGCCATAGGTCTGTTACTGTTTATATGTGGTCATTGTTTATATGTGGTCATATCTCTATGTGACTATTGCTGGTTTCAGGGCTATTTTTCTCATAGTATTAAACTGAGCTTTTCAGAAACCCCACATGAAACTATTTTCTGTCTTTACATTCTCTGGATGTTCTAGCGAATCTACAGTTTAAAAACCTCCAGAGAACTCTGTAGCCTGATAGATTTTTCAGTTATTCTGCACATGGAATTTCCCAGTGCATCCTTCAGGTGCTCCTGATAGGAGTTTGGCAGAGCCTCACAGGTGTAGGTAGTTTGTCCTGGCTTTAGGAGAGGACCATGGATGTACGTGCTGCTCTGCATTTTGCTTGAACTCAGCTGTCAGTGTAAGGAAGGGAACCTTGTCCTGTCACAGTAGAGACAGTTGTTCTGGAACATGTCATGGGTCCTCAGGGAGCAACCTCAGTGCAGTTTCCAGTGTAAGAACAGGTGAAACGAACTGGCAAGACCTCAAATGGAACATGGAGAGCAGAGACATATACAATAAAGCTATCACAGGAATTTCCAAATTTGCTGTTCCATAGTAATTGTTCATCGCTTTCTTCAAGATAATGGTTCTGAGAATTTAGGTGGCTGGCATTAATTACCCAGTACTTCCAGAACCAGAAAAGCTGAGTGAAGCAAGCATAGCTTCTTTGTGTGCTGCTATGACTGATATGTAGCTCCTGAAGGAGAGGTGGTACTGTTTGTTAACTAGGATCCTAATGGTAGATAGTAGAATACAAAACATGTAGTATGATACTCTGGCCTTTTCATGGGGCTAGGTCCTTCTCCTTTAAAGCCATCTTCCCATGTCCTACTCCCTGCCCTCAACCTCACTCAATCCCCCAAAAAATCAACCCAACTTAATGTTTTGTTGCAAATGCTTTATAATGTCACTTGTTTGTCTCTGATCCACTTAGAAATTAAAGGTTATGCAGTCCAGATTATCAGTCAGATTCAAGGTGATGAGTCAGGTCTAGGATTCGACTGGAAAACCAATGCACAGATGTATCAACAAAGTCCATGACTGGTGACAGGAGCAACTGTGGTGAGCTGAAGACAGACTCTGCATCTCACACAGCTCAAGCAGGACCTGAAGCATGGGCTGAGCAGAAATGGAGCTCCTGGTCCTATGGGCAGGGTGCCTGGGGAGGCCCCAGATCTTTGCTTCTATGAAATATCTGGTAGGATGTAAAGAAGAAGGAGGCAGACTTTTCAGTGATGTTCAGCTACAGGACAAGAATAAACTTGTGTGAAAGTGCTCAAACACTGAACTCATTGCCTGTATAGGATTCCATCTCTGGAGAAATCCAAGACTGCACAGGATATGGCCCTGAGAAGCCTGCTTCTGTTGTCTCTGCTCTGAGCAGGGGGAACTGGACTAGATCTTCAGAGGTTGTGCGAGACTGGGCTATTGAATGATTAATGAATCAAACCATTTGCCCATTTGTGGAGGTGCCAGGGTGCTTTGCTGAGGCCAGTTGTGGGGGCTGGTCATAACAGAGGTCTCTTTCAGCCTCAACTGTTCTGATCTGTTCTTGTTAATAGCAAGCAGAATCTATTTTCCATTTTGCAGCAGAGGACACAAGAAAAGGTCACTTCTGGATTGGAAGAAAGCTTTCCAGGTTGCTTCTATGAAACAGGAGAGCTGAGAGTTTTTCCAAGCAGACTTTTTTTTCTGAGGCAAAACACAGTGATGAACAGGAGATCTGAGGCAGCTCCACGCTACCAAGCAGGGCATTTTCCCTGATATTGCACAGTGGTTTGTGCCTCTGCTTGTGTTCTGTGTCATACAGCTGTACATGTGTGTGTCTGTGTGCAATGTACTGAGCTTTCCATCAGGCACATTCCTCATGTGCAGTATGGGAGTGAGGTAGGAAGAGCTAAGTGCAGCAAGGGAAGTATTGTACACATACAGTGATGGGGAAAGCTGCCCAACAAACACCTTCTGTGTGTCATTGTTCAAGGCAGGCAGCTGATTCTTCATAAACTGGCAGTGTGCTGGTTGTGCTTTACCTCTGAACTGCCCTGGAAGAATATAATGCTTCAGGGAACAGAATGACGTGTTCTGACCCTCTTCTTTTAGACCCTGTCATATTTTAGACTCTCTCATTTGCACACATTTATGGCTGTATGCTATAGTGTATGTCACTTGACAGGGAGAATACCCAGCTGTAGGTGTGCTGGGTTCTGGGATCAGCTCAGCAGCTCTTCTGAATCATGTGGAGTCAATGCTAGCCAGGAGCAACAGCACCAGGCTTTTGATGTTTTGGGTTTGGTTTGTTTTTTTTTTTTCTTTTTTTCTACTTACTTCAGTGATCATAGTATCAAGAAATGCAACCTTCTGGCATTTGAGAAGTTCAGATTTTGGTAATGTTCCATAGCTAAGAGTTCCAAGTATTGCATTTCTTATTTTGAAGGGCAATGGATTAACCTCTTAGATGTGCAGGTGTGCTTTTTTGAAGTGTTTGTTTCTGCTTAGATTTTTTTGCCATATGATGTGATTTTTCCCCCTTTCCCCCTCATTTCTAGTATTAACAACTGCATATACATCAAGATGTGTAGAATAAAACCTGCACATATCAAGTCTGTTTTGCTTTGCCTGATCCTGGTTGCATGATTGTTTTAATTGACTTTGGCTAGCTTAGCAATGAATCCAGGTTAGGATAACAGAAAAGCCCTTTGCTTAGGTCACAGATGAGTACTTGCACTTAGAAGGTATTTGCCATGCATCTGTTTCCATCAGTGTTGTCTGTAATGAGAGGACTCTACATCCCTGAAAGCATGACCTATGATGACATCCAACAGCCCTGATTACCATCAGCCTTTTAAATTACAGGCTGGTCTAAATTATTTTAAATTTACAGATGCTAGCTGTTTAAATCTTTGATTAAAGGATTATTTAGAAGCACCAGTAACAGTCCTCCAGAGAGACTTTTGAACTGGAGTATTGCCTTTCTGATACATATAGATACACTCAAAGGTTTATTTTTCTTGTGATGTGCTTCTGGGAGTATTGTTGTTCAGTTCTCAAATTTTGGTCAAGTTTCATGTGTTCCAAAATTATGAGGGCAGAACTGTCTTATGTGATAAACCAGTCTGGTCTTCTGAATAATGCAGGTCATAAAATACCCTAGCTATTTTATTCAAACTGGTGCTTACTTTTGAGAAAAGGGTGCTGGTCTGTGTTAAAAATTGACAGCTGATAGAAGTCTACCACAGCTGTTCCTAAACTATCCCAGGAACAGGTAAAAATTTGCAGCTCCCTTCTCATCTGAATTTGCTGAAAGTTAGTTACCAGGCAGGAAACATACTTTCTTTCTGCCTGGCTAAATTCAATGTTTTGATGTTTGTCTTTTCCTTTGTTTAAAATCTGCATGCTTAGGATTGATATCATTTAGCCGTGTAAAAGTTAAGCATTTAACCTAGGTTAGGAATTCAACCTCCCTCAAAGGAGAAAGTTAGGCACTACTTGGAAGTGAATCTTTCTGTTTGTCTGAGGCTGGTTTGAATCCGTGGAGAGTACCACAGAGTACATAATTTCTAGTTACTGCACAGTGAACCTCAGTTTTGATATCCACATCCCATATTAATAAACCTTTTGGTCACAGAATTATACCTCGATATAATTTCAGCTGATCATTGTCTATGACCCTGCAGGTTTTTTTTAGAGATGTGGCTTTTCAAGACATCTTTTCTATTCTCTAGGCTGTTCTCCTCTTGTCTTAGCACAGCTTTTACTCCTTGTTCTTACATCTCTATCTTCATATTTAGTCATATAAGACCTGGTATTATTTGATTGCACAGATGTTTGTATCAGTGACCTTCCTTTTCAATATTTAGTGTTTCTCCAACCTTTACCCTGCAGTCTTTATCCAATGTTATTTTATGGGTCTTCTTTCCAGTTAGTAGGAAAAAAAATGTTAATTAGAGTAGGACCTAGAATTGATTCTTGCATAAACCCATTAGGGCTGCTGTGGTATTAATTTGCAGGTGATTTGCTGGTTCAGTGACATTTATGATAAATGCTGAAGAGTCAAATATTTGTTCATGAAAGCTAATTAAAAATACATTCCAGTGATCAAATATTTATAATGAGTAGAAGACTGTCAAGCTTCTTTTCAGAATGAGATTTTCACATTTCTAGCAAAGGGAGCATTTAAATAATAGTTTTAGGTCAACCTCTATGTTAAGGTTTTATGTCAGCCTAAGAGTCACAGCCCCTTCCCTAGTTGGGAATAAGCATTTCCCATAAGAACCTGAGCAAGTTTCAGTGAGGGGGAAGAGTCATTATTTAGGAGTACAGGACATGAGGATCCAGTGATGGGTCTTATGAACTTCTTGGAGTTAGTGAAGCAACTGGACACTCTGCTTTAGCCAGGGCTGCAATACCCTCCCTTCCCTCATCTCCATCTTTGCATTGTTGAAATACCAGGAAAAATATTGGATGCAGGCTTAGGTCAGATCAGACTGGTGGTACCAGAATGAGAAAAGTAGGTATGGGGCTGTCCAAACTTATAAAACATCTTCATTCCATTTCAGCTCTTAATCTCCGTGGCTTATTTTTTCTAGAGGATCTTCTTTACATGAACTGCTCATCAAAATGTATCTAATTTGTGACTGGATCACACTGGCATAACTTCAGAGCACTGCAGAGTCTGATCCTCTGTTTTCAATGAAAACTTTCCAAACACTTTTGAAACTTCCCCATATGTTGTATTATAGAAAATATTTTTCAGCCAAGTTACAGAGAGTTAGCTTTACAAAAGAGCTTTCCCAAGTAAACACTGCCAAAAGAAGAGACCAAGAGTAACAAAAGATTCCTACTTATAGTCAGAGGGCAGAGTACTGATTGCTGAGAAAGAATGGCTGGATTTCTTTCCCCTGTTAACAGAAAATCTTCTGCTCACTGCTCAGGCTTCAAGACCAGATGCTGATTTCAGAATTTTTCCTACCTGAATTCTTTTTCAGTTTTTGCATCCTTTCAAATGATCTCTAAAATCTGATTTTTTGGTGAGATGTTCCCATAACTGGGACTTGTCAGAAGTGCACAGTCTCAGAGGGCGAGCCTCAAAGCTCCTTTCTCTGCTGTGCACCTACAGATGCACATGGATGTGCCTGTGTCTGATCCTGTCCCACCCTGTGAACCTATGTGAGGGACTGTAAGTGTTTGTGCCTTTAATGCAACTCTCGAGTATCAAATGAGCATGAACACCAATGGACATGTGTGATCAGCCCACAACTTTGTAGAACAACTTTCTCTATACATTTCCAGTGAGCAGGGTAGAGGTGCACACTATGTGCAGAATCTTTCTTATTTTCCTTCTCACTATTTTTCATTTTGAAACAAACATTTTTCTTGGGATATTGTAACTGCACTTTGGTTAATATATGTGCATTTATGTGACCAAGGCAATGAACCTAATCTAGTTGCTGGCACTTTCCCATTCTCATGAAAATCTATTTGGAATGTCTTCTGACATATGCTTCTAAGAAGGCTGAAAAACTCTACATGTGGTACTAGGTGTGTGAAAAAAACACTTTACATTTGATGAAATCTCATATGTGTTTAATTCATAATTGCCATATACATATCTGTGCCTATGATTATTGCTATTGTTATGTGGCAGTGGTTTTAACTGTGGTGACGTGCTGTCTGTCATGCTGTCAGTCCCAGATAAAGGTTGGAGCAGTGCATTGTAGTAGGCATTGTGCAAACCCTGACAAAAAGACTGATTCTCTTCTCTCAGAACAGACAAATGGCAGAGCTGGCAAATAAACACCAACTTAGGAAGCCCTAAGAAAAGTTTAACTAGCATCAGTACACAGTACAAAAACTTATTCCTGCACTTGCAATTCAGAATATTCATGGTGTTCTGAGATCTTCTTTTGCATTTCAGGATTAGGGAGCCAAGTGTAAGATTATTGTGATTTCTGCATCTATAACAAAGCCTAGTTGGATAGCATTGGGGAAATAACCATGTCTAGCTCTTCCATGTTTTGAAAGGTTCGAATGGCAGAAGATCTCTTCCTCCTCAGAGAAATTGCTTTCACAGTTTTGTGATATCCTGGTGGATAAAGGAGTGTGTAATCACAGAAAGCAGAGTATCAGTTTGGATGGCTATTTGACTAGGATGTAAGTGAGAGGTTTGAAAAGGCAGCTTTCATCTTCTGTCATTTTTTTGAATAAGGAAAAGAAGGAAGCAAATGTAATGCAAGAATAAATATGCAGCTTCAGTTATGCACTGCAAAGAATGCTTTTACCTAGTTATGCCACAAGAGTTGCTATGATATGCTCTAACAATGTGGTTTTAGTTCAAACTGCAAAAGGTTTCTCTAGATAAAGTGCAAATATTGCATATATTTTTCCCTTCTTTCTAGTTTTTCGTATTTAATTGATAAATAAACAATGGTAAAGGATCTGAAAGTGATAACTGAAATAACTCCTAAATAAATGCAAATGAAATAATACAAGTATTGAAGGTCAGCTGCTCTTTTCTCTTCTACAATATGAAGTCATTCAACTACATGAGAACTATTTTTCTCTCTCCAGTGAAGTAGTAAAGATTGTTTCCATTTTGTATTGTTCCTCAGCAGTGTTTTTGAAGTAAACCAGTTTAAATATGAAAAGAGCGTTGGTACAGCTGATAAGAATGTGCTTAGTGTTTGCTTTGTGGTCAGGTAGGCTGTGCTTTTTGCATCTCAGTTATCTTCTGCTTTTTCATTTGTGACTTAATTTTGCAAGTAAGTAGAATACAGAAATAATCAAGACTTCTGCTCTTGAATGGTGGTGGAAGGAGTGAAGTATTGTATCACTGTGTGTACTTGTGCCAATGACAGACAAAACCAGGGTCCTGAGCAAAATTGCACTGAGCTGCATAATAAGGAAGACATTTTATAAACAAAAGGGGGTTTTTTCGTTGGATTTTTTTTTTTTTGGGCGGGGGGGCGGTTATTGTTGGAGGATATAAACTTTCTATTTGCCAACATGGATAGTGTCAATTTAGTTTTTACCACATTAGACCCAGTGGCAGAAAAATCAAAAATTTGTCTTGTGTCTGGCTTGATTCAGTTCCATGAGTTACACAGCCATATTGATTAAAGGGAAAATACAGATTTGCTTAGGGCAAATTTACATTTCCCTGGTCGTAGTCACTATGTGCCACACAGAGGCAAGTTTGTGCAGCCCAAAAATTGTTCCATATTCACTGACTTTTCAAGACTGTAAAGATGGTGTTAGGTTTACTCTGATTTTTGAAAGCCCTGCAGATGTTTCACAGCAGCTGGGAGTCAGCTAACCATAGCCAAGTGCAGCACAGTTTTGTGCAGATGAGAAGGTTTGTGGTACCTGTGGGGATTCCAGGAGCTGCACACTCTTTGCCCTGTTCTTTGAGGAGGGATAAAGGCTGTTGTGGGGCCCCTGTGCATGCATAAATCCCGTGATGTGTCAGGAATTCCTCCCAAGGTTGCCTACCATGATTTTTAGATAATGTATCTCTAGATCAGACTTGAAGTAATCAAACCTAAGCATCTTGAAGGATCTTGGTAGGTTTTGCTTAAGGATTCTTTATGCTGGGGTATTTATTTTAGCCTATAAACAGGTAGGAAGAATTTGAATATTAAATATTATAATATTATAATATTATAGCTTTCCTGCTCCATGGAGTGTGATGCAATTACCTCTGTATTATGTTATTCTCAGAGTAGATTTCAGGTCTTTTTCCACCTGAGAAGCACTGAGTATGACAGGTGATGGTAGGACTGGACATTTGGCTTGCAATTTAGGGCTGGCAAGAGAAGGATTATGCCATCTTGAGAAGTGCTTAGCATCTCCAGCAAGACATTGGATAAACTCCAGTGAAGGTCACTGGAGAACTGATGCTGCTGAGCACCACAACAGAATTACCCTTTGTGTGTGATCTGGTTTGCATCTAATACAAACCTTATCTGCAGCCTTATCTAGGCTGTGGATATTTCTGAACAGGATTTTTTTAATTATATGGAAAAAAAATTATCTGAGCCCTCAAACTGTCCTTCACAGCAAACTCTCAAAACCAATTCTAGCATATGAAGGGCAGATTTTTTGCTACAGTTGAGAAAGCAGCAGAGGTGGCTTTTAGTGACAAGCAATGTGCAGACAATTTTAGTAGTGTCCAGTCTTGGTTTAGTATGAAGATTTACATGCAGGAGTCTGAGTTGCTATTTTTTGGTTCTGCCATATGTTAGTTTGAACATTTTTTTTCCTTTTTCCATTTTGCTGCAGTGAATTTCGTTGCTTATTTCATTAGCAGCAATAATATTTTCAGCTGCAAATTGAAATGGAAGACTGCAGTAGTACAAGGTTTGAGAGAATTGATAGAAAGAGTAGCCACTGTAAATTGTGAAATGCATATCTGGAAGAAACTCTCAAAAATTTAGTATCTATAGCAAAAATTTAATATTTATAGCAGAATATACTTCTTGATGTGTGGTATTCTTGGTTTAATATGATATAGCAATTGCCTCAGTGCCCTGACATGATGTTGTGGGACACTGTGATTGTGAGGGTATTATCTGTCAGCTGAGATGTGAGAGATCTTATCCTCTAGTGATCAGAAATTGTCTCATGGTGTTTTTCATATGAAAAGAGATCATAACAGTTCCAGCTGGGTCTAATCTTCTTAGCCACATCATCCTGCTAATTGAATTGTGCATGTTCTTTATTGCTTTCTGCTATAAAATTTTTGCTAAATGCTGGGATTTTGTTGGTGAACAATACAAGCTCTGGAAGGCTGGTTGTAATTCAAGTAGAACAGAATAGAAAGTAGTGCCTTATCATTACATAGCCACAACTACTGTTGTAATTGGGATGTTGCTATCCTGACTACTAAAAGGAACACCAAAAATATAGAGCAAGAAAGGAGAAAAACATGTGGTTTTTGTTTCATATCAAACCTAGAAAAGTACTTTTTCTTATCTCTTTTATGTTCTGAAAAGTCAGGGTACAAAAGAAGTTTCAGCCCAGCATTCCAGAACTTCATTATTTCTGGAGAGAAGCTGAGCTCAACAGGGTGAGCAAAGGCATTTAGGTAATAAAGCAGAAATATAGTTTAACTATAGCTTGTTTATTTGTTTGTTTAATATTATCAGTGGGTGATATTGGCATAAATATGGGGCAAGGAGAGGTTTGTAGTGTAAACTGATTGGAAAAGGATTTTTTCAAAGTGGTGACACACAGTCGTATAATTAATGGTGATACAGAGGAGGAACCTACTCCTTTGAAAGTTTAGGGCTTTATAAACTTGCCAGTTCTAAAAGAAAACAACAAAACAGCCCTTCAAAAATCCATGTACCATTTCTACAACAGGATAACTTGTGGGTGACTCTGGAAAAGAACCATTTTGTTTGTAGACTGGATCTCAAATTTGATGGATTTGTACTTAAAGGGAAAAATGAGTTAATTGAACTATTTTCATGTCTTTTCTGGATTCCATTAGAAACCCGTGTTTTACAGCTATCCAGCTATGATCCTTGATTTGTTTTATTGTTTGGTCTACTGAGAGCATTCAATGTTTCTGCAAGAGACATAAAAATTTGATTTACATGTTAGTGTTTCTATGGCATTAACTTTTCCTTTTGAGTGAGCAGTCCATGAGTGTAGGAATTTTTAATGGAATAGTTCTGCAGAAGAGGATGATTAGTACCAGCAGGAAAATGGTGCACAGGATTGTTATGTGTAGCATGCATAACACTCACTGAACTCTATTTCTTGAGGATTATGGATGTATTTTAATTCCCAGTCTGCAGAACTGGATGGCTTTTAGATAGAGCTGGATCCTCCCCCAGCTGGTGCAGGGAAATGTATGTTTCTCAAAGGATTTTTCTATCAGAGTGTAATCTCAGAGGGAGACAGTGTTGGTTATATCACTGTCCTGCCTTGGGCCTACAGTTTACCTGGGGAACACAAAAACTGGGAACAGCTGCAAGAGGAGTGTTATGTATTAACATATGCTCTCATTCACTTGCCTGACTCCTGCTGTTTTCTTGATGATCAGTATTGAGTGTTGCCAGTGGGATGGTGGCAGTTGTTTTCCACTGCTGCTGCTTTTCCATAACGAAGTTTCTGCTGTCAGCAGCTCCAAGATTTTTGCTGGATACACTAGCTGGCTTCAATCCCCGTGCATTCTGCTCTGAAAGCAGGAGTTTCTTTTCTACTCTCTCTGGCTGCATAGCAGATGAGAGGACACCAAAAAATCTCACTCATATGGTTGTGCAGACCTGTGTTTGTTTTGGGTGTTTCTGTTCTTGAGCTCGTATGTGTTGTTTCTCTTTAGAACTTCGTAGTCCAAGCAGTTTTAAATGGCGTTTACTTGAATATGATCTGAAAACAGAACAAGCTGTGACCAGAGCTATGTGTGAGTTTGTCCCCAGTGTACACTTAGGGAGGTGTGACTGCAGTACACTGCAAGGTTGAAGCCTGAGGGTGGGACACAGAGAAAGGTGTGCTTGTGGATGTGCACTGGAGTCAGCTACAGATCTCAGTGACACTGTTGTGTGCAGCTGTCCTACCATGAAGTCCAAGACTAAGGCTTTTTTAAAGTGCCTTGGCCCCACCAGAGTGATTATTGAATGGGCAAGCTGGGTTTCATTGCTTGTCCCATCTGTAAGCTAGCACTTGGGGTGCCTGTTTTCCTACCACTCTGGGCGTGTGTTAAACATTCATAATGCACTAGTCTTAAAATGTGTTGAATAAAAAAGGTAACAGACTGACTAAAACTAAAACCTTATTTGTGTGCCATTGCTGTTTCATTTTTGGGTGATGGCATCTTTCCTCTATGTTTGGTATCTCAAAAATTACAAGAAATTAATTCCTTCATAGTTGCATTTGGTTTGCTATATTTCAAAATTAATGATATACAAATTATATATCTACAGTATACCTATCTATATATATCTTTAGTATACCTTTAGAAAAATTCAGTGCATGTCCTTTTGTTGTAATTGCAGCAATCACTGAAAAGGAGAGGAAGCAAAGACCTACCAAAATCAGAAAAAAAGGCACAGCAGACACCAACAGAGGTATGTTGCAGTAACTGTGGCCTTCATTCTTATGTGGAAACTTCAGGGACCCATAGAAATGGGGTACATGGTTTGCATATTTGCACTTGGCCTGCTTTTTTGCGTTGCCCTTTGTTTTCCTGTATGCTGTGAAACAGAAGAGCTCTTACCCCAGATCTGCAGTCAGACACCACTAATCTCAAGTACCACCTGAACAAACTTGGTGCTGCAACAAAACCCACCAGCTTTCACCTACTCTGTATTTTAGGCAAAGTAAATGGCAGCAGCAGTGAAACAAGATTTATAGGCTCTATTTGTGCTGACTTCAAGATTTTTGAACACTGTAAAATCTGATAATGTTGCAAGCATAGAAAATATAAGGTTTTTTACAAGCCTCCCTTTTCCCACCCCTCAAGGTACTTCTGGGGATTGTGCCAATTTTAGTCACAAGTAAAATAGTATTTTCCCCTCTTTTAATTTATTGATTGATGAAAAAAAATTGCAGGAAATTATCTTAGTATCTAAAGCCATGTGCCTGCGATTGCTAATCTTGTAAGTTAAGGCAATCCACTGGAGGTCTCCTGTTTGACTTTAAGTTTCTTCAAATACTGCTTTTTTCTTTTCCTAAGGATGACAATGAAGACCTTAAATGCCAGCTACAGTTTGTCAAAGAAGAAGCAGCCTTGATGAGGAAGAAAATGGCTAAAATTGATAAAGAGAAAGACAGATTTGAACATGAGCTGCAAAAATACAGATCATTTTATGGGGATTTGGACAGTCCCTTGCCAAAAGGTGAAGCAGGTGGGCCACCTACCACAAGAGAGGCTGAACTCAAGCTTCGATTGAGGCTTGTGGAGGAGGAAGCTAACATTCTCGGGAGGAAAATAGTGGAACTAGAAGTAGAAAATAGAGGACTGAAAGCAGAGCTTGATGATTTAAGAGGAGATGATTTCTCAGGGACCACTAACCCGCTCCTGGGAGAGCAGAATGAATCCCTGTCAGAACTACGACAGCATTTGCAGCTCGTAGAAGATGAAACAGAATTGCTGAGGAGAAATGTAGCTGATTTAGAAGAACAAAACAAACGCATAACAGCTGAGCTGAACAAATACAAGTACAAGTCTGGGGCCCACGAGAGCTCCAGGCACCACGATAATGCCAAGACAGAAGCGTTACAGGAGGAGCTAAAAGCTGCACGGATGCAGATCAACGAGCTGAGTGGCAAAGTCATGCAGCTCCAGTACGAGAACAGAGTCTTAATGTCCAACATGCAGCGCTACGACCTGGCCTCTCACCTTGGCATCCGTGGCAGCCCTAGAGACAGCGATGCGGAAAGCGATGCCGGAAAAAAGGAGAGCGATGACGATTCCCGCCCCCCTCACCGCAAAAGGGAAGGCCCCATCGGTGGGGAGAGTGACTCCGAAGAGGTGCGCAACATTCGGTGCCTGACGCCCACCAGGTCCTTCTATCCAACGCCGTCTGGGTGGCAGAAAAGCTTCACTGACAGGCAGCAGATGAAGGACATTCGCTCTGAAGCGGAGCGGCTGGGCAAGACCATAGATCGCCTGATTTCCGACACGAGCACCATCATCACGGAGGCGAGAATTTACGTGGCTAACGGGGACCTCTTTGGACTGATGGATGAGGAGGATGATGGCAGCAGGATACGTGAGCACGAGCTCCTGTACCGGATCAATGCGCAGATGAAGGCCTTCAGGAAGGAGCTCCAGGCTTTCATCGACAGACTCGAAGTTCCAAAGTCTTCGGACGATCGAAGTGCAGATGAACCTTTGTCAGTGAGTCAGGTAGACTTTTACTTATTACGGCCTACAGGTAAAAAGGCTCTTCCAAGCAAATTAAACATCAAATTGGATTTATGGCTCAAAAAGAAAATTCTCTATTCTAGGCAGTGGACAAAAATCACTGTTTCTTATATTACTTAAAATCCTCATTTGGCCATATGAAAACATATTCTACCAATAGGGTTGTTTGTGAACAATTAATCTGTTAGTGAATTAATCTGGTCTCCTGGAAATTAAAATTATGCTCTAGGAGGCAGAACATTTTACTCCTTTCTGGCTTTGCAATTGCATTTGACAGAGTTGGGCCTTCATTGCCACTAAAGGCAGTGCAAACAGT
Source organism: Brachypodius melanocephalos (assembly GCA_013398615.1). Lineage (NCBI taxonomy): Eukaryota > Metazoa > Chordata > Aves > Passeriformes > Pycnonotidae > Brachypodius > Brachypodius melanocephalos. The sequence continues at coordinate 20,069,264 of VZSR01003807.1, forward strand.
ATTTTTGGTACCAATGAACATGATTCATAAATGGACCTGAGTGTTTTCTTGGTGGATGGGTTCCTATTAAATGAGTAGAAGGAAAATTTTATTAATTTTAAGCAGGAGGAAATGCTAAATTTCAAAAATTGTAGAGAATATGGCAAACCACAGATTAAAAGAAACCATGAAAATCTACTTTATGGAGTCAGAGAGCCACACAGTAATGTGAATATTGTAATTGCTGTAATAGATTGCATCTTATTGAGGGCCTGTTAATCACTGCTTGCATGCAGCAGTAACAAGCATCTTTGTGGTTTGTTTTTGTGCAGAACTTTTTCAGAGAGGTTTTGGGGAGCAAACTCCTTGCTGACTCAAGATCTTTTGCCATGAAAAATGAGAATTACCTACCCTTATCTTATCATGCAATCCTATAGTTGGCATATCTTGTTATTGCTAATGAAGTTATCCAATGTTTTGTAAGTCTCTTGCTGTGTTAATTTACTTTGTGCTGTCTTGCTAGTTTACAGTCAAAGTAGTTGCCAGGTGAAGATGAAAGCTATTCTTATTCCTATGCTGACTAATTAGTCTTTTGTTTCCTTGTATCAGAAAGTCACAGACGCAGTGAGTTTAAAGCTAATCAATTACTATACATGTATTGCATGAAATCAAACAGAGACGGCATTTAGCATGCTCACTTTCTGATCTAGCAGTAGTGCTGAGCTTGTAGAGCTCCCATTAGCTTAAAGGCAGAGCGCTGCATGGACTTACACAAATTTAAAACAAACTAATTAGTATTTTCTCTAAAGAAAATAACAACAGCTGAACATTGAACAATTGGACATTTCAGGGCTTGACCATGCAGAACTCCTACTGAAGTAAATGGGAGATGGGCACTTGGTCCCTCCACAAGCATAGTCTGATTCACTATTTATTTTGTTGAAACTTTGGACTTGCTATTCCATTAATTGACTGTTCTCTTTGTCTTTGTATTTACTTTCCCAGATGTTCCAGCCTATCATTTTACTTATTCTCATCCTTGTATTATTTTCATCCCTTTCATACACAACAATATTTAAACTTGTCTTCCTTTTTACACTGTTTTTTGTACTGTAAGTCATTCATCATTTACTGTTCATTGTAGTGTTATTTTCAGTTTGTTTATTTTGTCCACCCTTCAAGATAAGAAGTGCAAGAGACATAGTTTCTGTAATAGCCACTGCTGTAAAAACACTGAAGACTACTTGTTTGCCAAAACCAAAGCCAAACCAAAAAAACTGCAAAAAACAACCAAAAAGTCACTCAGTTGAATAGGAAACCTTCCCACCGCAGTATTCCAGGTAAGCAAACAGAAAATGGAATTTTTCACTTTGTCTGGTTTTATAATTTTTGAATAAAAATTCCCTGAGGACTGGAACCAATTTAATATCCCTTAATTTGCACCAAATCAAACACAAAACAGAAATATGCGGAGAGGGTGTGAGGACTCTGTGACTTTCTTCTTCCCACTCCTAGAAAAAGAATTTGTATTCTAGCCACATACAAATAGTAAAGCCACATTCTGTGGGTATTCTGCAGTTTTATGTCAGAACTTGTATGTATGTTTTGCATAATTGTGATGATAATATTTTTCAGCACTGTATTGTGTTGATTAGGCCCCACAGAGGGGTCAAAATCAAAATGGTTGGTATATAGAGCACTGTATCCGGAGCTGTGGCCAGGAGCTGGAGCTTCTGAGAATGAGATGCATGAGGAGAAGGTATCAGAGTAGCTGAGGACCCTTCTGAGAGATACAGGCTGGCTGCATTCTCTCTGTGCTCTAGAAGAATGGCCATGGTGCAGTGTGACTTGAACTGATGGGAGCGGTGTAAGTCACCTTGGCTGGTGTTGGGTTTGTCAGGTAACTTTTCCCAGTCACGGCCACCATAGCTCTATATTCTCTCCCCAGATTTCAGCATGAGTTTTGAATGGACATGTTAACCCTTGGTTTGCTGAGTGACCCCTGTCTAACCATGCCATTGGTAGCCAGTGATCATAGTGAGGGAAGCTTGTGGACATAGGTGTACATTAGTAGTCACTGAATATTCCTGTCTTGCCTGTGAGAGGCTTAAATAAGAGTACAGGTGGCTCATTTCTTTCTTTCACACTTACATAGACAGCTCCTACAAGCAGTAGATTCCCACTATGAAAACCTCATCTGAAATGCCTGATGAAGCTCACTTTTTTGTTGTACTCAATTTTGTTTTATTCAATTTATTATGCTGAAACCACTGAGTCCCACAAATAGGAATTCTCCAAAGGTGAACAAGTATGTGTATTAATGGCACTCATTTTTCTGCAGTTTCCATGTTGAATAATGTAGTAGTAAAGAGTGATAATAAATAAAGCAGCATTTTTCTAGCTAGTGGTAAGGATTCCATTTGATTTATCACGTTAGCTCTCTGTTCACTTAATTCATTCCACAGTGAGAACAGTTCATCTCCATGCCTAGGTTGTGCTCTGCTACCTGAAATATTTGAGACATAATTTTGAGGGAAAATCCTCAGAGAGTGGCAAGAGATGGGGCAATAAATTTTTTATTATGAGAATGAAAAAAATAATAAAAATACTAATTTTTAAAAAATACAGTACTTCTCTCTTTGTCTAGCTTTCCTTCAACATACTCTGCAGGTGCACTAACCTTGATCAGCTAAATCACTCAACTCCTTGATTTAGCCCAAATATCCATCATTATCTATTTTGTAGTTAGTGAGATATCTAAAGGAAATTATTATCAATATATGTGAGATTAATAAATAGCTTTGACTGGTTTCCCAGTTAAGGATGAAGTCAGGCCCAAAGTAATTCTGGGGAGTTTCTAAGATGATCTAATTTATGCAGTTACCTAAAATTAAGTTCCACATATTAAAAACTATTATGTTAAGAGATGATCAAGCCATAATTGACAATGAATTTCTAGAAATGGAGAAGTCCTTTTGTTTTTCAGCAATGGCTGGAAATGCTAGGCAGTTTTTTTCCCACAGATTTGCAATTTGGACATTAAAAATACAATAATTTAAGGCTTAAACTTGTCATACCAAATCTTAGCACAAGATTGGCTTCTTCAGTTTCTTTCTGCTTTAGTATCTCTTGTGGAGGAAAACTCAATCATTTGTGTTTTCTTAAGTGTTACTGACTCAATTTCCATAAGAGAGAAAAAGTCATACTTAATCTAAGATCTGAAGTTCTGGCTGGTTTATAACCCACACTTGCTTATACCTTTCTTGGTGTTGTATATAATAAAAATGAGTAGAGAAGGTTTGATTTACAGAGAGTGTACCAGTAACAGTAATACTCTAAAGTAGTAATACGCTGAATTCATATATTGAATAATAAATCTTGGAAAGTAATTGGGAAAGATTTGTTACTTTCTCAGAAATCAGAAAAGGTAAAAATAAATTACTAAGATGAGAGGTGGAGATAATCTCTGCACAACACTGGCAATTACCACTCCATTGATTTCTCTCAGTGTTTTTTCTTGCATAAAAGCTGGAGCTTTCCATCAGACATCAACAAAGCAATATTAAAGCTGAGACCTTTTGGGACATTTAGGGGCTATTGCACAGGCGGCAATCTGAAATTAAAGCACTCCAAAGCATACAAAATTATTTTAGAAGCTCCCCACAGTCTTTAAACGTCTCATGAGCAAGGAGAATATTGAGGAGCCTGACAAAGAAATCTCAGTGAGAAGTGAGATGTGTTTTTCTTGTCCTTTTGTGTTCAGGTTGAAGGGAGTGATTTGAGCTGCTGATCTGTTTCACACCAGATATTGCACAACTTTAAAAGATGCTGAGAAAGCTAATAGAATGAGTATGGACATTTATCCACAGCCAGAAGATCTAGCCAAAGAAATAAGTGTTCTATGTCTTGCTAAATAGAAATAACTTGATATTATGAAATGCAGTAATTATACTTGCCAAGAAAGGAAGCAGATTCTCCCCACTCAGTAACTGACTTGCTGGGCAAAGAGCATTTCACAGGTGAGAGAGCAAATGCAGCTGAATTCATCAACATCCTCTGGCAGGACTGCATTGGACTCAGGCAGGGCAGAGACAGACAGAACACTGCTGATTCACTGATTCTGCCTGCTGCACAGCTCCGAGTTCTGAAGAGAAATAGTCAGAAAAATAGAGATTTTGTTTGCATGTGGCAAGGAGCTGGATATGCTAGGTTACCTATCAGTTGAAATCTCATTTAGCAGGTTCACAGTTCCCATTTTGGAATATTCTGGTGAAATGTTTCCAGGGGGAAAAAGTCATTGGATTTGAACCGTGAGATTGCCTTAATTTAGCGCTTCCTTGAAATACTAAATTTCTGCTTCCTATGTTCCCAGGGGATTTATTCTGTGTTCTTCCAAAACAAAAAGATCTTGCTTCTGTAGATCTAATTATGATATTTTTGCACTTGTGGAAATTGACACTATCTCCAATGAATTTTTATGTAATTTAGGGAATAGGTGTATTTTTTCCTTTAATGCTACCAGAAAAATTTAATTAATTTTGTTTCCTGTTTAGAGCTGGCTCTGAATACCCTGACAAAATCCCTTTACAGATATTCTCTTTTACTGCTACTGAAAAATTCCCATTGTGTTAGGATGACCATTTTCTCCAGGCTCAGAGATATTTCTTTCAACCAAAAATATCCATGCCTGAAGCTCCAGTTGAGAGATAGAATAAGTGTCTGCTGACACATGTCACCAGTGCTTCAGAATCAAAACTAGAAGAGGGCAGGTGCTATAGTGCAGAAATATGCCTGGCAGTCGGAAAATAGAAAATTGCCAAAACCAAAAAATTGGCCGTCTAGATATGTGTTATAAAAAGAGATGAACTGCACATGAACTTCAGGACTTGTTTACAAAAACAAGCAGAGCTTCAGGGTATTACATGCCCTTCTCCTTACTCACCCCAGAATCTGATAGGTGAGTAGGAGACTTCTAAAGGCATCAGTATCAGGGATGTATTCCCATTGGCTTACATTTCTGTCTCTGATTTAATGCCAGGGGAAGTGATATTCAAATCCAACTTTTGCCATGACACATGCAGTTGCCTATGGGGAAAATTATGGTGGCTCTATTTAAAGTAAACATGTAAAGTATCTGCCACCGATTTCCAATGTAACCTTGGAGCAGCGACATGACATAACACTTAGCTGGCTCTGTTTCTCCACCGAGTTATAGCCCATTGCAGAAGCACACAAGTGAGAGGAGACAGAGTTTATATTCCCTTCTGCTCGTTTCCCGTTGTATATATGCATTTCCAAGGTGTATATACCAGGATTATCAAGCAACACATCATTCAGGAATCTAATGGTGAGCTTGGGTTGATTGCAGTGACAGCATTGCTCTTCTTCCTTCTTGTCAGTAGCTTTTGTGGCCAGCAGAATGGATGTGCCATAACCAAGCTGGTGCAGCACAGCCAAAGATGCCCTGAAGTGGTCTTGAATAAGTTTTGTGAGCCACTGCCCTGAGAATATGATCAGATTATAGCCCATGCTGAAACTCATGCTGCTTTGTCTCCAGTCTTGAATGATAAAGAGAAATTTAGCAGGGGTCTTGTTTATAATGCCCTTGCACCTTTTTTGTTGAGGTGCTAACTTTTGACACAAGCAATGCTGGTACCAGATATGGACAAAATATACTTTTCCTGTGGAAGCAATATGTTGGATGTAATAAGTCTACAGTAGCCTTCCTGCTTATTTTATCTGTGCCAGATACCAAGAAGCCACGTTTGCTGCTTTGTCTGCTGATGCTGGAGGAGGAACAGTAGGGACAGTCAGTGTTGAATAATTTCTTATCCTCAAAAGCAGAATTCTCTACTGCTACACTTAAGGATATATAGAACAATGATACCATGTTTTTACAACTCACTTCATGTTTTCTTTGTCTCACCCTTTCCATATTAGGATGAATTTAATATGTCCCTTTGACATATGAGGTGAGTCCAGTGCTTGCCTCCTAATGAGCCCCTGAGTCTCACACATTTGTAATTCCTCACACCGACAGAAACGTAGGCTTTTGCCCAACTGAGGACTCAAGCCTGGGATTTAGGCCTTTGTTTTATTTATTTTTACTGTTTTTACTTCAAAGAGTCCACGTAGCAAGACAAGAGGCATGGAGTTAGCAATATTAAAGACACAAGAGTAATGGCCTATGTTGATGGATAAGGGTAAAAAGAGTAAAAAGAGTAAAAAATTATGTCTGAGGAGAACATGTTCAGGGAGGAGGCAGTGCTGCGATGCCTGGCCTCCAGCTGTGGGCTCAGTTGTGCTCTCAAGCACTCAGGCTTCACTCCCAGCCATGTCAGCTGTCACTTGAGACCTAACCTCACAAAAGAAAGTCATACTGTTTCTTTGGATTTAAATCCTCAAAGTTTAGAGTCTGGGGATTTTTCAAGTTGTGTGCTTGGGGCATATTTGTTCAATTTTTAGATCATCTTTACAATTTTCACAAATAGCCCAAGTCTCATTATTTAAGTTACATGGGAGCAGAATAAGCACCCAATTAATGTGTTCGCAGAGACTTACAGCTAGACCATATAAGGAGAAAAAATGTGTTTTCCCTGAAACCTGGTTTGGTATTTACTATAAAATGCACCGAGAGTTAAAATCTTTGTACTGGATTTTATCACAGACTTTACCAGACAAAAATTTACTGTTCTAACGAGGACAGTGCTGACTAAGCAAAGGATGTGTGACTCCTCATATCGTGCCTCTTTTCTTACTGATCCTCTTGTCACCAGCTGCACTGCCCACAAAAATATGTTCCTGCTTAGGGCATTCCAAGACAGCTGTCTGCCAGCAGGAATTGTCCAGTTTTATGCTGCCTGAATGAAGTATTTTGTGGCCCTTCTCCAGGCACACATGGGGCAAAATGTTCCCTGAGAGGTGAGTTTGCTGCCTGTCTCAGTTGCTGTCTGCAGACACACCCAAGCACAAGTACCCAGTAGGGCGGTGCTTGCTTGTGAAGCTTCCCCCCGGGGGTCTCTCTCGGGATGCCAAAAACTGAGAACAGTTTAAACCCACCGTGACCATGGTGCTCAGAGACCTGAGGAGCGAGCTGGGCTCCTCCTGCCTGCAGCTCAGCAGGGGGAGCAGCTGAATTTTGCTGTTCTGGCTTCAGGATCTCCTGTGGACTTTTGCTTGCCGGATTGCTTTTGTCACACTCCCTTACCTCATCCCATGCCAGCACTTGCTACGGACACTCCCAGGGATTTATGTCCAGCCCAAGGTGTTTTTGGACCTTCTTTACCAGCCTTGTGCCAGAGATGAGTTTCCCTATTCAAGGGAGATTCTTCATCCAATTTCAAGTGCATTGCTTTGCTGAGATACAAAGTGAATTAACAGACTGTAGAATCTGATCCAGAAACGTTATAAAGTATCAGGAATATTTGGGTATATCCCAAAGAAACCGTTACTGCCATTCCCAGAATGCAAGACAGTAGGATTACACAGTGCCCAATAATTCTGCGTTTCATAAGTGAGAGCATATTTAGAACACAGAAAAGGATTTTAGGGAGTAGTGGTTTGCTTTTAGCTCTTTAAGATAGCTGTTAACCAACAAAACCACTGCTTTAAACAAAACTCCTTTTACAAAGCAGTTAAGAAGGATCAAGTTTCAAAGCTAAAAATGATCACACAAAAAATACAACCCTGAAAACTGGGTCTGGATATAGCAAAAAACCTTCCTTTACATTACAGACAATAATTAAAGAAACTTAAAATTGCCTATTGTCATAGCTTTGATATTAACACTAGCTGCCTTGGCAAGCTTTAAAGACTGGACTGCACTATAAAACCTAAAAATGTCCTGGACTTGGAGTTGTTTACAAAAAATATGAGGAGATATAAAGTTACAAAGCTGGGGGTTGGAAGAGATGGCTTTAAAACCATCCTCCGTGCACTGACGTCACGTGGAAGCCAGCTGCGGGGATGATGCTCAACGGAACTGTTTTCCAGTTTGCAAAAGTTGAGGATTTATTCAAAGAGAGTTGCAAATGCTGCCCCAGTTTGAAAGGTTGTGTCTTGCTTAGCTTTCTTACTTCTTTTAAAGATCAAGATTCACAGAACAGGATCCCTGCTAGCTGTGCCCTTCATTGCTTTCTCTGCTGCCTGGAAATGGACTGAAAAACTCCTAAAGGATTTCTTATTCCATGAAAGGTATGATTGCAGCTTATTTTAAATCAGTGGTTTTGAACAGTTAAGATTAAAAAAGCAGGGAAATTTCTGATGTGGCAAACAGTTAATTAAACATCCCTCTTAATGTTATTTATATGTAATGTGAAGCTCATATATGTTATATATTGTCTTTATTCTTAAAGTTCAGTTAGTTTTTTCAGTGCAGGCAGAGATATATTAACAAAACAGGGATGACAAATAGCATTGTGTACACTTGAATCCTTTCTTTTTCTTTCTTTCTTTCTTTCTCTTTCTTTCTTTCTTTCTTTCTTTCTTTCTTTCTTTCTTTCTTTCTTTCTTTCTTTCTTTCTTTCTTTTTCTTTTTCTTTTTCTTTTTCTTCATTTCTCTTACTTTCAGTCTCCCCTTTCTCCGTCTTTTCTTTCCCTTCTCTCACTTAACTGTACTTTCTTTTAATATATAAAATGCATGTTATCACAACACATGGCACACATTTATAATTGAAAAAATACATATGTTTACAGTTTTCTTAGTCATCCAAAATACAGCACTTATTTGGAAATATAATTTGATTGCTTTTTTTCTGTAAAGAAAAGGGAAAGTTTCTGTATCTGAATGATTATGCACATCCAGTCTGATTAAACTCTGTTGGAAAATAACATCTCAGCTGATGTCAAGCAGATTATTTTCAGAAGTTGCTAGAGGTTATTTGCAAACTATCTTGCATTTTTAATATCTGGCCAGAAAGGGTAAGATGTGGGGGAATCATGACTAACATCAAATAGTTGCTTAAAACATTTTTTGCTTGGGAGGAGGAAGGGCTAAAGGAAAAGTTAAGGGAAAATGCAGCTGATGCAGACAAAATTGATTATTTGCTTAATTTGATTGCTGTAATAAGCTTCTGACCTTGTCTAGGACATGTAGAAATTGCCAATACTGAAAGAGCACAGACATTGTTCTGATCCACAGAGCAAATGATAATGTGGCATTTCACATGCCTTGGGTTGCTTTAGCCATGTGAAATACCCATGGGGAAATCTCAGAGCACTATACACATAGAGGGTGTATTACCAGGACTGCACATGGTACTCCACCAAAATAACCCCCCAAAAACTCAAAGGAAACGCTGAGAAAAAAAAAAAAAAAAGAAAGTGGGGGAAAAGAGAAGTAGAAATAGGAGTCAAAGTCTCTGAGGAACTGATCCACTGTACAATAGCAGCAAAACTGTATAGTCATCCAGCTGCTAACATCAATAAACATGAGTTTTCTTCTCAGACTTTTAAGTCATGAGGATATCAAAGAAGCCTAAAAAACAATACAAGCTTTCTGTGGATCTTAGAGCTACAAGTGACCATCTGTAACCTCTGTAACTATCCTCTTTCAAGACTTGATTTCCTTCTGTCTGTCTTCAGTCTTTTTTTATAATCAGAGTTCCATATGAAACAATTTGAAAATTGTTAAGATGAATGCCAGCATGGCAATAGTAGTTTCCAGCAGTGAGGAAACACCAGAGGCTTTTTCGATGCTATATTCATGCTTGAAAGGAGTACATACTCTATCTATTCTTATGTGTGTAAAAACAAATATGCTATACAGTATTGACCTTTCTAGTAGTATGTGGCTAAAGCATGGTCATTATTACTAATAGTGCACTAGCAAAATCACCATTTATGCAAGTTGTTGACAGATTATGTCTGCCTGTCTTGTTCATGATTGTACAGCATTTACACGTGGGGAGTTTTAATTTTTCTTTTTTTTTTCTGATGTATATTTGTATAAGGATTATAGTGGAGCAGAGAGTTGACTTTTGTTTATTTCTCAGAGGTATCCTGAAAGGTTATAAAGACATAAATGTAACCAAAAGAAAGAAATCAAATGGCAGTGCTAAAACTTGCCATCTTTGAATTAACAAAGTGAGAAAGTACTGCAATATTCTTAAAGTTCATGAGAGATAGATGTTTAGATTGCAATAGGTCTTAAGTGTAATATAATTTTTTGCAAGTTGTTTTTGGTCAATGCTTACTGGAGTCTAGCACAAAGCTGAAACACTGGCCTGGAGAGGTGCAGTCTCTGTAGCCTGGCTGCATTCCCCAAGAGGCTGTGAGCAAACCAGTACTTGGCTTCCTTTTTGATGAGAATTCTGTGCTGTCTTTCAGCAGCTCCTAGTTTCAAGGAGTTTTATGGTTTTATGAAGTTGCTCTGTATGTTTTTATGCAGGGAAAAGAAGATGGGTTTGACATCTGTTTGTAGGCAGTTGAGGGACAGATTATCATTTCAGAGCTCCAAGGCAAGTGCTTGGGGAAAACTGTTCTGCAAGCCCTGGGTTAGGGCTGGGCCTGTGATGGCCTGGGAGATCCTGTGGGGGGAATTCCTATGACCCAAAGACCTAAGTAACCTGTTGGGTTTCATCTGAGCTCTTCTGCTTACTTGTACATGAAAGAAGCTGACTCCGAGTTTGGCATCGTCTTCCCGGTCAGCTGAAATAAAGCAGACACTGGTAAATGGTGATTACATGGTAGCCACAGCTAAATCTAGAATTGCCAGTAACATATGGGATAGGGAAGAACTTTGCTCAGGGATGAATTTTTACTATATTATAGAAAATGTGGGCAGTAAAATCAGCAGTTCCTGTGAGCTGACAATCACTGCTCATCAGTCAGGGAAATGAAAAAATTACAGAAAGGTAAACTGGGCTTATTCCTAGTTAACGCTCTGATAATTCAATTGCCTACCTATTTGATTTCTAGCAGGAGAAGAAAGCAATGCGGAGGCATTTTATTACTAGAACTAGATCCCATGACCACCTAGATAACACAACAACTGGCTTTGAGAGCTGCAGTTAACAAACTCAACACCTATGTACCAGGCATTATATCACAGGAGCCATCATAACTGAATGAATGAGTGTTATTTCAGCGTTGCTGGTATCAGCAAATGTGCTGATGGTAATGAGGTTTCTAATGTAAAGCCTAAGGAAGCAAAAGGATCACCAGGCCCATGAGATTTGTAACAGATTTACTGCAAAGTCAGACAAGGAGATCTAAAATATTTCCCTTAAAACTTGCCTATTTAGTGGTTCAGTTAATAATTTTTTCACTTACAAACACTAAGATGCTAAAGAGTTCTAAAGGGAAAGAAGAAACTGAAGCACTAATTATTCAAATATTCTGAGAAAGGTTTTGAACTATATTGGAGATAGTGCTATTGGAGAATATTTTCTCGTTTTCCCTATGCTGGTCCTGAAACTAACATTTATAGATTTAGATTTGTAAATCCAAAATTCTTGAACCCTTTTTGGTGACCTGTCCCTTCTATATAAATGATTTCTACTGTATATGTGTTAGTACCTGTTACTAGCTTTCCTGTCCTGTCTTCCTTCATGAATTCCAAAGCATTCATGTAGCCATGAGAATTCCCTGCATATATCAGGTTTGCAGTCTTCAACTGCCAAAAGAATACCAGTCCTTGTTGTGCTCTTTGCATGTGTGCAAGGAGTGCGTGAGCAAACACGATACTTTTACATTGGCAGTTGTCTTTTGAACAAATATAAAAATAGCTTTCACCCTCCAGGGCAGATATTGCAGGATCCCAAGGTCCTGAAGCGCCATTCAATATTATATGGACTCAAATTCACTGGAAACACATTCATAGTGAAGAGTAATGGCAAAGATGCAGAGTGATCATGGTACAGAGCTGTGGCAGGTGTTACTGAATTCTGTGATGCTGAAGGTGTTCCACATCCCCTTTCCAGACTGGGCATCTCTGCCTTTGGGTTTATGTCCTATAATGCTTAGTTCACCCATATTTGAGTCACAGTCCAGACAAATATCAAGCAGCCATATAATACTGTCCCCAGCAAGCTCATTTCAGTTATTAATTCTGGGAATTTTCTTGGTTGTATTTGTTCCCTGAAAGCTAGAATAAAACATAAGTGGGACTTATTCTCATAAACTTCCAGGAAACATTCAGGGAAGAAAGAAAAACAGCAGAGCTGTCTTTGCTGTTGCACAGACTTTAGCCATGGACCTGCGTGAACAACTGGAGAATACCGAGAGGAACTGGAATAAAGAGAAAATGGAATTGCTGGAGAGATTCGACAATGAAAGGAAAGAATGGGAATGTCAATGGAAGGTCATGCAGAGGAAAATAGAAGAGGTACTATTAAACAAAAATCTGAGCACTACCATTTCACTTCAGGTGAAGTGACATGGAGTCGCTTCGATTTTTTTTCTGTGTTTTGTCCTATTTCTTATGTGTCATTGGAAGTTTCTAACAGCTGGTAGGATGAAAATCCTGGGATTAAGCAGTATTTATTTGCTCATTTCATAGTCATGAATACAAGATAGAAGGTGAAATGTGGCTTTGTGAGCTGTGAGATTATTGACTGTACGTACTGCTGGCAATTCAACTGGGCATGAGCCATGCTGCATATATTACACATGCTTTTTTCAAGTAAATACTGAACAATATGGGGTTTAGAAAAATGCATATTTAGTAACAAAAAATTTAGGTATCATAATTATCCAGCAAAAGGCTGTAAATGGCACAGGCCTGCTGGGGCAAATGGTAATATTAAAATTTATATATATATATATATATTAAATACTGCATGATACAGAATTATTTTGACTAGAACCTGTTCCTTTTATGGATGACTCTTGGGAGAGAAAACAGGTACAGTAAATAACGTGAAAGTTCTGAAAGCACTTGTGTTTACACATACTAGCAAACAGTCCCTGCTATTTGCAATGCATCTCCTTCCAGAAATAGTCACAGCAATTATTTATTATTCTTTCATCCCCAAACTGTCCCTGCAGCCAAACTCTCTGACACTCTCTAATGCATTAAGTGAGTCTGCTTGGCAGCCTATAGAGGCAAGTTTTTTCGTTAGTGAGCTTTCCACATTTTTCATCTAATATACACATGGAGTAGTTTTGCTTGCTCTCTGCCAGCACTGTCCTGTGGCTGAGCAACACAGGAATGTATGGCAGAGATTGCTCACATGAAACTGAGAAGGAATATGGTCAGAGCCAAAGGAATTGCAGCCATACACTGCCCATTAAACCAGCCTGCTGCAGAACTCCATGATGTCAGCTCTCTTATATTTTACCCACAATTCTTGTGGACTTTGGTATGATGGTCTTTGCCACATTTTGTCTTTTGTGTTAGGACTTTTCTGTGCAGTCTTCCCTAATTTCACTGCAAAGCTGAGAACGCTTCAAAAGTTTGTAATGTGATCTGTATATGTAGTTGAATTCCATTTTCTTAGTTATATGAGCTGATTTGGAATGACAGTAATGAAAAGATATTCAGGCTATTAGTAGACCTGCTGACAATGTCAGCAAGGACTGTTTTCATCATATTCTTTATTAGTACAGAGATTAAGAAAGCATGACAGAGACAGAAAAAGAGATAAAGAATGGAATGGGGCTGAGGGGAAGAGAATGAAGCAATTTGCTGGCTACTGCAGGGCCAAACGAAACTACAGATTATACCCCAAGGTTATTGGAATCCTAAGGTCCCCTCTTAAGCTGTGACTATAGCTGCTGCTTATTTCAGATGCTTGACATTTCTTCTCCACCAGCCGCATGGCTGGAGAAAAGGAGAGATAGATACCTTTTAAATGCCATTATCTGTAAAAGGATTTTCTCGATAAAACTTGTGCTCACTTATCAGCTTGTATTTTAATTTGGCAGTTTTCTCTAGCCCACCAAACTGAACTTAATTCCTATGGGAAAGCTTGTGGGGTTTAGGAGATTGTATTATGGGGTAGTATCCTTCCTTCTTACTGCTATGCTGAATCCATATGAGGCTCTTATTTCTTGGAAATGGCAAAGTTCAGCCCTCAGTTTCCATGAGCAGCTGGGCTTTGGGAGTGAAATCTAAAAACCCAGGATGAGGTCAAGTGTTAAGTCTCTGAACGTGAGAATACTTCTAATCCACAGCACTACCCATGAAATGGCCACATGTTCTGCATGTTGTTATTCTTTTCCACTGTCCTTCCAAAAGCTGTTGTGATGGCCTTGTGCTCTGTGAGAGGGCAGGCAGATGGCTGTTCAGAGGTGCCTGTGTGCTTTCTTCATGAGAGCAACTTAAGAATGAATGTTTATACAAAGCTGTGGGATTCTTGGCACTGGAAATTATACTGTAAGCAAAAGAGATTTTTATGATGTTGCCATTTTTTCTAATTTATAATTTACCACAGTTCCCAGTTTGAATATGCTTTGTGACCAGAATTAACACCTTTTCTTTTTCTAATGAAGCCACTGGATCTCAGCAGATAGCATGAAAGAAGAGGGTGACAGCATGTTGCCAAATAATACCATTCTGCAAGTACTGATTTATCACTCTAGACATAGGGAAGAATTCCACAAGTCCGAGAACAGAAAGAGTCTGCTCTAGTGCAGATGGCACTGTATTTGATGAGAATTCACTTCCTCTCCTTCAAACAAGATGCTTTAATAGGCTGTAATATAGCCAGAACACTCTCTCTCTGTCACATTCCCCCACATTCCCTATCCATCAGATCACAGTTGTGTCCACCACATAGCGTGCTGCTATTACTTGGAAAACAATCACGCAGCTTTCAGCTCAAGGCAGGGCCAATTATCTCATGAGATCTCTTCCAGTCCCAACCATGGGTGGAAGCCATACATTAAAACTATGGCAGAGAGTTTGAGAATGGTAACAGCCTCACCCTGTAGCAACCATGGTGTTTGAATTATCACACTCTAGGTGACTCAGCACTTTCCTACTAACTGGTGTAGAATCTTTCTAAATCATTCAAAACAGAAGATAAATATGGAGGTTTTGCCATAAAGTTCGTTACAATATCATGATTCAATAGAAGGTTCTATTGTTTTTTCAGCTTTACCAGGAGGTAAGACTTAGAAGGGAGAGCAATATGACCATCCATGATAGCAAGGCCATTCAGAGCAAGATGCTGCAGCTGTCCATGCATTCCCCTGCTTCACAAGAGAGTGACACAGTGGAGCTGAACCATCAACACAGTGTGGCAAACGATAGAATGGAGAAAGGGAGTCTGGTCAGTACAACAGGACACGAGTGGAAGGAACCCAGAGGCAAGGGCAGAAACAATACTCTGTTAATGGACAATCTGGCCTTTGACAACCACGAGGAACCTGAAGACAGCCTCACCATTGAAACTTCCAAGCAAAATACCAAGAATTATTTTGGTGATCTCAATGTAGTAAGTAAAGTATGACTGTGTTTCAGTTCCAAGGGGGAGGAAAACACTGAGGACTTTGGCCTGCCAGGTTAAGCTAAAGAACTACCTCCCTCATTTTAGCTTTCCACAAGTCACTGTCTCTACTTGCTCTTAGGTTTGCTATCAGTGAGTGCCATCTCACTGTTTAAATGTGTAAACAGCATGCTCTTTACCTCTGTTCATAAGGTGGGGGCATTTTTGTATCTTTTCTCATACTACTTTCCTCTGCTGTGAATCTGAAATGCAAATGACCACGAGTTTCCAGTTAATTCTGGAGATACCATTTTAAATGTATATATTAAAGGACTGTTTTTATATTTATAAAGGCCCTTAAAGAACTTGCCAGAGTCAGTGAAGAATTATGCAGCTATCAAGAGGAAATTCGAAAGAAGTCCAATCACAGAAGGTAAAAACATCTTTGGACTTCCTATATTAGAGGAAGGAAATGAGTAATGCTCCTTATGCTTTTCACTTTGAAGGCAGGTTTGCTGTTGGATTTATTGTAGTTGGGCAGTCCCTACCCTCCTAGTGTTTCAGTTCTCAGCATGAAATATTCAAATGAAATATGCTGAAATACGATACAAAGGCACATTTTACTAGCAGAATGGATTTTATATACAGAACCTACAAATTCAGATTAGTATTTATATGAGATGAAATTGTATTTGTTTCTAATGGCTGTGCAGAGGATTGGGAAAGTAAGCTGATATTTTTGTCTGCTCTGGCCTCATTTCCATGTAGTTTTATACAACACTGTATGGGTTTGTCAGGCTGGAAGTTTCATACTTAAAGCCCAAGTCTAGCCTTAAGCATAGGGGATGTGTCAGGAACTGGTGATCCAAGAGTAGAAAGAAAGCAAGAGAGGGGATAGAACCACCATACATTTGTACTAATGGAAAGATTGCAAGTCAGACCCTGAAAAGTATGGCAAGTGAACATTCCATCATCTGTTAAAAATTCAGTGTTCATTGTCTTCTCTAGCAAGCTAAACACCAGACTGCCTCTTGAGTTGTGAAAAAATTCTCAGGTAAAACTGAACCTTCTCAGATGCTCCCAAAGATCAGAAGGATTTCTCACACTTCCATCATGCGATCAGTTAAAAGTCTGTCACTAATTCATTATTTTAGCTGGGTTACTATTTGTATCTTTAGAGCAAATGGATTCATAGCTTCTAAAGGTGCTTTTTTATCAGATATCAAAAGATAGATCTCATGTGTAAGGTTATGAAACCTAAACAAGGGATTTACTGTGTCCTCCAGCTTTCTTCATTCAGTTCATAGTCAGGTAGACTCCTGAGTCATTAGAACAAAATCCTGCTTTATTTACTGTACCATAGATAAGAAAACAGTCATCTAAAAAACTCAGAAGAATTTTAATGGCAAAGGAAAGGAATAAAAATTCTGTTTGTTGATATTTCCTCATTTTTTTTGTGTGTGTGTTTCAATTATGCTGGGTGTATCAGCTGCAGTAAAACTCTTCCTAAACCTTTTTAAGTA
The DNA here is from genome assembly GCA_013398615.1 of Brachypodius melanocephalos. NCBI lineage: Eukaryota > Metazoa > Chordata > Aves > Passeriformes > Pycnonotidae > Brachypodius > Brachypodius melanocephalos. The sequence goes on from VZSR01003807.1 coordinate 20,086,137, forward strand.
GCCAGTGTTAAAACACCTGCTCCTGGGGAGAATTAATCCACACTGAGGTCCTCTGGAATGTTCCTTATTGCTCATCCCTAAAACACCTCTTCTGTTATTTTCAGAATGAAGTCACTTCCTTTCTTGGGGGAATTTCAGGAAACCCAAAACACAGTTATTCTGCCTGAGATGAACCATGTGTCCAGAAATGAATCACAGACTTCAGCTGCTTTTGAAACAGAGGAACATAATAATAGGAAGAATCTGATGAGCTCCACCAAGGCTTTGAAGGATATTTCTTGTGGCAGTCTTACTGATGACAAAGGAAGAGATTTCAGACCTTGGCAAAAGAAAGAAGCTCCCCCAGTTCCTCCACGGAGCACTTCTCGGCACCTAACAAACTCACTTTCTGCAGTCGTACAGCTTTCAGAAGCACCCATAAGAGATCCAGGCATCAAAAGCAATTGCAAGGCTCAGGATTGTTGGAATGGGGGAAAACTGAGGAATCCTTCACCTGTAAACAAAAATAAATCTGCGGTAGCCTGTGCAAATGAAGGGCAGGCTGTGAAAGTCCCTGTGATGGTAACTGCTGCAATACCTGTAGCCAAAAATGAGTGCAATGTTCCAAGTTTCTGCCACAACACATGGGCATATGATATGGGCAAGCTTGGAAAAGACAATAGAAATGAGCCTTCCCCACTGTCAGCCCAAAAGAGTTGTTCAGATGGAAATATGGCCCAAAGCAACAAGATGCATCAGAAACAGAACACCAAGTCTCACAGCAGCCCTTTTTACAGTAATGACATTTATGCCCCTGCTGCCTTGCACAATGATCTTTTGGAAGACACCAGGTATACTTTGGGGAAGACCCACAGAAATGAAATGCTAGCAGCAAAGATTGATGAGTTTAATCGGACTGTATTCCACACAGATAAACGTAACAATACTGTGCAGGAAAATCAGGTGCCTCAAACAGCATCAGAAGATCACAAACCCTGTGGTCCGCTATGTGACTCTGCTACTAGCAGGGCAGAAACTGTGAATACATCCTGTGTTTCAAATCCCAAGCTCTCTGCAGCAAAGGAGCAAGAAACTAACTCCTCCAGCAAAGCTGTCAGGACAGCAGGGCAACAAAAACACATGAATGGACTTCCAAATACTAGTGGTTACAGGCACATGCTTCACGAGCATGACTGGAGACCAAGTAATTTGTCCGGCCGCCCGCGTTCAGCTGACTCAAGGTCCAACTATGGTGTTGTTGAAAAGCTTTTGAAAACCTATGAAAAATCAACAGCGACTTCTCCGTGTAATGCAACATGCTGCAAAGATAAGTGGACACAGGCAAACTCTGAATTCACCAATGGGGGTTGCGAGACACTGAGTCAGTATTTAGAAACGCTCCAGATTGAGCAAGAAAAGCAAGACTTTCCAAGGAATTCAGCCAGGCATATTGGGCAACAACTCAAGCAAGGAAAAGAGAGACAGAAGTTACCAGAGGTAAGGTTCATAAGAATGACAAAAACAAAACAATTCCATTTCATAACAAGCCTCAGACTCCAAAATGGGGCAGACTAACATTATATTGTAAATAATTATGTAAAAATTGATACTTTGGGCCAGGGTCTGGATGAATGAGGAGCATTTCCTCTGCAGATTATAGAGTTGTGGGAGGGCAGGAGCCTGTAAGAATGAGCAGTGAGGACATGTGCCAGATTCTTATCCCTGCTGGTGTTCTATAAAGCTAGTTTTTTACTGCAGTGCAGTTGTGCTAAGATTGAACTAGTGAGAACTTCAATCAGGTTTTAACACCCTCTCTCCTTCCTTTAGCTGATGTGTTATGTCATAAGACTTCCCATACGGCTTGAGCAGACTTGGCCATGCCCCAAACCCTAGAGATCTTAGATAACATTCTTCAGTATCCAGGGTGCTGCTTGGGTCAGGATTTCCTTGGAACTGCCCATGACAAGGGGTATCATGACTCCATAAAGATTCCAGTAATAAAGTAACCTTCTCTTACACATGTCTCAGTTCAGCTACTCCTCTATATTCAAGCATAGGCTCACAGAAACAGAAGAGCATGGCATAACTAATTAATTTATATTTGGCTGAAGTTTCTTTTCAGAAGTTTAGAAATACTGCCTTTGCCAACATCTTTCTTAATGAAAAGACAGATGGTTTGGAAAACACTTTGTAAGTTGCAGGTTCTGTAAAATCCAGCAAGAACAGAAAGAGATACGCCTCTTGGAATCTCAAAAAAGATAAGGCAGGTGTGTTTTGAGCTGGGAAACTTAAATGGGTTCAGGCTGTCAGCTGGTATGCCTTAAACTGTCACAAATTCACAGACTTCAGTGGAGCTATATGGATTTAAACAGCTGAGAATCTGACCATGCAGATTTTCTTCTGCATGTCTTTCTGACAGCCTAGCTGTGATGCAATGTCTTGCTTAACAGGCACATCTTTGCTTCAGCACAGAAAGAAAAAAGCCACAAAGCTTCTGATTTCTTTTTCATCCAATAAACTTTTGACAGGCAAACAAATTTTCATCAATTAATATGGAGGAAAGGAATAATGACTTTTTCCACAGGGTCATATTTTATATTGTCATTTCTATCTGTACAAACTAAGTGTTGAATACTGCCTGACTAGGAGTTACCTTTTTAGGTCCAGCAGAATTAAAGATGATGTGAAGAACTGGCTTGAGGCACTGGGTTTATTTTCATTACTTCCTATTTACATCAATGTAGCTATGAACAAAATCTGTTGAGTTTCCTCTGCATCTGTGGCTCTGCTAGTATACATGACAGTGTATTAACACATAACCATTCTGAATTAGTTACCAAGTTAAACAGCTTCACACTGAACTAATGGAAACAAAGTTTCCTGAAATAGGATCTACCAAAAAATACCTGAGAAGTATGTAGATCCTACTCCAGTAATATCAGATGGTATTCTGAGTTCTACACTTGGAATATTTTACAGCATTCATTGACAAAAAAACTTCCAGAAGCTAAAAGATAAGAGGAAATGTCAATTTTGTCTTGCACTATCATTTTATACGTTTCCTTGTGTCTGACACTTGCCTTCATATATTTTAAACCACAACTGATGCGAGAATCCCCGTACATAGAAATAGCTGTTCTTTTGCATTCTGTGCATTGCTGCGCTCCTTTTAATAGCTTCCAGCCACCTGTTCTGAGGTCACCGCAAATGTCTTCCTGCATTCCCGCTGCATTCCACAAAAGCTGTAACTTGTTAAAGCAAGGGCTTGCCTTTGTGTTCTAGATTTGTGTGCCAGCTAAGTGTTCAAGTGAGAAGGGCTTCTCCCGTCCCGCTCGGCCAGCAAATCGACGCCTACCTTCCAGATGGGCATCCAGATCCCCGTCAGCGCCGCCCGCTGTGAGAAGAACGGTGTACAACTCTGTCTCCTTTCGGTCAGAGACCTCAGTAGTCTGAACCCAGAGCTAGGTTGGATGGTGTTGTGAAAGCTCTATGCCTCACTATAACTATGTTTGGTATGTGTCCTAGCAACCAGTTCCACACTGTTGTGTTTTGTCCAAGAGTGACCCCCACCACATACTGGGCAAAGCCTTCTGAATCTTAGGTCATCATCACCATGGTCTTCAGTGTTTTTATTGAGATGAAATAGCGATATCCCCGGTTTTCTCTGGGTCTTTTTTTTCTTTTTTTTTTAAATAGTTCACAAGGAATTTCTTTTGAACGGCATCTTTCTTAATTTGCCAATCAATTTTGAGTTGAAACAATGTATAGTGCTGTATATTCTGACTCTTCTGCAAACAGCAGAACAAAAACCTGTATGCATGTTCATGTGTTTGTAGGTGCATGTGTTGGACTAGGAAGTATGCAGGTCTGTATTTAGAAGAGACAAACTGTGCTAGTGTTGACATTGAAATTACAACCTATATGCCTACATATATATATATACTCCGTGTTTATTTTAAAAAGCTTGAAATATACAGTCCTGATGACATTTATATTTTGTATATCTTTTACATAGGTTCACAGGTGTAGTATTTAATGTAAAAAAACTAAATATGCATTTTTTGTGGCCGATCGCAGTGATAATGCCTTGCACAATATGTATCTGAAGCAGACTAGCTTGACTGATTTGTCAGTCATGCTTCATGGCATCCTTGTTCAGTTTCCTAACCCTAATTCTAAATCAAAATTCCCAAACATATTTTTTCTGAATTAAAATATTATATGATTTGTAATACATTAGCCTTTTTCAGCACCAGAGACATTTCTGAAATGTTCCAAACCCTTTACAAAGCTTAAATGTGCCATTATATATATAGCATACTGTAAACACTTTGGTAGATTCAGCTACTGTAACATACAATTTATGAAGGGAAGAAAAGAGTTGTATGTGCTCAATTCTGTAAAACTTATTTTTCCTTCTAGCATTATACTTTGAGGTTTGGCAAAGTCAGATAACAATGGACTTGTTTACTCTCACTCAAGGCAGGAGAACAAGCACCGTTGTTCCCAGAGCTGCAGCCACACTTCTTTTTTACCCTTCTCCTGACTAGAGTGCCTGAGCCACTTGCTAATTCCCTGCTCCTGGACTGACCCGTGGCAGTCAGTTATGAAGTTTACTTGCACTCTGGCAACCAGCTGCATCCAGTAGGGAAACATTGCATCGAGGTATGATCACAATGGTGCCCGAAATGCTGACACACGGCATCGCAACTCTCGTGTTGCCATCACTTGACTTGGTATCATTTGCCATCTGAATGACATGCACAGAGCCTGGCTCGTTCCTGCTCACAGCATGAAACAAAGATGGATGCTGCCCAGGCTCTGAACTTTCAGAAAGACAGTGTCCTTCATCCTGGAAATTTTGCACTTTTTGTTAGGCTGTTGCTGGATTCACAGTGCAGTAATGATGATCAATGTTACCTTTAAACAGCATGTCTAGGTCAAAAGGAGTAAAGAGGCACTTCTTCAACATCAGCCTGATTTTGTCTGGCAACTTTTCTTCTTCTTCTGGAGAAACATACTGTGTTCAAAGGAATTTCAAAAATCATCCCGGGGTCCATTAATGTGCACATCTTCTTATGTGAATGTAAAAAGGATTTCAGAGAGAGTATAGGCTTTTGTCCTAGTGAATTGTATATGTGGCAAAATAGGGAAAATTTAATGTGCTTAATTTGGTAGTGATCTGTTGTTCTACTCCAGTCATGTTGAGAATTCACACCTTTTTCCTTCCTTTAAGGATCTTATTCTTCTTTCCTCTGCACAACTTCAATTTTGAAGAGAGAGAAAACAGGAGGCCATGTGTTCTGAGCAATAGCCTGTATGGCAGTATTGGTAGTGGGCAATATCAGGCTTGCTGATATTGGACTGAGCAGGCATTAAAGCCATAAATCCAAATTTATCATGCCATTGTGCTGTCTGCTTGGCATAAAATACACTCAGAATAATTTGCTCTATCTAGACTTTTGGTCCTTTCTAGGTCTATCCCACAATACGTGAAGACTTCAAGCAAATCAACAATTCATCAAAATTTACTCAGAGATTATTGCAAAGTTATTGCTGGAAAATATACAAGGACAGAAAATCTTGAAGAAAATTCATAGAGTTTGGATAGAGACAAAAATTTGTGTGCTCAAGTGAAAAATCAAGAGTGACTCTTTGCCCTAATTTAGAGATTGCACTCATTAACTTCCTCAGAACTAGAAGAATTAGACGTGATTCATGGTAAACTTGGAACATGGCTTAATATTCTATCTAACTATGGAAATTAGCAAACCAAAATACCTTGCAAATTGACCTTTTAAACGCCTAAGTAGCTGAGCAGGTTTGAATGCCTGATGCTGAGGAAAGGGTAATATGAGAGAATTGTAAAAAAATGTGGTTCTTAGCTTCAGTCACTGTTGACTGCAAAAACATTTTTTTAAATTAACTTTGTGGTGAAGTTAAGCAGTTTTGTTCTAAAACGTTGTGATGTACTTTTGTTTGAAGTATGTAACTACAAAAGCATTTCCCTTGATTAGTCAGTGAAGGTGTTTCTTTAGTTCCCTTCAGTTTCTTTGGTTGCCTTTGACATAGACCACATTGTTGAATCACAGAGAAAGGATCAAATACCAACAACATTCCCTGATGTATGTAAGTTAAATGAACAGAAGGTTTTTGGAATAAACTAATAGGTCAAGGATGAGTCCATTTTGTCAAGATTTTCTGTGTCTGTCTAATTTCAGGCATTGGTTCTGATGCCTAGAAGTATCAAAACTGGTGATTTGATCTGCAGACAGCTAGGTGGAAAGCCTAACTAGAAAATTGCCCCTGTCCCTGTTTAAATATTCCCTTCAACTGCACTTGTAACAGGGCCAGTGGACTGTGGTGATTTTTCTAGTTCCCATAACTGTGGTTATTGAACCATAGCAAAGGCTTTATTCACTTACTTGCTGTAGGGGGAAAAGCTCCATTGGGCTTTCAGGTTCCCTTGTGTTGTTTCTGACACGGGAATCTACACATATACACACGCTTGTGCAAGAAACACAATGATCTAAGTATGACTTGACCTTCCTATTAATCCTAGTGTCACCTATGGAAGTGGTGAGTTTTGTAAGCCTGTTTTTAAAACAGGTTTTAATAATTTTACTCCTCCATACTCTGTCTGAAGTCTTAATGAAGATATATGTTCTTCTTACTTGCAACTCTGAATCAGTCTCTATTGCATGTTTGTGAGTCTTAGTAACTCCCTGGAGACACAGAGTCAGCTGCCCCTTGAAATGGGGACATCACTAGGGATCAGATCTGGTACTTAGTTGACAGAAAGCATCATTCTCCCTCACGCTGGGACATGGAGCCATAACCTTACCAGACTCTTCTATGGAGGAGTGTGGCAGAGTAGAGGCATACAGACAAGAATCACTTAGATCTTACTTATGAATGTAACAGAGTTTCTGGAGGCTAGAAAATTGGCCTGACTCAGACCCTCTGCTGGAGGCAGAAGGAGTAGAGGAAAAAAGTTCCCTTCAAAACCTCTGTGTATCATTCCTCAAACTCAGAGTACAGTTCCATCAGGTGTTTTGTCTTTACAATGTAAGTGACAGACTTATGTCTTCACTTGTCCTTCACTATTACACACGCTGTAAGGGAGTTGGCTGTTACATGTAGGAAAGGATTGGCAATCAGTGTGATAGAATTTTCCAGAGCATTCAGAACACCAGTTTATTTCTCCAACTATCTATTTAAAAACCTGGGGTTTTAAATAGAGATTTTACATCCAAATGTCTTCAACAGCATTTTAGCAAAGATCTGCAGCAATCCAGAAGGTAGGCCCAAGAACTTAGGCAGTTCTCGTAGTGCTGCTATGCAAAGAATTTATTTGGCTTTGAGATCCGTAATATACAACTCTAGCCATTATACTGCTGATATTCTCAGTAATGGTATTCTCATTTGTAATTGTGTCTTTAGTTGTGTGCGTGCTCTTTAAACTGGGAGGTGCTCTAAATGCACTAAATCAAAGCCCCTTGTTGCCTCTGGCCTTCCCACCCTCTTTGATTCACAGTGTGTGCTTTTATGTGGTTTATTGCTGTTGGTCTGTGTGTATATGCCATACCATAGGACTTTCTATCTGTACTGCAGCCAAAATATTTTTTGGACAGGCTGTTTTAAAAAGTGCTGATATTACTATTGCCATTCACAAATATGTTAGATCTTGAGCTATTGTTTTGAATCACTGAAAATGCACTTTCTTCATCCACTGTTAATGGCATACATTATACAAAACTTGTGCTTTTGCTTTTTGAAATGACAATTCATCTGCTTTTACACTTTGGTTCTACCCCTCTCCCTCAGACCTCTTCTGTTGACAAAGTTTTTGTATCAGTAGAGTCTTGTTTCTGATGTGTCCAGTTGTTCCAGTTGCTGTGTGGCTGTGGCAGCTCATACCTAAGGGTGCCTTGCCAACTGTGTTGCTCTGAAAAGAATTGTATCCAGAATTTCCATGGGATAAGAGAGACTGAAGAGTCAACATGATCAAAATGAATGCGTTGTTAATGCCTTTTCTCTAGTACCTGCTGTCAGCAATGTTTCTGTTAAAGGGTCTGGAATTTGTTTCCTCCTAGCGGTGCATGTGTGTGTGTATGGCCAAGATTCACTGCAAAATGACACTGTAGGAGAGTCCATACATGTTAGATTTTAAAATCAGGTTATCTAATGTGTGAGCCCAAAATATGCTGGTCTATTGCATGAGATAATTTTCCCTTTACTGTGGAGTAGATGCCATCCCAAAATGAATGGTGGGAAGAGAGCAGGCCCTCCTCAGGTTTGTCTAAGGTATGTAATACCAGTAATCAAGCTATGCTGGCTGGTATTACTGGATGAGTTAAATCCCTTGACCAGTCAACTCATTAAAGCCAGAGATTCTTTAACATTAGCTCTCAGTGGATGCATAGACTTCTACTAACCTGCTAATGTGTCACAAGGATTGTAATGCTGAGGAATCTGATTTTGATTGCCCCTCCACATGGAGGGAGGCCACAGCCTGTGGCAGATGTGCCTGCACATTCTTCTACCAGTGTCCTTCAGATTTCCCTAAATGAGTTTACTGCAGATAGAATATTTTCTAAATTATATTCACAGTAGGAAAGGACTGTCATTAAAGAAAATTGCACTCATATGTGACCTCTGCAAACATGACACTGCCAGCTGGCATGGTGACACAGAAAATCATTTTGAATTTTACTTCTGTATTGTGAGATATCTGCAGCAGGCCAGCTCTTCTGGTACCATATGTGATGTAAAGGGCTTTAAGATGTTGGAAGAACACCACAGCCAGGTATGTGTGTCTATATGGTGTGCTTGTTTCTTTGCAGGAACTTTCTAGTTTCCACAAAGATATTCTGATTGTTTGGGGAGTTTGGGTTTTTTTTTTCCCAAATTCAGCTGAAAACACTTGACCTACCCATGCTGTTTCTGGTAAGAAGTGTCATAGGAGTTCTTCTGAAGCCAAAACATCTACTCAGAGAAGTAGCTGGCTACCAAAGGAGGTAAGATGGTGAGATGTAAGTGGAACAAGCCAGTTCACAAACTGGCTCATGCACTCTTACATCTTGGGGTTCACACATACACGTGCACACGCACATCTTAGGAACTTTTCTTCCTTCCAGAAGTCCCACAGTGTCCAGTGCAGCTGTTTTTTGTTTAAGACACCACTTGCATATATGAGCACCACAGTCAGACACATAGTATATACAGAAAAATAATGTCTAATATTCTATGTAAACAGACTCCTCCCAAAGAATGGTACTGAAATCTTGACATAAAAATAGCATGTGACTTAATGGGATCCAGCAGTTCTGAAAGCGCAATTTCATGTAAGTAAACACAATCAAATCTTTTAATTAAAGAAATGTGCTTATGCATGTCATCTTTACCTTCAAAATATTATAAGCCTACCTTACAGCTCTGATCATGATTTTGCCTCTTGTACTGTGGGGGAAAAAAAAGAAAGGAGGTGAAAATAGAAAAATCCTCAAGCTTAGGCACTGAAAATGTCTGTACTGGTCTCCCTGTACATGGATGAGACTTTGACAGTTCAAGATTTCGGTATTTTCCATGCAAAGATCTTCCATTTCTCCTCTCTGTAGTTCTACTCCTTCCTTCCCTCTCCTTCCATCAGAAGGGGACCATTCAACCACCTAAGGAGAAGAGAAATAGGCCTGGTAAAAATAGCTCTATGGAAGCTTCTTTTCACTTTCCAGCTTCTCTTCCACAGCTTTGCAGACCTGCAAAACACATGATGTTTCTACAGACCAGATGAAAGGAAACAGAGAAAGATGGCTTTTGTTATCTTTCTGCAACAGGCATTGCATAAACCAGTTTGGGGCTGAATAGTTTCATGGGTCTTTTTTTCTACTGTAGTGTGTCAAAAGCTTTTTCCTTTTCTGTGCAGGAGTCTGTGTTCCTTTCAACCACCTTTTGAATGGATTTCTGCATTTTTAATTCATTTCACAGCAGAAAGTGAAGAATTCCTCATTTACTGTTGGAAGTTGGCCAAAAGCTGAACTAGATGTACAAAGGGCCAAGACAAATTTAAAACTGTTTAAAAATCTCTTGCCAAAGTGATCTGCAGTCAGCCCACCAAGGTTTTTAGAAGGGAACTGTCTCTTTAAGCTTGGCTCCAACTTATTTCTCCTATAGTGAGTGGAAAGTGGATGACGAAGGTAATTTGCAACATTCAGAAATGAAAATAACAGTGGTCTGGTGATTTAAGTAGCATTATGCTGCTTGCAAAGCCTCCTGTGAGTTATGTGTTAGATGTTCTGTTTTTCCTAGAATGGTATTTAGTGCCAGCCTGCATGTATTTTGGCCTAGACTGCTGTCTCATAGGTTGTATACATTTAGATATGTCTGGGAGAACCAGGCTCATGTAATTCTGGAGCCATCACCTCTCTCATCATTTGAGAAACATTTGAGAAAATCAAAGCTCACTAATTCCGAGTGCCTGCTTTTCTTTTTTGTCTCTATACATACAGATGTGTACACATCACGTGGATATATACACTGATCACTTTTTTTTTCTTCCTTCTTGTTTTTGTACTATATGGAAACAAGAGTGGGGTCTGTACATAGTTACAGTCAGTCTTAGCTAAAATGGAACAAGCAAGGGTGTTATGCTCGACTTGGGATCCCAACCAAAATCCAAATGAAAGGAAGTGTTGAGACATTTTAGGGTAGGAAGTTGAACCAAGTAATGTACCATTTGTTTCAGCTGAAGCAGTCCTAATCCTTTATCATGATATTTTATTCAAACATTATAGGTTTTCATCTGTCTTTACAGGACCAATGTGAACATATATATATATATATATTTCCCCTACCTACATTGTCCTGTGATTTGAAGAGAGACAGACTGTAGATAAAGTGATGCCTTAAGTTTTAGCTTTCATATTTTCCAGATTCTGTACTGCATTAGTATATAGCTCTGAACTTCATAGAAAGTGTTAGCAAATTCTCTTCCCAGTGTAGTTAGATAAAGCAATCCTTTTCCAGCCCTAGAACCAAAAACACCTTTACAGCTTCAGGCACAAAAACCCACAAACAACAGTGAATTGAGGAGAGCAATCTGAGAGGGTGGAACTTTATAACCTGAAGCTGTAGTTGGACAATTAACCCCAGTATGTAAATGGACCAAAACCTACAAAAGTGTGAAAACGTGTGATCTGTTGTCCACCTTTGGTGTAGCCTTGGCCAGGCTCTTGTGCTGCCCAAGGTACAATCCTTTGAAGGCCTTTTTAATAAATACCTACTTTATTCCTTTAACTCTGTCTAGCCTCTGTCCTAGATAGCCTGTCAAGGCATCAAAAGAACTTTGATTAACAGTGAAGATTTCCCCAATTCAGGAAGATTGGATTCAGTTCATTCACTTGGCACACAGGAGTCAAATGTAAACTGTTTCTGAGAGGAATGTGTTGAAATCTGAGAGGAACTGAGTCTTCAAAGTCAGACTTTTGGTTTCATTTAATTGCTACTTGAACCTCCCTAAAATCCAAAATCAAATATCAGATTAATCTGCCAGTCCTGATGTCTCCCACAGAGTTTGACATTGAAATGACCAAAGAGAGAAACTTCAGATTTTACATGCATTTATAAGTATTAGCAGTGTACAGAGACTGTAGTGAATCTCACAGCACTTCATGCGGGCTCAAAATTTCCTGCTAATATTTCACACTGGTGATCACTAGCCTATGAGACCAACTGTGTAAAAGCCATGAACCCACAGGGGAAACTACAACAAAAAACACACACACGAAACACCCCCCCCCAAAAAAAACCAAACAAACAAAAAAAAATCCCCAAAAATAAAACCAAGGAAAATCTTGCAGAAAAAAAGCCACATGTGGGAAATCTCTACTAAACAAGGAAGCAGATACCACCAGCTTTGTTGCACAGGCTTCAACTCTGATGACTTATTGTGATAGATGGATATTAAAAAGGAGTGGTCTCTTCCTCCTATACAGAGGAGTATTAGATGAACTTCTCTGTGTTCATAGCTGGATTCCCAGGTTTGCACTAACTTTCCTGAATGATCAACAAATGTCAAAGCTGAATTGAACTCAGCTCCTGTGCCATAAGTTAGTACTGATGCCATTAGCTATCATCTTTGCTCCAGGACTGCTTGCTGCTGCTCCTAACCAAGAAAGGCAGGAGGAAGAAGGGTCTTCTTTAGGGTTCTTTGAGGTTGAAACTCACAATGTTACTTGTCCTAAGTATCGTAAAAAAGCCCAAAAGCTAACTTCCCTTTCTGAAACAGTGTACACACCCACTCACTGCTGACTAAAACTATTTTTCATGACAGTGGTATTACCCACCACTGACTTTCCCGATTACAAGAGAGGCCAGCTGCTGCAGGTCCGGAGTAAGGAAATGCCACTCTTGGTTTTCTTATTTCTTTGGCAGAGACACAGACAATTTGGTTTTCATTACATACACAGCTTTTATTTTTTAAGATTCATCTAGAGGAGGCAATATTCACCATCTCCATCACTTCAGACAGGCTTTGATCTGCAAAATTCTTTAATGCTATCTCAAAAGAAGTACTTATGATCACTACACTTTGTTTGGAAGTAGAATAAAAGATTGTGATCCAGCTAAGTAATAAATTTGGAGCTTGGGAAGACCACTCTTCACAAGCAGCTTACAGTGTGAGAGCATGCTAGATACAAGATGTTAGAGTATTGCACTGTTTCAGTGTTTTCTGCAGTCCTGTGGAGCAAGCATTAACAATCCCGGTTTTGACATGCAAGAAAATGAAGCAGAAAAAGGAATAGCAGGGAACTCTTGACTTTCTGGGGGTAAGTGAGAGGAAGGAATTGAAGCAGAAGATTGGAGCAGACAGCTGGAGCAATGTAAGTTGTGCTGTGCTCTTTTCCACTTCCCTTTGAAGAGGGAAAGGGTGAAACATGCGCCCACCTTACAGGCCAAACACTGACTGATGTCAACCCACCTAATGCCGAGGAAGTGAAAACCCAGCTGATTTTGCATTGAATAGGGTGAGGAACTTCTGTGGTTCATTCCAAAAGCTCATCCCAGGAAGGTGGATGCCTTCTGCAGCGGCAAAGGAGAGGTGACCTCTGCTACTGAGCCAGAACAACTGTGCTTGTTGTGATGGCTCACTGGAGCTCACAACCTTGCTCCAGTCTGAAGACATTACTCCACCATTAACATGCCTTTGTTGTGGTGCAGAAGACTTTCTGCCACCACTGCCCAGCAAAATTGGTCAAATCCGGCAATGCCCCAGCCTGGCCTGAAATACAAGGTGTTCCTGGGTGAGCTCTGCAACAGCTTGGTTTGTTACAGTCAAAGGCAGAACAGCCAGGTGAGGTCAGAAACCAGGCCCCAGTGAGCTGTACCAGGCTGCCCAAGGGCCAGTGGCGGGTCTTTGGCTCAGGTGCTGAGAAGATGAGACCTGCTCCCTGAGCTTGGCATCCTGCTTCCCCGTGTGGGACCTCAGACTCTTTGGCCTCTCTCTCTTCTCTCCCCAACACAAAATATCAGGAGTACATGTACAGTAGGTCTCATTGAAGACTGAGGAGGTACCTTCTGTTCTGCCTAGACTCCGTTCACAGGGAGTAATTTACTGATTGGATACAGTCTGTATTTGCTTTCATAGATTAGCAAGGAAAGAATTTTTTAGAGATTTGGTCATTATCCCAAGTGATTTGATAACTCTGTCAAGCTTATTTTGCATTTCAAACTGTGTAGCATTTGGGGAAATAGTCCTATAAATCTTTATTTACAATCTTAAGAGTCTTTTTTCAAAATGGATGTATGTTCTCCTGAGGCACCTCCTTGTACATATATGTCTGGTCTAATGGCTGCATGTTACAGTAAGTTTTCTGGTTTAATCCAGAGAACAGAAACAATATCAAGATGGATTATGGGACTGTGACTCTGAGGACCTGTGGTCATTTTATTTGATCTACCAGCACCTGCCTTAGCTGATCTTGCTCAAACCACGGGGTGAGATTCTCAAATAAGGACCTAGAGCTTGCCTATTTCTCCTGGAGTGAGTGAGGCACTTGCATGGTTCTATGCGCCTCAGCTTGTGTTCCTCTTGTGCAAAACAATGGTTATAATAATGCTTTCTTTGGCTGACTGTTCTTTTTAGGTTATGTTAGTCACTCTGCAGACATAGCAGAGAGACAACAGGAACTTCTTTTCAGCCCAGAAGGAATAGTAACAAATCCAGAATCCACTGAGATCATTAGAAGTCCTTGCTATCTTGGATCATGCCCTGTGTGTTTAAGATCAATCTTTTAGCTAGCATTTCCTATCACTGAATTTGTGAGACGAGCCATGAAAGAAGGACCTTGACAGAGGAAAAGAGTTCTTTTCTTTGATTAACAAATGTCACCCAATTACAATCTGGCAAAATTTCCTGTGTTAGTTGTAGTTCTGGGAAAAAGGAGAGTTTCCAAAAGATCAGCTGTGACAGTGCATGAAAAGAACTGCACTTGCACTGTCATGAAAAGAACTTATTATCAAGCTAGGTGATATTTATTAAAATATTGCTGAATTTACCATGTAAGGTATATTGGATTCCAAGCTGGACTGGAGTGTCACTGTCAGTGTGATTTAACAGATTCCATGCAGGTTAACAGGTTCCAAATTTGCAATACTTTATTCTCCTGCCCTTGATTAAGGTCTTGGATCCACACAACTCTCACATTTAATTGCACTGTTCTTGGTTAAGAACACATCTTTAATCAAATGTTCGGCAGCCCCTGTTAGCACAATCAGATGTTCTAATGAAAGAAAGGAATTGTAGGTGTTGCCAGCAGAGCTCACACAGAGAACGCTAAAAAGGCAGGCAAGCAGAGGGCTGGAAAAGTTTCTGTCTCTTCTCTTTAATCACCCCTCCCCTTTCCTGCTGACATTTTCTGACTCAGTAGAAGCTGCCAAATCACAGATGGCTGTGGGGCCTGTGTGAATCAGAATAAAACAAGGAAGCTAGTATTTGGGAGAGATTGGAACAGTAACAAATAAGACTGACCTGATTATTTGAGCACGGTCGGACATAATGCCAAAATGCATTGTCTGATATTTACTGTGTGAATTATATATCAGTATATACTGCAGGATACAGTCAAAAAGTGCTGCATCCCTTTTGTGTCTCCTCTGCTGTGAATCTAGTAGGTTTTTTTGTGCTCTGAACCTCTTGACTTCTGATTTTTGCTCTACTGGTTATATCAAACACAGTTAAGAATGGGCAGCAATATCAAATCAGATAATGTTTGCTTCTATAGCCATAAGCATAGATATTTTGTTGCCAATATTCTTAATTGCTAGGCAACCAATATTCCATTTTGATAAAATGCGTGCTATTGCACACTGGGACTTGTAGTTTCAGCCCCATAGCAGTGTATGGAGGTAAAAGAATGACACATTATTGACAATAGTTCCTTCTTAGATTCACTCTGAGGTCACTTTTGCTACCCTGTCTGATGCTTTCTCAGTGAAGGCACGTGTTGGAGAAAAAGAATGGGTTCAATCACTGAACTTTAAAGGATAGAAGCAGAAGAGAAGAATGCTGAGCTGCAGACAAGAGTCATCAAGCACTGCTTCTGCCCTCCTGACACTCTGGCATCTGACTAAACTCCTCTAGGAGTAGGGCTGCAGCTGCAATGCAAGCCTGGCTAGACCTTGGCAGCAGTCAGCAGCTTCATGTACTTCGTGGGAGGAAAAAAAAGGAAAACAACACAAAGGAAAAGAACAGGAAAACAACACAACTAAATAACAACAATAACCCCTAGAAGTAGAAACATGAGTTAATTCACTTTGGAGGTAATGTTTCTCTGGTTCTCAGTCACAGGAGTATGTATCTGTGCACATTGGTGGGTTGTCTCTTTCATGTTTTGTTTGGGGTGCAGTGACATTGTTCCCACTTTGTAGCTGGAGAGCAAAGGCACAGAGAGACTGATCTTTTAATGGCATTGAACTATGTAATTCCAGAGAATTTGTGTGGGATTCTGGTCTCCAAACCAAGTTTCAGATCTGCCTAGCTATTGTCTTTCATCCCTCCCTGGCCAAACTGGGATTATATGGTAGAGAAGGAAATTGAACCTGCACCTCTCACATCCCCCATTATAGCTGCATTCCCACCAGGACTGGGATTTGAGCCCTGTGTACTTGTCCTGTTACAACTTTGGACACTGCTTTAAGTTGTAAATGCACTTAACTTGCCTTTCTGCATTAAGGGGTCTGTTTTAATGGAAAAATAACTTATCTATGCATATGGTGAAAATATACACTTTTTTTTAACCTGCTTTGCTTTCATTTGGGGAAATAAGAGCAGGCTAAAAACTTCCTTTCAAGAAGCTGCCTTCATTGTCTTCCTGCTTAACTTCTGTCTGCATTATTTTATATGCTTTTAGTCTTGTTTCTTTTTATTCAAAATTTTTTATTCACAAACATTTTATATCCCAAACTTTTCAAGTATCCATGAAGGGGAATTTTGCTTTGCCTCTAGCTGTGTTTTGGAATTGTCTCCAATACCATTCTGTTCTCTCAAAATTGGGTTAAAAATGTGTTTTGCATAAGAAACTTTCCCTGAATTATGAAACGACACAGAGCATGTTTCATACTGTCCTCCATCACCTTCTTTTTGTATTCTGACATAAATCAGCTCTTTTCACCACTGGCAGAGGGGTTTTTTTGTGGTACCCTATGCCAAAACCAAGTTAATTCCTAGTATGGATTACAGCTGCCCTGGGGCACACCCACACCACAAAGTGGAATTGAGGCACTCACTGACCTGAGAGATGGTAAGCCACTGAATGTCACTTTGCAGTTGTGTTTGAGTCATTTCAACACAGCTTAGTCATGGAATTAGCACCAGGGTCTCAGTGAGCCCTGCAGGTTCACGTGGTCCCTCTGAAATATCAGTTTCAAGAAACTCCAGACATTCACTTGCAGGCAGTGAAACTACCATGTTTATTTGTTACTTATGTGGTTAGAAAACACACATGCAAAAGAATAAACTTTCCTTTTAGAAACTTGTTATTTTGTTTTGCATAGCAGTGGGCAGGCAGCACATGTTAATATGAGACCAAACCACAGACTAAATGTGAAACCAAACCACAGACTAAATGACATGTCTCTTTCTGCAGACAAATTTAACTTGCATTGAAGTCTGGGAGTTTTGCCAAGGACTAGTGGAAATACTAGCAGTTCCTTAGGGTCAAAGACCACAACAATATCGGGGAAAAATAGCTGAAAGCTGCTATTGAAACATATGTGTAAAAGTCCTGCTTGTAAGAAGTTCACTGGCTGGACTTGTACATCTGCTCAAGAGCAGTATCCAAACTGTTAGGAAATGAGTATGATACAGTTTCATGAAGGTTGCCAGCTTTCTTGTTTAGCAAAGTATGACCCTTTCTCTCTTTAAAGAAGATGATAATTAAAGAATGGAAATGCATTGCACAGAATCCTATTGCTTAGACCTTTATCCTGTTTAGTGCTCCTGATCCCTGGATTTATTTGAGAAGTGCTTAAGTGGATAAATTTGTTTAGGAAGTGAACTGTTGTCTTAGATTGCCAGAGTGCATTTTGTATTCTGCCACGGTAGGGTTCCAAAAAAGATGCCCTGTAAAACAGGGTAGATTAAATAAAGTAGGAGGAGGGTAATCATTTCCTGGGTAGTTGCTTAAAAACATCAAAATACTAAGATACATGCATTTTAATGTAAGAAACACAAATGTATTTGAGTACTTTTTGGAGGCATCAGGGGAGATTTGGACTCCATTGTGTCACACACAAACAAACACAGTGATCATAATTTGTGTGCATGGAATTATTATAATCAAAATGAGTGTAACTACTGAATCTTCAAATGCTCCCGTGCAGTTCATCACACCAAGAGGCATCCTACACCTTGTATTTCATGTGACTGTGCAAATATTAAGAAATTTTTTACTGCAAAGTGAGATAAATCTCCTTTCCTGTGAGCTCATAGGCTTACCAAGTTCAAGGTCAGCAATGACTCATTTATGCATGCCTAGATCATAGTAGAGGTGATAACTATGGTCTGGTATTGGAAATATCAGGTCTGACCACCTTCTAATATTGCATGTTTACAGATTTACTCTGGTGATGCTATTTACACAGCAGTGGTCATTCTGTCTCTGTGGGCCTCAGTTCAGCCTGTGAAACCAGATGGCTTTGTCAGAAATGGAGAAGGATGTGACCAACTGAGGCTATGTAAAATGTTACATCCCCAAAGCATTGGGCAAGCAGTGATTTGGTAATGTGAATTCACATTTTGTGTCAGAATAATCACTGGAAATCCAAGTACAAGTGTAACTTGGTACCTGGTGCTTGCTTGGGCTACTTCAGCAATACAAAGACATTACAAAAGGGAAAGATACAATTTCTGGCAAAATGCACGTCCCTATAATGCACAGTTTCTCTGGAAATCAGGCTCCAGACATTACCAACTTCCCAGGATAGTGTCAGAGTCCAAAATCTCAACAGCCAAGAGGCACAGACAAGAGCAAGCCAACCTCACTTTTCTCAAATGCAAAGCTATATTGGGATCCAGCCTGACAATAATGTACTAATGGATGTTTCCAGGTCCTGGCTTCTGATGTCTGTAACTCACTGAGAGCAGTGTGTTTCCTCTCACCAAAGGATAGCTGTGTCCAAGAGATAAATGACTCTGATTTATCTCTGGGGCTACCTTATATTTTGGTCTTGACTGCTACCTACTACTATCACTAAATCTCAGTCTATCTCTTGTCATGTTTCTCTCTCAGTTAAAAAAAAAAAAAAAAAAGGCAAGGAAGCAAAAGCAAGTTTCTTAAAATTTTCACCTTGTTGAGGCAAAAGGAACTTCATATTATTGCTGTAGGCAACCTTCACATTGATGTGAATGCTCTCCTGGAACACCAAAGGTGTTCTGCATCTCAGCTTTCCACCTTTCAAGAAGTCATCCTCACTGTCAGGCTGTCAGAAAGCATTAAGTGCTCTGGAGAGACCAGGGATATAAATGCCACTAGAAAAATAGATGCATCAAATTATAATAATTACCATTGTACTTCCCATATTTCAGTATATAATTGAAGGGGTTTGGGGTTTTTTGATTTTTTAAAGCATTAGTTATGTTGTTATATCTGTTAGGAAACAGATATAAAACATCTTTTCTTAATGTTTGTCATTTCTGAAGAGGAAAAATGGCTGAAAGTTGAAAACATGTGCTTCTCCTTGGTCCAGTTCTCATTAAGTATGCAGTATTTGGATTTTGTTTCTTCATGTTCTGAGTATCTGAAGTCTGCTGATTGATTTGTGAAGGTTTTCCTCAAGCTCATATGGACATGAGGTCTCTGCCACAAGTCTGAATTGCTGGTTAATTGCCATGTGAGCCACAGGACTTGTGTATCTCTACTAGCCCTTCATGTACCTGTTGCTAGACTTCCACAGCCACAAAGTGCAGAACAGCTCAGACCATGGAGAAAACAAAAAATGGGACCCAAGGTCTACAGCCAGACCTAACAATGCAGGGCTTAGGGAGTTTGGGTTGTTCTCCCCTCTCTGCCATTCATCTGCTGTGCAACTTTGGAGAAGTCACTTCGACCTGTCATCTTTCTTTCTTCACTTTTACTTTTATTCTCTTTCTCATTTACTTTTATTCTCTTTCTCATTTAATTTTATTCTCTTTCTCATTTAATTGAAGGATCTTGCGTATCTCTACACTTTCCCCATGCAAAGAATTCATAGGCTTGTTAGGGTTTGCCTCTGGCTAGGATATGAACCTTTTTGTTCCTATGGCCTTAGAGAGTACTCTTGTGAAGGACACTTACAGGTAAGTAGTGCAAGTTCACTGAAGAGATTAAATATTAACTGCAGCAAGAGCAGTCAATTGTGCAGTGCCTGAGTGCAGAAAACAATAGCCATCAGCCTGAAATATTTCTAAGTGAATCTGACTCTTAACTAAACCACTGCTGTGACTCACAGCTGTTATGCCATGTAAATACTTTTCTCAGAGACAATAAAATATAATTGGAAGCAGCTTGTTGTTATTGATTAGAACATAATGCATTAGAGAGCACCCTTTTCCATGCACTCTATTTATAGGCCCTACATCATGGAACAGTCGTTACAGCTTTTCCATCCTCATTGCACAATCATGAACAGAGCATTAAACACACGTTCCAGTTAGCCCCCTAACTTGATCCTGTCAAAAGTGACAGGGGGAAAAGTCAGCCAGACAATGCAATATTAAGCATTTCTGTAAGAATCTAAGCAAGTTGAGTGAAATCCAAGGGAAAAGGGGTGTGATTTAGCAAGGGATGTTATCTTTCTTTCTATGGGGTGTGCTACACGGTGAAGACGTGGTATGTATATTTACACTGCCAAAAACTTTTACAGGGCAGATGGCACTATGTCAGTATTTTCTCCCTGCAAAAGTGGCTCTGTGCCCAGCTCTGCAGTTTTTCTTCCACTCCCTCCAGGAATCTGCAGTCCCAGGAGAATCTTTCTTAAAGAGGCTTGCAGTGAAAAGCAGGGCTCGTGCTCTGCCAGACCCAGTTCACTTCAAACTGTAGTCAACTGAATGGGGTGCAAGCGAGCAGGCACGTAAGCAGGAAAGTACCTTTGGGGTAACGCAGTGCAGCTGCACGCACGACTGCAGAAAAACTACTGTGCTAGCAAAACACTCTTCCTACCCCTTGCTTTGAGTGTCATGAAGGGTTCAACTTTGAGACTGCTTCCTTCAGAGCTGCTGCTGCTGGATGGTAATAGTGCAAGACCACAGGAAGCCTCTGATTTAAAGTCTGCTTTCTGTAGGGGCACAGAAAGTGGCCATCTCAAGAATGAGGTTTATACAGGCAAAGTCTGATGCTGTGACAGCATGATGTGTGCCCAGGAAAAACAGCAATTGTAGTGCTCTTTATCAAGTCCCTTCGGGCTGAGCTTTGGAGCAACTTCCCACAGCCCCAGGGGTGAGATTGCTGTCATACAAAGCCCTCCCTCCTAATAGGAAGCATGTAGTTAACAACCAGAGTGCCAACAGGGCAAAGCACATGAGCACATGATTAACTGCTTGAAGCTAAATATGTGCCCAACTAGTTCACTGAAACTGGAGCCAAAGGATGGAAAAGGTGATAGCAAAGGGAACATTAAACTGAAAACGCAGGGGAAAAAAAAGCAGCATATTATTGGAAACATGACAATCCTTATGAATTCCTATACTCCAATATAGTCTTTCCTTTTTTCCCCTGTTTGCAGCTGAGCACATCCATGGTGTGTTGGAGAAATTCACCCTGGAAGAGTCTATTTCAGTGGAAATTGTTTTAGAAGTGTAACTTGTTGGGAGTGCTAGTAGTGATTGCTGGTACTAATTGTGTAGTTTTCTGGCAGAGAAAGTGAGTAGCATTTAAAAGCGAGTAGCAAACAGCTATGGAAGAATTCCTACAATAAATGCTGCTGTTTACTAGCTATGAACAAGTACAGCGTGCTCCAGATTGTGCATCTTTCTGCTAGAGCAGACCCTGGACCTCAGAGCACCACAAAGCAAGGTGCACCTGTTATAAATAGCCACTGAAAGTTGTTTGAGGGTCTTCTGAACATACTAAATGTTTTTTGCAAGTCTAGATCTTTCTTCTGTCCTTCATAGTATGACACAACAGGAAATTCTATTGCTGTGATATGTTAACTTGGATATTTAGGCCTGGCTGTCATTTTGAGCAAAATGGGCGGTAAAAACACCAGTCAAGTTGAAAGAGAATTTATGTCTACGTCAAGGTGTTTCACATTTTCTGCTTTGGGTAAAATGTGCCAAAGGCAGATGCACTTCTCAGTGATGTGTTTGTCTGTCTCAGTTCCCTGAAGTGGTGCCTGTGAACAGACCATGGAGCAGTGCAGCAGTGCTCCTGCCTCTTCCCTGCAAAACTTTTCATCCCACACTTTTAGTGGCAGTGGTCCCCCACGAGCTTCCAGTTGTTAAGGTGTCTCAGCTGTCTCCAGACTGTAAGTAAACAAATTATTAATCTAGAGGAAAGAATGCATATTGTTCCCAATGCACAGGGTAAAGTGCAGGAGAGGGGGTGAAGGAATGGGTAGAGCATGATGGATTACCTCATATCAGATTTCTGTGGGCCTCAGGAGAACACGTGGTTCTGTACAAGTGTTGGCTCCCTGCTTGACATGAAGGACATTGTCCAACAAGTGCTGAATTGTTCATAAAGTACTCCTCAAGAACCTCTTTGTGCCTGAATTCATATGGAAAGGGAAAACAAAAATCCTTGGGGGATTTCTGTCGTGCTGCTGCTTCCCTGCACACGACAGGCTGATGGACATCAGGGCACACAAGCATTGAACAAATGAGGAGATCACCACAAAAGGAAGGCAAAAGATCAGGCACTGCTCCAGGCATGGCTGCTGATGTATAAAATATAATCCAGCTGGCATGCAAAACATTGTAGCTGCCAAATATATCCCATGAAAGCTCAGGGTGGTCTCCAGGGCTGGACCACTGAAAGGAAAAAAATGCACTAATGGCAGCAAAATAGGGAAACATTGCCAAGTCAAGACAAAAGTCACACGTGTGCCAGTTTCCATGCTTGTGAGGACAGCTCTGCCATGTCTGTGAGAAAGGACCTGCCCACGGGCGTGGTCACACATCCAGAGGCACATGCTCAGCCCAGGCACACAGGTCCCAAGGTGCCTCGGACTCGCGTTGCCCTGTGATGCCATTGGTATCGGATGGTGCTGCTGACTCAGACTGCAGCCTGTGCTGCTGCCAAAGGGGACTCTGCTCCCAGCCACACATTCCTCGGGCTAATGCTTGTGTCCCTGCTTAGCAGGCAGGCAGGATCCAGGGAAAGGTGCAGCTGAAAACCAATCCAAAGGAAAAATAATGACTCATGCTCAGCCTGAGACACTCCCTGACTCCATTTGCCATGGGTCTCTACTTCTGCTGGTGACAGTGCAAGGGAGGCTTTGGACACGTGCAGCAGAGCCAGTCTTGTCCCCTTTGGTGACAGTGTGAAATTAGATCTGTGCACACGAAATCGCAGACTGGTTCATACAGGTCAGACTTAGACCAGCATTCAAAGGTTTGTTTCAAGGAGACTCTTTTTCTGGACTGTTCTTTTAGACTGAAATAGAAATAAGCATTAGACTTGTGGCCTGCCATGCCAGCGACCTCTTTGCCCAGTTTCTGTGCCTCCCAAGAAGACCCATCATCCTTTTTCTTTGGTTTTTGCTGTCAACATACATTTGTCTTTAGCCCATATGCTCATCCAAATCTTGTGACTCAGCAGGCTTCAGCACCACAACAGGCTGTGCAGCCTTCATTGGTTGCTCTTCTTGTTTTCATGAGGTTTAGTTAATGGCAGCTGGTGCCTGCTTCCATTGAGTCAGGAGAAGTGCCCACCACATCCCTGTTTTACAATCATGTCTCTCATGCAGTCTTGTAGTAGATAGTCCAAACTGTCATCACTCATGCAGTCTCAAAGACAGATCTTCCAGAGGCTGATTTCCTGACGTCTAATCCCTGCATAAGCACCTTGTGGTGGGAGGGGGAAGTAGCCCTCTCTCCCTCTCATAATAAAAGGCAGCCATCTGTTCTAATGCAACAAGCATGTTCATGATAAGTACCTCATGTCTGCCCTGGGCATCCCTGTTGTTAGTACTTGTATTTGTATTTGTGTAACTTTTTTCTGCTCTTCGAGCTTTGATATTCCGGTTTTCTTTTTCATTTGCACATGCCTAATCACCTTCTCATTACACTACACTTTTTTTTTTTTTTTTTTACACTATGGTTTTTCTACCAGGGATGTGTCATTTTCTATTGCTTCCTTCACTGTTTGCATGTGCAGCCCTTCATACTCCTCTCCCTGAATGCCCATTCATTTAGGCTACTGCCTTGGCCCTGACTGGTTGCCCAGTTTCTTGAAGCTGTTCTGAACTGCAGCAAACCTGTGTTCACACTTGGAATGTCAGTACATGCACAGACTTGAGATTGCCCGTAATGGTCAGTCAGGGGCCAGAGAACTTCCCAGAAATTCAAACCAGCTTGAGCCAATAGTTCTTGATAATAAATTATGTCAATAAAGAAAATAATATTAGAAATTTAGAAGCATGTACATTTAATCTGCCAATATTTTCCATTTACATTCATTTTTTCCTACTCTTTTCTAGAAAGACATAAATGTATGAATTAATGATCAGTTCTGGCCCTGCAAATACTAGGAATTAACTTCATGGGGTGCATTGACTGCATTATCTGAGCAGAGCACTCTGACAGTGTGTGCACCTGTGTCTACACATGTGACAGCCATGTGACAATGTGGTTTCACCAAGGGTGGCAGATGCAAGCTTTGCATTGTATCAGATTTCCCCTTAAAAATGGTTGAATTCTCTGGTCTTGAACACAGATATATACTAAATACAGACATTTGCATTTTCAGTTTTTGTCAGTATTCATGCTAAAATTATTATTATTAATAATAATAATAATAATAATAATAATAATAACAATAATAATAATAATAATATCCCCAAATATCTAAACCAAAAATACCATAATAAAAATGCACTTTAATTTTCTGTATTCTCCTGTGGCTGCCCAGCATTCCTTTCTCCTAGATTATCAAGCCTCATGCCAACCTGCTAGACTATCTTGTAAAAAAGTGATGTGGGAATGAAGGCAGTGAGTAGCACTGGAAATACATCCTATGCCTAATTGGAATCCTTGTGTGTGACAGAATAATGAAAACATGTATCTATCCTTCTGATAATTCATTAATTATTTGCATTGTACTCCGAAATTCTCTGGTAGGAGGCAGGGCTCTGTGGTTACACCCAGCAGCAGTAGCAGGAGTGATTTTAGCCATGCAAGAGGGACTGGTGTGGTGGCTGAATACAACATTGTGCCCACTGCCACTGTGCCACTGTGCCACTGCCACTGTGCCAAAACCTGAAAAGTTCAAAGGTATTTCATGGGTCATGCTACTTTGGCCACTTCTCCCCATCTAATATTAAAATGTTGTGTGTTTTTTGGAAGAGGCAGCTTCCCTTAATCCATCAGGATTACTTCCACTACAAACAAACCTCTCCCAGTAGATCCAGAGCCTGTGCTGCCTTGTGTCTGTTGGCTCGGACAACAATTCCCTGTGTCAGGGTGGAAAGTGAGTGCCAACACTCCAGCACAGCAGCAGCCCCTCAGGAAGGCACTCAGATCTCACATCCTGTGCCACATTGGGGCCAGCCCCATCAAAGCGTGAGCTAAGGCAGGGGAGAGTGATGGAGCACTGCTGGATGGGGACCCCAGATCTGGAAGCAACCAAAGAAGGCACATGAGAGGGCTGAAAGAGGTGTGTGGAGGCAATGGGGAGTGAGAGGGGGACCTCCACAAGGAAAGGCCCCAGGAAGATGAAAGAGCATGTAGTGGAATGCTGGAGGGCAGCTGAGCAGAGGGATGGAGAGCTGGGGGACACAGTAAAGAGGATAGGAAGGGGGAAAGATGGTGACATGGGAAACCATGGAATGGTTTTATCCAAACTTCTGGATGACAGAAGAGGGGAAATAAAGAGAAAGGATGATTTCAAACACTCAGAAGGGGTGCTGAGAAAGCAAAGGAATTGTCCAGGGTGACAGAGGTATCTGCGGAGCAGACCAGCAGTGGAGACAGCATGAGGACTGACAAGAAAGTTGTGGGCAAAAGAGAAAAAGTAATGCGGAGAAGGGATGCTGGGCTTTGCATAAGAAGAATCAGAAAAAGAAAGAGAGAAAGAAAACATGCAGCACATTAGTGTAATAGAGCTAGATAAAGAAGGAAAGTGAAGCAAGAAACTGCCCAGGACTTTTAGAAACTTCAGTTCATGGAGATCTATTCCAGACCAGCTTTTGAGGGTGACTCTCAGGAACCTGTGTTAAACAAACTCTGAATTTTGGAAACTTCCTTCCAATAGTAATGAAGCAGAATGCTTGAAAACTGGCACATTTCCTATTACACAGAGATGGAATGAAATAAAAAGAATAGACTTGTCCATAAAGGCAGTAATTACAACCACATGCTCTTATAGCAGAACTATTTTTAAAGGATCACTCTAGTATTTTTTGTTTATTAACTGTCACTGGGGAGGATAAATGTAGTAAGTGTGATAAGGAATTAACCAAGCTGTGTTTGCAGTACTGCCTGCTGATGGATGGGGTAGTGCTTGGATGTTGTACATACATGCCTGTGCTGTACATCACTGGGTAGCAGTGTGGGAGCCAAGGTGCAGTTTCTCCAGTGGATTTAGCCAGCCTGCTATTGCAGTGCTGCTGGATGGGCTGCACTCCCAAAATGGGAGCTGAGGGGAGGAGGAGACTCCCTCCTGGGATGGGAGCAATGTCTCCCCACCCTGCCTGGGTGACCAGAGGTCTCTGCCAGGCACAGGCCAGCTGGAAAGAGGCTGGTTTCCAGCCACTTTCCACTGGCTTGGATTTTCCTGCCTCACAGGCTGAATCAATACAAGGGAATTCAGCCCCTAAAGCAGCCAACTCTGTGTCCACTCATATGGCCAAATTCACAGAGCAGAGACTTTATTGTATGCAAGCAGTGCTGTGAGAGCAAGGCTGACACTGGGGGGAAGTTTTTCCATCAGGTGTGTTGCTGGCATGAGCTTCACCTGATGATGCTTTTAATCTCTTATCACCTGCTTTTAATCTCTTATCACCTGCTTTTAATCTCTTACATGCTCCTTAAGATAAGTGTTTGAATTCCAGCTTTTCAGTTCACAGCTTGTCCCATTCTTCACACAGGGAAGGGAAGGCTGCACACATGAAAGAGATGCACGTGACACTTTTGGTGGGGTTTTTTGGCTCATTCCTGCAGCTGCTATCCCTGGAGACTCTCCAGGGCTGAAGCCCAGAGGGGAGAAGGCAGGTGGCAGGAGGGCACAGCCATGGCTGCAGTGCAGAGGCAAGGCAGCCTGACGGGCTGCAGGGGCTCTGCCACTGGCATCAGTCGGTGCCATGGGCGCTTCCACCCTGCAGCCTGCAACCCACCCTCTCCGTGCCCCCACCCCATCACTGGGAGGATGTCTGCCCTGAAATGTGTACCAAGGATGGGCAGTGAACGTGGCTGGTCACAGGCTGAACAAACCCTTCCCTGTCTGGTACTGCCATCTGCATGGAAAGCCACTGCCAGCTGTGCCAGTGCCTTTCTGCTGCTGCCCATGGGGATGCACATCCCTAACAAAAGCTGCTGTGTTTCAGCACCCCAGAGCAGAGGCTGCTGCTGAATGAGTTCAGCAGATGGCACAGGCTGACACCATGCACTGAGCTCCCCTCCTAAGGAATTTATCTGCTCTAAAATGTGTTGAAAGCTTTAAAAAGCATTAGCAAATACAGCAACTAAGTACTCTCTCCCAGCATTTTAAAATCTTGTTTAATGTATGTGAAATTGAAAAGCCATGTTTTGAAGTCATGTTCAAAGAGATGTATATATGCCAGTATCCAGCAAGGTTGTGGTAGCCCTGCAAAAAAACCTGCCTGTGGTGCTGCATGGGGAGGTATTTGTCCACAGCAGTGACTCCTTTAAAGACAGCAGGAAAGTAAAATTCTGGAAAAATCAGATGACCCAAGCAGCAAGCTCTTTTGGATATCCAGCAGGAAGAAATGGCATTTGTTCCATGAAGATGTAATGAAAATTGCTTAACAATGTTAAAACAGAGCATGGATGTAATGAGCTCGATGGAACAAGAGAAAAATAGTACGAATACTAGGAGTAAAAATTCTCAGCAAATTTAGCTCTTAAAAATCTCTGCTTACAGATGTGGAAACAGCTTTGTTTACTTCATAATTGTAAAGGTTATAATGTCATAAAACAAACTTCCTGAGATACTAATCTGGTTTTATAGGTGTTTCCTTACTGCTGTGTTCTTGGAAAATGGTCTGAGCTCTGGCATCTCATTAGAAATGGGAATGTAGTGACTGGAACAGAGTAAACCCTGTGTACAACCAGGCTGTATCTTTGCCATGGCCCATGTCCTGATACTCTGTTCATGCACATGCCTGTTAGGAACTTGTTTCTCAAAGATGCTAACAACCAATTCCTGGTCATGTCAGGAAGGTTTCTGGATGCAGAAACATTTTAAAAATTAAAAATCAGGTCAAATGCAGTTTTCTGTTTTGCTGTTTCCATTTCAGTATCTCAAGAATGCCACATTGATATATTGCGGACAGTATGAACCCCGTTCCCTGCTTCCCTGCTTTGCGCTAACAGGTTGCTATTTATTACTATAGTTATATTGATTATTTTTTAATAGACTAGGGAATTGCCATGGAAACTGCCAGTCCATTTCTTCTCCTTCTGCATCCTGGTATCTCCAATTAGCTCATAAATGTAATCTGAACGAGGTGTCTCCCATGGCAGCATCTAGGGTCAACTGTGTGCATCATTCTTGAGGTGTTCACAGAAGGAAAAGCAAGCTAAGGAAAGTGAGAACAAAAGGTCTCCTTCTATTGTGGGAAATGCCTGGTCTGAACATGTCACAACACAAAGTAACTTGGAAGGCACTGGGCTGGCTCAGCTTCTCTTCAGGAAGAAGCCTGTGTGTTTACACGCTGGTGGCTATGTCAGAGTGTGCTATAGAGATGTTCTTTGTTTCTCTTATTAGGTTAATAACTTATATGAGCTATATGGCCATACAAAGGTGACACAGACCTCAGCTATACTTTCTGTGGACTTTTGCTTGTTGGTTAATATGTGACTACATACCAAGCCAAGAATTCCCTGGGAAGTACAGGCACATGGAACAGCCTGGGAAATTCCTAGATGCTCTGAGGCTGAATAAAATAAAAATTCTAATTGTATGGCACACGGCCTTTGAAACAGAGGACAGCTTCACTCTTCTGGCTAGTTTAATACTGGGAAAGCTATTTGCATTCTGTAATAGCTCATAAAATAATAGGAAATAGAGATGGGAGCAGTTTCAGGAAGAATCTCAAATATCAAGGCAAGATCAGCCAGACTTGAGCTGACTCAGAAAGCTCCCTTCCCATGTCTTGTTGTCTCTGATACTGTTCTCCAAAGGCTAAACAGGACATATGATATTGAACTTCTTTCAAAACACTTCCTTCTTGCCTTACCTGTTATTGTCATGGAGAATTGCTTTTCCCTTAGTCCCCACAGCTTTTACTTTCATGTCTACCTGGCCTTCACACCAGAGATCCTACTCCATGGCAGTCTTGTCCATGTTGGTTTGCTCTCTGCAGAAAATGATGGTCAGAAGAGTCCCTGCTGTAGAAAAGTCTTGCATGAACTGTAGACAAGACCTTTGTTCAGACTTATTTACTGCATTTATGCCATCAATGCTGTCAGAGCACAAGCAGAGCCAGAAGGACATAAAAACTGCCTGCTCAGGATATTCTCTGTGCAAGCACACACACCCCCACACACTGCAGAGCCTCTACCAAAGCAACCCACATTTTTGCTGGCTTTTGGATTCTTTGCAAAAAAAAAATTGCAAAGCAATTTTCAAGGTCAGGGAAATGCGGAGAGAGTACACAGAACCAGGTAAAGTGGCAGCTCGTTCTCTTGGGTTATCATAAAGGGTGGTCTGCAGTATTTTCATTGTGGTAAGTGTATCAGAACATCTGAAAGACATGGGAATAGCTAAAAAATTAACTCGGTCTCAGCCAGACCAGCTTGCAACACACATGTTGTTTCCTACTGTCAAAATGTGATTGGATCCTTTATTTTATTTGTGAGAAAGGGTTGAGTGGGTATGTTGAATGGATTAATTTCCCTTCTTAAATAAGCTTACAAAATTGTCCACAGAACTAATCTATATGAAAATTTGCTCTTGGTAACAACTCTTTTCCCTAAATTATATATATTTTCTCTCTCTCTCTCTCTTTTTTTTTTTTTTTTTTTTAATTTTTTTTTTTTTTTTAATTCTAAATGTCCATCTTTATAATAAATCAGAGTTGTAGGGTTGTGCAATTTTGGATTCCCCTTAAGTTACAAAAGCAGTGCCCCAGGGCTGGCAAAGACTTTTATGCACTCACTTACTTCCAGGAACCAGTACAGTGCTTGCTTTGACCAGTGCCATAGGATTCAATATCCTGATCTTTTTTATTTATTTCTTAATTATAGAGGGAGCAACAGCTAAACAAAATTTCAACTCTTGCACTGCCAGTGAAAGCCTTTCCATTGCTCTCTGCCCTTCATTGTTTTCTCCATCACCCATTCTCACTCCCACAACAGCATTGGCAGGTAGGGATGTGGGAAAGGGTGCAGCCCACCAGTGAAAGAGGCAGGGAGAAGAGAAGGAAGGAACTGGTGAGTTTACATGGATAAGCCTGCAGAAAACCTTTAAGACTAGGAAAGTTTGGGATTCTACTTCTAGATCAAAAGATCTCTCCAGCTCCCTGAAACCAATGTCTTAACTCAAACAGTTAAAAAATCTCCATCTTGCACTCATTCAAAGGACATTGACAGGTTCAGCTTTTATCAGCTGTTTTAACTTCACACCACAACAGGTACTGCCTGTTCTCCCTCATATGAAGCTCGTGAAAGCTTCAGGCTGCCAGAAACCATTGCTATGGGCTTGGGCTAATTTGGCAGGAATGTGATTATTTGATCTCATTTGTCCTTTTTGGACAGGTAGTGTTCAGGTCTGGTATTAATTATCATGAAACCACAGTTTTGAGAGAAGGCATGTGCTGTGGCTGGAGGGTAAGTACCCAAGATGACTGAAAGGGAGAATGAGAGAATGAAAAAAAGAGAGGGACAGAGGAGATAAGGATGCTGTATGTTCCCAGGGAATAAGTAAAGCAGAGGACCACTAAATTTCAGATAAAATTCTTTGGAGATAAGTATCCAAAACAGGTATGGTAAAGGCAAACGATAAGTCTTGATATTTGGATGAACCCTTAAGCTAAAGTACATCCTACACAAGGATGACTTTAAAAGAGGCAGGGAATGAGGGGGGCAAATGGTCCTCATCCCATTTTATGGGTGAGGAGATGAAGATTGGCATAGGTGGGTGGTAGAGTTGTCCAGTACCTTGCAGGAAACCATGGCAAATTCTAGGCAGCTCTCTCAAGCCCTTGCAGGTGTTCCCTTTCCAGACAGAAGTTGAGGAGCCATGGTGACCAGTTTGTGTTTCCTGCAGGAAGATGTCCAGCTTGACAGGATGGCCAGAAGTGGCACAGCTGAGGGCAAAGGGTTGAGGAACCAAAGAATCACCATTTCTATCTCTCTCATAAGCACAACTTTCTAAGATATGATAACCTCATCCAAAATGTGTTCTGGCAGTGGTATTTTGTCTTTCTTCACATACTTCTGCTCCTAAGGACCTTTTATGGCAGAATCAGAAACAGCAGGGAAAACAAACTCTTCAGTCTCCAAGTTAAGAACATCACATTGTTCCTTAAGACTTTGTCCCATAGCAACACTTGCCTTAAATTCATATGAAACTACTTTTCAATTAGCACATCTCTGTCTCAGTGTTTTCTGTCTGGATTTTGTAGGCAGGACTGAGAAATTGAGGTCCCAGCATGGCATGGGCTAAGGGGAAAAAGAACAGCTGAACACACCAATAAATTAAAAATAGACATGGTAGCTATGCTGAAAGGGACAAGGTTCTGCAGCCATGCTGTCTGGCTCAGCATTCCTCTCAGATCAGAAAACTGGGAGCAGAAGGGAGGAACTCACTCTTCCTGTATGGTTTCACTCATATCCTGCTGGGGAGAGAGCCCATTTCTTTAATAATGTGGATCTGGATAAGGAGGAGCCACAATAGTAAATATTGATGTGGACAGAATTCATAAAGCTCTACTCATTAGTGTTTTCCTGAAGTTTTATGTAGCAGCAATAGTTAATGGGTCTCTTGTCTCTTTTAGATATCTTCAGGGAGATGTGATGGTTTCCTGATTTGTTGTTTTAATTGGGTGAGGGAAAAAATGGAAGATGGAAATGTTAGTCTGGAACTCAGCATGCTTGAAACAGAGCATTTCTGGGCTGGGATATTCTTGAAAGAGTACTTCTGGATACCTAGACGTTTTCATGGCATTCATTTGGAATTTCCCTTTCCTCCTTTAATCTTATCCCCTTTGGGGAGATTTTCACAGAACTGCACAAGCAATTCCTATAGGAGAGCTAAGGTAATTTCTTTCTGCTTCTTTTATGTAATTGGCAGAACATTTAACCATTTGATTGCTATTGATATCCTCAGGAATTAGGCACCTAAGTATTTTTGTGATTTGAGCCAAACCTCTGTGAAGTGATCTCTTTTTTTCACTTATAAAATTTCTGGTCAGTCTCTCCACATCTAAGTGCCACAATCTGTCTTGAATCTCAGTGTTCAGTCATACATGCCATATACCTTTGCCAAGCTTCCCAGGACAAAATCTACCCCTCTCTCTTAGAGCTGTAGGCTGTACATCCTGATCTTCCTCTGTTCCCATCCAGGTTGTGAGGTGAGAGCCACTCCATGTCCTAGCAGCTCAGGGAGGATGTGAAATGGAGATATGTGTGGATGTTCATCAGAGGAAGAAATTTGCTCAGATGTAAGTTAGGTCAAACAGAAAGTAAAAAATGCAATCCCCAAAGCAAACAAAATGCATCTGGATGCAATTACTGGAGTAAGCTCTGTCCATTCTCTGGCTGCCTTGGGTTCCTGCACCACTAGTAGTCACTAATGGAGATTTTTGACATCAGAAAAAGAAATCAATCACTTCAGCCCTACCTTGGCTGGCTTTAAAGCATGTGCTTTCTTGCACTGTTCCTACAGAATGGATTTTGAAAGATGCTTTGGCTTTGAAGCCCTTTTCGAAAGACTCAGCTGACCTTTCCTGAGAGCTAAGACAGAAGAGAGCTGCCTGCATCATTTCCCTCTCACTCCTTGACAGCTCCATACACATAATAATACTTACAACTGGCAGCTGACATTTACATTGACTGAATAAAATGACCTCAAAGGAGAGAGGCTTTCTGACATAAAAAGATCATAAAAAGGTAGTGAATTTGTGTGTTCTGCAAAATAAAATATAAAAATAAGTGGGACCCAGTGAAGGCAGAATAGCTCAGTGGAGTTTGACAGTTTTACTATGTACCTGTGCTGCATCACAGTCCAAATTGCTCTTTTCTGCCTTGAATGTCTGGATCAGTTTCCTCACTAGCATTTCTATTACAGCCAGCAATCAGGAAGACAGCAGAAGGCGGAAACTGGTTCTGAACTTGCTCCATCTCCTGGCTGATGGGTTTTACTATCTGCCTGTGAAATCCAGCTTCAGCCCTGGGCTTTCATTAACTTCCTATCCTGTGAAAGTCATCTTTAAAATGGTGATATCATATTCTGGGTACTCCCTCAAACCACACCCCTCTAGCACTGCCAAACCTAAAGCAGTGCTGAGGCATTATTTAAAGACACAAGCAGATATCAGAGTGGACAATGGCTGGGATTTTTAGAGGATGCCAGCTGCTGCAGTTGCAATCATGTTGCCTACATGAAGAAAGATTCTGGTCTTCTTCTGCACCTGTGATTTCCTAGTGTTTACATTTTGGTCCATCATCTCTGCCAGCCCTTTAGTAGATATAATAAAGATTTCTATTCTTAAGGATTACTGTTGCTGTTGCAAGATATTAAGGTAATAGGCAGGAAGAACCCTGACAGGATTGTTTAATAACACACTGAGGACAATGCAGTTTATAGCCTATCTCCTTTGATTTTTATCTTTTGCCTTTCTCCACATCTCTGCTCCTTGGCCATTTAAATGGAAAAGCTGTTTAGATTTGACAAATTGCACTTGTGATTTTCACATGTAATTTTGTAATTGAATCGATATGTGCAAATAAAGTCTATAAGAAACTAACTTTTGTAAAAAGTTTCTACAGCCTTTTGCCATGCAGCGGGCAGCCCCTGACTCAGTATACACTACCTATCTAAGCTATTTCATCAGCCACAGGAAAAAAGACACATAGACAAAAAATTAATAGTAGATCCATGAGTTAATCTTTCACTGGGCACAGAAGAACAGAGGGTCTCTAAACATGTGACCACAATCTCCCATATCATGGTGTTTCTAGAGAATAATTTTGGAGCATCCACTTATGCTGACGGAACATTTAGCATGGGATCAGCTTTTTGAGTAATGGTTGATGATACTCCTGCTTACAGGGCTAATTTGTTGCTTCAGTGATTTAAGGGAATTATTAGATCTTCAAATCTGGCTTCCTGTAAAACAACAGGCCATTATACCTCATCTACTATTCCTGTACTGAGTGCAACAATTCATTTCTGATGCAAAAGTAATGTGTTTACACCAGACTTCTGGAAGAAACTAAAGACCACATAGATGGAGAATCTGTATTACCATTCATTGTGCTCTGGATTGATGGGTTTATATTAGTATATGCTCATATACACACACATGCACATGTATGAAGGCAGGTTATAGGTATATAGCTGATTTCTCACGTTAATTACTTTGGACTCATTTTCCAACCACTATTACCATAGCACTATATCTACACAATTAGAGATAATTCAAACCTTATGTTTGACACTTCTCATGAAGTGTCACCATGAAACCATGACAACTTTTTTGTCATGAGTGAACTCTTCAGGTCATTTTGTTTGCTTGCTTGTTTGTTTGTTCCCTGGCATAGTGCCTAGCTTGTATCTCTTCTTCCTTAATGAGGAACTTTGCAGGTTTTTGTTGAAGCTATTTTGAATGAATAGTTCCAGTGTACCAAGAGGTCAAGATCATCATGGTTACCAATCTCAGCTTGATCTTCTGTATTTCTTTCATCTTATCTCATCAAAAGCAGCATGCCCAGCAGCTTGAAGGAGGTGATTCTCTCACTCTACTCTACTCTACTCTACTCTACTCTACTCTACTCTACTCTACTCTACTCTACTCTACTCTACTCTACTCTACTCTTGTGAGACTCCACCTGGAGTACTGCCTGCAGTTCTGAGACCCTCAACATAAGGAGGTGGACCTGTTGGAATCCTGCAATAGAGACGGCCAGGATACTTGTTTCTTCCTGCAGAATAGCCAAATCTTTATTCACATAGCTCATATTTATAGGAATATCAGAAGGCACTGTGTATGAATCTAATTGGCCAGCAATCCATTGAAACTCAGTCCATTGGTTGCTAATGGTTAGTGTACATGTCTATCAAACTTTTCTTTTTATAGGTGGTTTACATTTTTCTTCACAAATTCTCATGGGATAGACTTCGTATTTTTTCAGGTGCAAACTGCCTTCTTACAAGAACAGATTGTTACAAAGTGATTCTCTTTCTTATGATTCTGTCTCATGGGAACTTAGCAGGTTAACTTAGAATAGCAAGGCCTGAACTATATTTTACAAGGCTTTTCTGTTGTAAGGTTTTACCTATATGTAACATTGGACAAGCCCAGAAGAAGGCCACAAAGATAACCAGAGGGCTGGAGCAGTTTAGGTTATTCAGCCTGGAGAAGAGAATGCTCTGGGGAGACCTTATAGCAGCCTTCCAGTACCTAAAGGGGGCCTACAGGAGTGATGGAGAGAGACTATCTACAAGGACTATCCCCTAGTGATAGGACAAGGGGGAGTGGCTTCAAACTAGGATTAGAGTTAGATTGGATATTATGAAGAAATTCTTTACCTTGAAGGTGTTGAGGCACTGGCACAGATTTCCCAGAGAAATTGTGGAAGGCCCATCTTTGGAGTATTCAGTGCCAGGCTGGATGTGGCTTGGAGCAATCTCGTCTAGTGGGTGGCATCCCTGCCCACGGCAGGTGGGTTGGAACAAGATGATCTTTAACCCAATCTTCCAACTCAAATAATTCCATCATTCTATGTGACACCTGGGGATATGGTTTTGTGCTGGACTAGGCAGTGCTGGGTTAACAGTTGGACTTGTTAAACTTAAAAGCCATTTCTAACCCAATGAATCCATGATTCTAAGATTCTGTACGTTTAAGCTTCTTTTATTAACCTAACTCTTCAGTGGGTGAAATCAGGGCTGTCTTATACAAAATATTTATCATTACTTGACACCACATGGTCTTGATACCACCCACACATACCACATTGAATGTGACATCAGGTTAGATGGCCTACCATAATTTGAATCTTCTTCTGTGTCCTGGTTAAATACTTCCAGATTTGTGATTTTCTCAAGTATACCATGACTTAGAGATACTGACAGAAGGCAAATGATCTTTTTTTTTCTATGACTCCTGGAGGAAAGCTGTCAAGATCCAGGCTGTAATGTATACTTGGATGCTTTAAAATCTTACTTGAACCTTTTTAATAAAGAATACTTTATTTTATTATTTTCTGGAATATTTTGTGCATATGCTGATTGCAAAATTGTTGTGCTTTGTTGACACAGCACTGGTTGCAGTTTAAAAATAGTAATCTTAATTAGTTTCCTAAAGTGAATTTAGTTACAGTAGCATATTCCAAAGCAGGATCACTAAATCAAATCCATGACATCAGAAAAATGTATTTGTGGGCAAGTGCTGCTTATTACTGCAGCTTGTGGCAAGGATTAGCTTCACAAGAAAGGTGCAGCCTAAGGAAACTGAGGGGAAAAAAACCTGTTTTCATTATTAATAGCTTTACCATGCAAATCAATGGACTTAACTTACACTTACCCTTTAATACAGATAATGTGGTACCTAAATTCAGCACTGTAGCTGAAAACATGTAATCCTTTGGTTGCACCACCATTAGAAGATGACAAAACTTGTGAAACATTGCCTTTTAATTTGTTGTAAGACTTGCACTGCTGAGAAGTCATGGATCAAATTTGCAGTTGTGGATTCTTTGAATAAATGCTAAATAGAGGGAAATCTCAGGAATATTTCAGGAAATTTCAGGAATAGTCCTTAAGAAATTATTCTGGGTTTACATTTCTTAAAACAAGAATGTAAAAATGAGATTTGACTGCAACTTCCCTTGTCTTCTTTCCTGTTGACACAATTATTTTCTCACAACGTGAGTAACTGCTAGCAAACAAACTGCTCTGCGAATTTGATTTTTATTTGCTGCAGTACAGGTGAGTTTCTACTACTGTGTTCCTTTGCTAAACTCACCCATGTGCTGGCATTATCAGAGCTGGGCACAGAAGCCATTCTCCCTCACACTGCCTCTTGCTGTGCTTGCTCTCAGGAGTGACATGATTTTTTCTGATGGCTAGCTGGCTTCAACTATGTCTTAAAAATCCCACTAGAATTTTGATTTTTTTTCCTTGGGAGACATAGACATATATAGGAATGAGGAACTACAGAAACTATGAAATTATTTCATTTCCACCCAAACAGGCTCTATGTGGGACATTTTTCCAACATTAAATAGAATCCTGTCAGACTGACTGCTTGGGTGCACAGTTTGTATTTAATTTCCAGTCTTCACCATCACACAGGTTTATTGCAATATCCACATGGAATAAACACTAGAACTGGAGATCCAGAGCCCTAACACATATTCTATCAATAAGGCAACTCTTCCTCTTCAAAGGGGACTCAAAGCATCTTTAATGCCTGCATGGAGGAAAGTCACTTAACCAGAAGACTTTCTTCAGAGATAGAGGAAGCAGATCCAGACTGGAAGATGGAGAAGCCAAATCCTGTAATGTTCCATCTGTTTTGGTTAGTGAGATACTTTCCTGGTTAGATAAGTAAATATTTTACTCCACAAACACCCTAAGACTAGTATGGTTCATGCCAGAGGTTGGTTTGTTTTCTGCATATTTCAGCATGTTGCGTTGATGAGAGAAAATGCTCCTTGGCAAATCAGAAGACAGCTTCTGAAATAGAGGCTGAACTTCTGTTCAAAAGAAGAGGAAACTCTCATTTGCTAATTTTCTAATTGCAAAAATTAGGCTAGATTCTCATTTAGCTATTTATTTTAAGGGCTCATCAGAAAGCCTGTTTACTAACTTGGAAAGTTATGCTCCATCCAATTTGACTTTCCACACGTGTAACTGAAAGTCTGTTTTCTGGAATGGTCCTGTAAGAAAAAATATTTCTTCATTGAAAGAATGAAGCTTCCAGGACTAGGGGAACAGCTGGAGTTAATAGATTTTTAACTTATTACAAACACCCCTCGTTATGTTTTGCAGTATGAAGTCAGTTTTCGTTACTTCCTGAGGAGAGAAAATGTTCTGTTTGCCTTCCTGATCGGGCTGCAACAGTTTATTCATTTCCTAAGAATACTGGTTCAGTACTAGTCTTTTTTTCAAACCACTCATGCAAAAATTTGGGAACATCCAAGGTTATTTTAAAGCAATTTGCACTCTGTATTTCATTATACTGTCTCCCTGTACTGCTCAGATATCCAAGAGCAACCAAATGACACTGTCATAGAAGCACGTCTTTATTCTGTCAACTCATAAGCACAACAGTGCTCACATACCCACACGTACATTACTAGCACTTATGGCTTTGTGGTTGCAAAGTGGATGTGCTAGTCTGAAGCAGGTTGTTTTGGCCTCTGCTTCCTTTCTGTAAAAACCCAGCACCACGTCGTGATATGGATGTGCTCTGGAGCACAGTGTTAGCACAAGGCACAGCTCTGCTGGCAAAGCAAGCGCTGCTGCCTTGAAATGAACCTGACACGGATGACTGGGGTTTCCATTTTCCACCTAGGTGCTTAGCTGCCATTAGAGTGATAAGGAAAAACACTTTTAAACAAGAATTAAACTCAGTGAACCTGCAGGCACTTTGATTAGCTGTGCTGCCATGGCACAACCTTACTGCGGCTGGTTTCAGTGGTTTATTTTTAAAGCCAGAGGATGTACTGTCAGGTGTAGAGCTGGGCAGTCTGTTAAACTTATTGCTGAACAGAATAACAGAAAGTTTAACGAAAAATAGTTTGCTTAAGAGCCCTTTGGAAAGGGATTGATTTAGCATGGGCTGGATTTATTTTTAACCAATACAATGCAAAACTTTAGTGTGTCTCATCCAGACTCAAAACTAGAGTTTTTTGACTGAATTTTCCTTGGGTTTTAGGGATTAGTTTCACGCTATCCCTTCTCATCTTTCTTTCCCCACCTCTCCTAACAAAGGATTTGAAGAGCAATTCTTCAATGTCTTAATTCTACTGTGCAAACCAAATGTTTTAAGTAAATGCTGCCCTGTAAATAACCCAATTCTTCCCCCTTGTGGCATTTCTAGCAAGAATCACAATTTGAGATGTTTATGGTAAATATTTTACAAAGCTGACAGGCACAAGCCCCTGTGCTACATTTGTAGCTACAGGCAGGGAGAGAGAGAAGGACAGCAGAGGTCTGAGGCAGAATTTGAAGATGACTTGTGTCACTTTTGACATGAGTTGCAGTGCATGGCCTGGTGGGCAGTGTCTGGCTCTGCTGAGTGTCTATTCTGTTTCCAAGGGGCTCCTGCTCTGCCAGTGACACCATTCAACTCCATGCTACCCCAGTGATTGCTGGAGTCAGCCAGGGTAGCCTGTCCTTGCAGAGAAGAGCCACTCCTCAGCAGTGCCTGATAAAAGCCTGCTCTTCCTCCCCTTCTCCCTCAATGTCCCTTCATTTAAACAGAACCTGCCAAGGACTTCTGGCATTTGATATGCTGTCAATGCAATGAAGATTTTCTTCTCCACAGGAGATCATTCATTCCTGTGACTTGGAGCAGCAATGGCAGAGCATGCTCTCAATGTGCCATTGCAGAGCGGAGAGCAAGTTTCAGAGAAACTGCAAGTGAATTTCAGGATATAATACTATGTCATTCATTTTATGAAGTTATCAAAATATAACTTAGGAAAGGATTTTGCTTGCCACTGCTTTTCCTGTATGGGCTTGGAGAAATAAATCCATATAGCAAATAGCTCTGCTTCTCCACATTTATCCCCATTATTTAATGCCAGAGGCCTGCCCCAATATCTTGCTTTTGAGCAAGATTTGAGTGTTTTTTAGGTATGTAATGAAAAAGAAAACAGACTTCCTGGAAAGAAGGGAGAGGAATGCTCTTGGTTCATGTCACAGAAATTCCTGTTTGAAGCTCTGATTCTTCAGCCCCAGCACATCTTTAAGCCTTGTGAGCTGCTGTAAACCTCTCTTGGAGACTTCAATCTATCAAGTGTGTAGCCGTCAGAGTAACTACCAGGTGTTACAAATGGGGCATCCAGTAATTTAACAGCAGAAAACTGCTCCTGCCATTAAAATCTTTGCAACACCTTTGACTAAGGCAGAGATGAATAGCATCTGCACATTTTTCTTTTACTTCATATTGCAGATGAGGTAAGGGGCATACATTTCCACTACAATTTTTCCTCAACGGAGAATCAGAGTATAACTCTACTTTTGACATGAAAAGAAAAAGAAAAAGAAAAAGAAAAAGAAAAAGAAAAAGAAAAAGAAAAAGAAAAAGAAAAAGAAAAAGAAAAAGAAAAAGAAAAAAGAAAAAAGAAAAAGAAAAAAGAAAAAGAGAAAAAAACCCCCACAATTTTCAGTCTGTTTCAAAAGCCTGGCCTGGAGAGTCCCTACAAATTCATGCTGCAGTAAACCAGCACTTTTATTTTTCATTCTGAGTCCTAAAATAGCAACAACTTCCTATTTAATTTCTCTGGTAACTGTATGGAAGAGAGTAGAGCATTCCCTGGCATAGATCTGCAGAGCAATAACTGAATTTCATGATGAGCAATTTCAAAATAACATCTGTTTTGACCACCGCAGGATATTTTTTTCCTTAATTCTCCCCAAAAAAATCTATCCATAATCAAGCCTTTTTACACTATCTTATTTGTTCCCACAAAGGTTCTCATGTATTTGACTACCACGTTGGTCAGATCCCTCAGTCTGCTGTTTTGCAGCACCACAGATACACAATGTCCACAAGCCTGAAATGCATTTTGTAGCTGCTGTGTGTTGGTGGAAGTCTGAGGTCATTAACTGAATACAGCTGAGGACACAGAGGAACTGGCCCCAACATTGGAAAATCTCAGCTTAAAATGACAGATACATGGGTTCTACACAAAAATGTTAGAAAATTGGCATTTTTGGCCACTTTCTGTGGTCAAATCACTTAGGCACAAGGAAGAGGTGGATCACTAAGGGAAAAGCCAAGGCTGGGCTGAGGTAGTGCAGTTCAGGATGGCGGAAGCAGCTGCTCAAACCGTGGTCATTTTGCAAATCCCTCATAAAGTCAATTTTGTCAGGTTATACACCACCAGTTTCCCTGTGCTATTAATCAAAGTTGGTCACCTTGGAAAAGCAGTTCATGGCCAGCAGGCAGCTGATTGCTTCCCACAACTGGACCAGGAAATAGTCTCCTGTGAAGCATCTGAAAATACATGCATGGAACTTGTGTTGGAATATCATATCTCCAGTAAGATGGAGACATACCTGCTTCTATCTGATGACTGTGTCCATGCCTTTTCATAATTATGATGGTGCAGCTTCTGTTGCCTGTCTGTGATGGTGTGAGTGGAGGCAGGCCAGCTATGGGGGTGATAGTGGATTATTGGATTACAGAGATACAGCTGGTAGGTCCTGTTCTGGCAGCTACAGCTGTACATAGGCTTTGTAGGGAAGTCACAGTTTGCAGTTTGGGACATCATTGACTGAAGCTTAGGAGACAGCATCACACATTCCTTGCTTACAGTGATATGTTTTAAAATGCTTGGTTTTATCCTTCTGTAACACAGCCTATTCAAGAAGGCACTTGATGCTGGACACTGATTTATAAACTCTGAACCCAGGACAGAGGGAACTACCTCACCTGACCACCTGACAAAACAAAGTTTGCATTTCATCTACTTATCCTCACACCGAGTGTAGCTATTTGAGAACTTGATTGGAAGATGCCTGAATCAAATGTACATGAAGAGACAAAAACCCTACTGGTTCTCTTAGCATTTATTCTCACAGTTAATTCCTCATTCCATCCCTGTGCTTAAAAAAATGGTGTCTCTTTTCTCACCTAAAAACATGAAAGATTTCTCACATGACATTAACTGGTTCATATTAGTTCATGACTTTTTCTCTGCTGGCACGAAGGAAGCTGGTACCTCCTCCTGGTGCAGGCATGAGGATGACAGCACTGAGCCAAGGCATAGGTGATGCACAAGCCTCAGTCTGGCTTCTGTGTGACTCCCCTGGTGCAGGCAACTGCTGCTGGCATGGGCTGCCTGCCTCGCCTGCTCAGCACCGCCTGTCCCTAGGGACCTGCAGAAAGGGTGGCCACCCCTCACAGAGAGGTGAAGGCAGCAGTAAATGAGGAGCTGAGATCTCTTCCTATCAAGAAGCTGCAACTCCAAGTCTCCCTTCTGAGGCAAGCTTCAGGTACAAGGCCTCATGCTATTTACTTCTTGAAGTAAAGTCTGTCCTGGAAATATCAGGCCAAACTAAAATGCATATTGATTGATGTGCTGTCTTCCCTGAAGCTGTATCACAGACATCAACACAGTGCCAGCTATGATGTTCTCTGTTCCTCCGTCCTGCTGCAAAACATTGGGTTTCGTCATTTGTCTGATCCTAGCGGGAATTTGAACTGGGTTATTATTGTAGAAATATTGTATTTCTGCTTTGTTTTGCTGAAGTATTACTCTGTTACTTTGGGAGTGCATGTAACTATTAATAATGATTAATAATATTGTTTAATCTGAAAGAAATGCTGAGATGACTAGAAGCTCCTACATTATTTCTTTGAAAGCAAAACCCATGATTGTCCCAGACCCAGGTCAGGGTACTCCCAGATAACAGCAGGAGTACCAGAATTTGCAGCCTCTGTTTCTGGCCCTCATAAGCTGTGGGTAGTCATGCTGGAAGCTCACACCCAGTCTGCCATGGCTGCAGTGGCTCTTGCTGGGAAAGAAAGGGCAATTTTCCCTCTGTTCTGGGGGAAATGTAGTCTGAATCACACGGTACATGTTCCTGTGAATCACACTGTTTCTATGACTTTCAAGTTTCTGGGACTAAGAACAGCCCCTCATTGCATTTTCCCCTAGAAAATCAGTGCAGCACCTGAATGTGATACTAAAGGATGTGCTTGAACAGTAATTCTATGTCTACTCTCAGCACCCACCCTTAACTCAAGGCTAAGGTCCTGCTGCTAAAGCTGCCATTCTTGTTTTATGCTGAGGCAAGGCTGTCTAGAGTAGGTACCTCAAGATTATCAAAATACGCCACTATTTCAAAGAGCATGGTGAGGTCAAACTGGGCCAATATAATTTGTTCACACATACATCTCTCTCTCTCTCTCTCTCTATCTATCTATCTATCTTTTCCAGCTGGGTCACTATGAAATGTTACATGCTAAAGAAATTAATCTTGGTTTTCTCACCCAAACCTCAGTAAATGGATTATGACCTCTGTCATACAGCTGTCATAGACACTTGGGCATTGATATATGACATAGACTGTGTCTATCAGCACAGGTCTCGCAGCTGCGACCACAAAAAGCATGGTCACAGTAAGGGATCATTTTGTTTTGTGCCAAAAGTGTTCACCAGACAACACCATCTTCGAGAATAGACCTAATTGTCTCCAGTCTTGGTGAGACCAAGGAAGCAATCTGTGCACAACACCTCATCTGTCCTCTTCCTCTCATCTTTTTTGTTTCTCTCCTGACACTTCCCTTCTGCTTTCACTGTGTAAACTTGCCATTGTTATTAATGCCTTGCTCCTTGCTCCTTCCTGCTTTGACTTAATAAGGCAAGAAGAGAAGAGCAGCCCCCATGAAAGAAATAAATATTATTACTACATGGGGATGAAAACTACACTGTTCCTGGGTTGTAGACTACCACATTATCATTGTGTTTCTGGGAGAGCCAGAAAAGGCAGCTAAAGTCCTTAAACCACCCATGTCATGTAAGCTATAATATCCTGGAAAGTGTGCCAAGCTATATTTACCACAAATGCTGCCTGTGGAGGAAAAAGTGGGGACTTTCCCTGATGCGAACTGCTGTGAGCTCTGAGTCTCCGTGTATCAGACAGAGTGCACCTGGGAAGGGATCTTAGAGCACAGGACAGTGCAAATAAAATGTCAAAAAGGCTTTGATACACTGGAGAACAGGGAAAGTCGGAATTTTTTTATACACAAGAAATTTTGTCAGTTTAATTTTCCAAATGTACGTCAAATAATTGTGTGAGATTATCCATTTCTAATTTTTCAAGTTTAATTTACTCCTTTAGTGCTCTTTAAAATGTGACTCAGATTCTTTAGATCTGAAGAATCCAGGTAAATAAATACAATGTATGTGTGAACATCCCATTTAACTATGATTTTTACCCTGAAAATTATGCTGTCTGTTCATCAATCAATTCCCTTACGTTTTCTGAACCCTCTGT
This sequence comes from Brachypodius melanocephalos, assembly GCA_013398615.1. Taxonomy (NCBI): domain Eukaryota; kingdom Metazoa; phylum Chordata; class Aves; order Passeriformes; family Pycnonotidae; genus Brachypodius; species Brachypodius melanocephalos. Next base: position 20,130,395 of record VZSR01003807.1, read on the forward strand.
TTTATGTCAGCCAAGTCTGACGGGGTCTCCAGGTCTCAAAGCTGTTCAGATTCCTGCAAGTTCCAGATAAATCAGCTGAGTGGACTCAAATGAATTCCCCAGGGACATTTAAGCAAAATAACTCTTACTCCCTCTTTCCAGCACTGATCACCCACTGCACCAGTGTGATCAGCCAGCATGTATGTTGGAGTTTGCTGCCTCTGCCTTGGGGTGGCCAATGGGGATTGTTGTGCTGTTGCAAAAGAGTTAGATGAGCCACCAGGCAGGCACAAATCCATAGGAAATTACACCTCCTTGCTTTTCTTGCTCACATGAAAAGAATGGCCAGTCAGTCCCAGTACTGAGTCTCCTGGGCTTGGAGGGAGTAATGAGTCTTGCTGTAGTCCATCATCCTTTCCCTCCATACAACCCTAAATATACATTATGATTAGTAAATTAATGGAATTTTTGCGCTGTTAGAACTAGTATTGATTCCACTCCAAAAGCAATATGAGGCACAGTAGTATATCAGGGACCTGAAAATTCCCATGTGTTGGAAGGGAACAATAGGAAGAAGAATGTGCTCACACGGCAGCTAATACAGAAAAAAAAATCGGAGAATCACTTCTAGTGTTTTCTACCTTTTATTTTTCATGTTTGATAAAAGAAGAGTCCTGAAAAAAGGTCTCTTGAAATAAATGTTCCCAGGCTATTCTATTTTCTAGTGTGGAAGAGCTTATTCACATTATCTTGTATTGACAAAGGCTCTCCAAGTTACAACAGGACCAATTTTTAGTTACAGCATGGAAAAAGCCTTTATCTCTTCTGAGAAACCTTTGTGAGAAGCAGTGGCTCAGCCTGCAGTCAGTCCTGGTTCTGAGCCAGGGCAGTAGCTGGAGCCAGGTGCTGCTGCAGGGACACACTGATCAGCTGCACTGGAGCCCACCAAGGAGTGGTGCAGCCACCACTGCATTTATGATGGAATTTTTCTTCCACCTTCCTCTCAAAGATGGTATTTCACCCTCTCTTCTACTTGGTAAAGGATTTGTTGTTGTAGCTGTTTGACAAACAGCTAAGGTACACCAAAGAACAATACAGGAAGAGACAGAAGTGCTGTGGAGTGGCATAAATACATGTGAGTGCTAATGCTACCTAAGGGGGACTATGACCTTGCTGTGACCAGGCAGGTGACAGACAGAGCCTGTCTCATGCACTGTATCCAGACAAATTTCCTGGTTCACTTTTTGTCTGGCTGCCTGATCCTTCCTCAATAACACGTGGAGCACAGGAACTGTTCTGAGACTCCCAAACAGTTGTAGATAGATTGCCATGGCCCCAGGCAGGATTTTAACCACCTAGGGCTTCAGGTGAGGCCACTACACCATGCAGCACCTTTGTGCCGAGTCTGTAGGAAGATCAATATCTGCTATTTTTGTTTGCTGTGGTTTTGGTTTTTTTTTTTTGATTTTGGGTTTTGTTTGTTCATTTTTTTTAAATATGAGATTATGCTTCCTACCCATCTCTTCCTGCTTGGATAAGAAACATCAAATGGAATACTGCACAGCACACCACATGGCCACAAATGTCTGATCATATTCCAAAAACAACAATACCTAGTGTTAGAAAACACAGTGTAGAGAATGTCTGCCTAGTCATCCATCCCTCATTCTGCAAAGGGGAAGGGGAAGTAAAGGGAAAGGCAGGAGGCTCCCCTTTAATACACACACACGCACGCATGCACACACAAACACACACATACACAACTTGCCAGCTGCCCTTCAAGCTGATTGATGCTAACGAGTATAAAGAGAAGACCAATAGAAATCCTAAGCACTTCTGGAAATGATGACATGGTACCTCATCACCAGCTTTATAGGAATAGAAAAATAAATTTGTCTGCATTAAATAAATTATTAACTGTGATTAATTCATTTGATTCAGCAGTTAAAAGCTTATACCCTTTGTTTTCTTGTGTATTGTTGGGAAGTACATGTTGCTGAAGAACAAGAAAGCAGAAAGGAATTCTGTAACGATTCAGGCTTTTTGTTAATATTTCAAATCCTATTTTATTCACATATATCTAAAAGGTGGTAAGAGAGATGATAAAATCAGTGAAGTGTTCATTTCTTTGTGCTATTTCTTGTCAGAATAGGCTGGCTATATTTTCGGATGTACTGCACAGCAGTCCTGAAATAAAGCTGTCTGATTGTACAACCACATTATGCACAGCCAATGCAAGCATGAGCAGCCCTGCCTCAGGGACACAGCGTAAATTTACACTTATGCTGACTCCAGACTGCCGTCCCCTGGTTACCTTGGATAGTCCCGAGATTTTGCACCCTGTTTCACCAGGCCACCTGGCAACATACACCTATCTAGATCAAGTTGAATAAAATAAGATTTAACTGCACTGCTAAGGAAAACATAGCATGAACAATAAGGTGACTCAAAGATACCAACATTCCAATGTTATTTATGTTAGGTGTTACTTCAGGCTATATTTATTTAATTTTAAAAACCCCAAACACTTAACTGATGGATTTGTATGCTGTTTGTCCTGTTACCTTGTGTTGACAGGGCTAAATGGGCCAAGACAGGAAACATCAGTACACAAAAAAAATCTCTAGAGGTTTATTTTACTTCCGAATCTCTCTGCATTTGCTTTTAACTTTGAACTAAACCACAAAAGCAGTAAATTTTGAAACTGTATAAAAGAGCAATGAGTTAGAACTTTAGATCTGTACAAGATTATGCTTTCAATGAGGAAAAGTGCAGGGCCTGGTTAATGTGTAAAGGCTTTAAGAATAGCAGACATTATTTTTTTTCTGTGAAAACAAAGAAATATATACAATCCCAGCTTTTTACAATAGTTAAAAAACACTTACATGTAGATATAAATTAATTTAGCTTAATTAACTACATCAGAGACATGATCACAGCTATCAACTCTTCTTTAATATTATTAAAATATCCATATTTAATACCATGAAATCTCAGGTGACACTCAGAAGTTTCTTTTTCAATAACCTCTTTTACCATTACAGTATTTTCACATGCGTTGTGCTTCTATTTAATGTTGACTACTACAAGATGAGCTCTAAGTTGGTCAACTTTCCCATATAAAGTCCAGTAGCCCTGGTGAACCCAGAGTCATAGGATTCAGCAGGCAGCTCTCCCCCAGCCCAGCTGACAACCTCATTATCCATCTTTTGAAATATTTCAGCTGTGGAAGTGATACACTTATGTAACATGTACTTGAGAAAAATAAAACCATCTCTGCTTTTAAAGAGGAATGCTCTGCACCTCCTGCCACCACTTAATTCTCACAATTTATTCTTTCATTATAAAGTGTGAACTAGAAAACTATCATGAGTGAAAAATAGTAATGACCAGGAAATACTAAATAGAAACAAAATGGCAGATGAGAACAGGGAATAATGCTACCTTAAGGAGGTATCTAAAAATATTCTAGTTCTTCTCATTTAGCAACAATCCTCACATCACATCACAGCATTTTCCATTTTACCTGGAACCACTATCTCTCCATGTGAGAAGCAGCATTAGGACAATATATTAAACAAAACAAACATCAATTTAGTGTTGCCGTGACCAGCAACCACAGGAACTGGAGCTGGGAATCTGGCAGTGTGTCACCCAACCATACCCCAGTGCCCGAAATGGTCATAGGACTTGTGCCCCACCATGGTCTCCATGCACTACAGTTGCTTCTCTGGCATGGCAGATAGAGGAGATGCTTTCCAATGGCCAGGCTTGAAGAGGTCAGTCCTGAATCAAGGGTTTGTCTCTGCTATCGCTGCAGAGATGTAGCTGCTGAAGGTGTTGAAATGCATGGTGTCTGCAGCAGTGTGCTCAGCCATGTGCTTGATGGAAATGCAGCAATGCTAAAGGCTGAAATCTTCAGCCAGATCTCTGAACACTTTCTCGTACATGGATCTTCTGCAAAGGTATCTAGGCACAGAAGTGCCAATGTAGACCATGATTTCATGTTACAGCTACTGATAATAACTGGAACTGCTTTTCCAAAAGCTCTAATGCACTTGGAGGCAAGAAGGAATGCGGTTTGGCAGGCAGAGTGGGCCTGATTCAACCAACTGCTTATGTGTCATTGAAATCAATGGTACTATTTAGGGGCTTAATTGCTTTGCTGAATCGAGGCCAAAGAGACAAAAAGCAAGATGGTTAAGCTGCAGTGCTTGAACACTTACATCCTTTATCAATATTATGATTCTCTCCAATAATTCACAGTTGTTCAGAAAAGTTTCAAAGTAAACACATGCCTTACTTTTTGGCCCTGACTTAGCAAACATTTTGGTGTACCACTATTCATGGAGACAGTGCCATTTTCTTAAGAACAGAAAGACACAAGTGAAGTGGCACAACAGGCTGTTTTTGCAGGTCAGAGCTGTATTTAATATCTACAGCATTTAAGCATTCCTACCAAGGTTATACAACTGCTAGAGACATCTGGACCTAATACTGAAATGTTCCTGTTGCAATCTGTGTGTGCGTGAATATTCTTGTGCCAAGATATTTATTTAAAACTGTCTTTAAAAGAAAGAACAATAAGTTCAAGGAGTTATAATTATTTTCAGTTGTTTTTCTTTCAATAACAAACACACCTCAGACATATAAAAATTAACAGTTTCAATACCAGTGTTGAAATAATGCTTTTACTCACTGGTTAGTCAGTATCCACAAAGAATGGCTGCTTTTGCCCTAATTAATGCCCCATTTTCAGGAAAGGCTTTAATTAACATCTGACATTCAAGCAGCACTACAATGTGGTGTGCAATTATCACCTGGCCTACTTTGTTGTGATTCAAATGCTCTTGGACAAAATGATGCTTTTTTTTCCCCTGAAAGTTTTAGGGAACAGAGTAGCAACAGAGACCTAAAGAAATTAAGAAAGAAAGACAGATCTTCAAAGAGATTTAGAGTGGAGTTTTCCAGTTTTCCAATTAGCCCATCCCAGTGGCTGGCTGCCCCCTCCAAAGAGGATGGCCAATTCATGAACCTCTCAGCTTTGCTCTGGGTCATGTATTTCTAACCCACTTTCTCTCCCCAAATTGGCAAAGCCCTGAGTGCCATTGGGAGAGTCAGAACTAATAATACAACTGAGGCCATTTGATAACTCAATGCTGCTAAAACAGGATGGTCTTCCTCCTCTAGTTTCCTCCATCTTCCTTCCCCTGCTTTGTGTCCCGCAGGCTCCACCAGCAGCAAGCAAAGCTGGTTCAGCTCCTTAGCCCTGGAATCAAAAGAGAAACTAGTTGCTGTGCTAAAATAGTTTCCTGACAGTTCAGTGAGCTCAGCTGGCTCACCCTTGGTACTCACTTGGTACTCACTCTCAGGAAGCAGAAGGAAGAAGTGTGGGACCACCACTTCCCAGTGGAAGTGGGCTGGTATTTTGTCTTGTGAAATCAGATCTTATCTTGTGTAGGACAGTACACCACACACAAGCATGCTTTTGTACTGTATATATTTTCTATCAGAAAAGTAGTGTCTAATCAAATGACAGTGTTGGTGAAGTGAAAGGTGAGAGTATGTGGCAGAGTTCTTGATTCCCTTTTGGCTGGACTGAGGCCAAGTCCAGTTCAAGTTGCTTTATATGGCACAGAAACATGGAATGGTTTAGGTAGGAAAAGACCTTTGAGCCCATAGAGTCATACACTAATTTAAGTAACTATTAATGTTTAAATATCCAGTATTTGCTGGGTCACTGAGAGTGTGAGCAAGCACCAAGCTGTAGCCATGCTAAATCTCTCTCCTGCTCTCTGGCCTGATGAATACTTCATTATTGCGATATATGGTATAAAATAATTCGTGCATGAGAATTAAAAGATTCCAAGTATTGTGAAACCGCCATCAGTGACAAGGGAAGAAACCAATTTGCAACAGAAAAAGAGATGTAATTATGGAATCAAGCAAAGATGGGCTGCCACCGAAGATGAGTCTGACAACTTCCCCGTGCTAAGCACCCGATATGCATCTCTGATAAGATGATATGGGTCGTCAGTCGTCAACGATGTGCATTCCCAAAGCTGATTCCTGTAAGGAGAATCAAGTATTCATCTCTTCCCAAAAAACTTCTCATCAGACCAGCAGCAAGAAACTACATGAATATGCTGAAAGATAACATCACCATCTGCACCCTGAAAAGCCCAGAAAAAGTATAAGAAGAGACCCCAAGAAAGCAGCATTTTTGAACCACTGAGTTTTGAAGCAAGACAGAGAGATTTCACAAGTGGTTTATCCAGCACTGAATGCCGGCCCAGTGCTGTTAGACTTTGCTTGTGGCTTTTAAGATTTTTATTTTGATCATAGAATAAATTCCTTTTAATTAGCAATTTGGCTGATTCATTTATAACATTATTCTATGTCAAGAGAAACAGCTTTTGGCAAGGGGGCCAGGGCTCCTTTCCCTCAGCTTCCCAAGAATACACCACAGCCTCCTGATCAGAGCACCTTCCCCAGAGAAATGAGCTGGTTTGCTTTGGCAGAAGAGGGCAGGGGTGACAATTTCCATGCTGTGCTACCGAGGCAGGTGTTTCTTTACCTCATCTTCCAGCCATGCCTTGCTGGAGCTCAGAGTCAGCTCGGCAGGAGGAGATCCTTAAACAATATGGACAGAGAACATAAAATCAACACATTGTGACAGGATGGGTACGGAGCAACCATTGTGATATGTGTATGGGTACCTGGGAAGAGCTGAGCCCTTTGCAGACACATCCAGTGACCGAATATTGTGAGAAATGACATACCGGCAACTTTGGTGCATGAAGTGAAGGACAGGCTGACACACAAGTACTGATACAGTTGCAGTTCTGAGGTACTCACAGTGACTGCCCTATTCCCAGCCAGCCCCTGCCTAACAAAATCAAACCAAATGTAACTTGGTTACATGTGAGGCTGCATTTAGAAAGCTGCAGCAGCTCTGGGCTATTTCAGATATCTGCAGTGAGGACAGGAGAGACAGCTGGAGTGGTAGTTTTGTTAGCTAAACTTATATAAATTGTCTCTTCCCATGAATCACAGCTGTCAGGCAGCAACGGGATTTGGGAGCCTGAGGGGTGAGGCTGTAAGGATAAATTGAATATCATGATTTTGGACCCAGAAATCTAAATTTCAGAAATATTTCCAAAATTTAGGAATAGAACATGTGTCCACATTTTTCTGTGGATCTAGTCTTTGGAGTATATGTTACATCATCCTTCAGCCTGCCACACTTCCAAACAGACCTGATGACATTTGCATCCTAAAAATTACAGGCAACAGACCCTTTATGAACTGACTGTGGGGTTATGTGTTGGTTAGTATCCAATAATTCCTGAGATCTAAGCCCAGATCTGTCATCTATTTGTTCCATTGCTCTGAAAGGAGTTCGTAAAAATAGCACCCGGGAGCTCTGTATCTATTGGAATTCAATATTTCAGTCTGGCAGCCTTGAAACCAAGAGTGAAGCATTGCTCTTTTAGCCAGTAGGGTGTCACCAGCTTCTGGGTCAGCTGGGAATGGGCACACTCTACATAATACAGGTGGTGACCTGACTCTCCTAGGTCGGTACTGCTCCAGCAATGCAAGGAGAAAGTGTTATTGAAATCAGTGGAATTATTTGCAAGAATAAGAATAAGTGACTTTGAAAGAGTGTACATTTTTTTTTCTCTTTCTTTTTCTCTCTAATTGTACAATCAAACATCCAGGGGACTAGTCACCGTCCTGCTGAAAGTTACAGCCTGTCTGGTCTTTATTGTCTGTTTTCAAAGATGATCTCATTCATCTACAGTTCCTTTTCCTGCAGTCCTCATTCTTCACTCTGAGTGCATCCTAGTCTTTTTATCATGTCCTATATGACGCAAGGCAATAAAACCGAAAATGAGGCAAACTGATTTATGGATTTGCCGGCAGGGTTTGTGCTGCTTCCACCAAGAGCTGCTAGGTGGCAATATCTTACCTGGAAAACCACGAGCTTCCAGCCGCCGTAGCCCTCCTCTGCTTCCAGCCGAGCTGGGACGTGCCTGGGCATCGCTCCGCTCCGAAAGAGGACAAGCCCTTGGAGCAGGACCTGCTGAGAGCTGCTTCCCTCACAGAGATCTTTACTGAGGTTTTCCAGACATAACTGCAGGGCTGAATCCTACTGGAAAATTTCTTTGTGAACCCAAGAGGAAAAATAAGAGGCAAGCCTGTTTGTTGCAGAGGGCGTTGTAAAAAGGAAATGTATGCTTCTATTGTATAAAGATAGCACTACCTCTGGGACTATCATATAGAATTTCATATTCTCGATTCTCTGAACAATACAAAGTTGAAAGTATGTGTTCAGCATGAAAAGATTTTCTCTACATAAACGATTAATTGAAATCCCCTGCATAGTCAATCATAATTGTTAATGAACCAGGCCAACTTTGGAACATTTGTATTGACAGCTGGGTTGAAAAACAGCTTTAATAAAGGTGGAGAAGATGTATTTCCAGATACATTTTTCAGTCATGCTACAAATACTTAAAACTGAGTCATCTTATGTATGTGTCTCAACAAGGACACTGAAAGAAAGTCTGGCTCATATTTGCATATTGCTTTCAACATGCAAAGTACTAAGTGATCTTCACTGAAACCATTTATTTCCCTTGGTCTGGCTGCTGGCAAAACCGAGGGCAGGGCTGTGTATGACAGTGCCGTTTTATGCCAGCCTCAAGTTTACACAATTACAGTTTGATGCCAGGGTAGTTTGCGGCTTGCTCAGTACTTTGGCCCAGCTGCCAGAGCTGGGTGCAGGTGAGGGGCACCTGGAGCCGGGGAGGCACAGCGGCCAGGAACAGGACAGCTGGAAAGAGCTCTCACTTAGGCTGACAGGTAAAATAGATGGATGTGAAAATGAGGAGCCCAAGCCTGTCCCTGCGGCGACGTGGACAGGGAGCTGACATCTCTCCTGGCTGCTGCGCTACAGCAGGCACAGCGAGTAGGGGCCCTGCCGCTCCAGGCTGGATCCTCCCGGCAGCGATTGGTATCCTAACCTGATCCACCTCAGGCGAGACCTTGTCCTGAGCCAGAGGAGAAACGAGGATCTTTATTACCCCGACTTGGACAGAAACACGGGGCTTGGCTTTTAGAGATGGAGGCGATCGGTGCAGAAAACAATAATGACGATCTGCTTATACAGTATTTAGCAACATTGGAGCTGACCAGGACCGTCTGCTTCAAAACTGCTTAAATTCAGGCAGAGTTCTCTGTGCTTGGGGTCATTTCTCCATGGCTGTGGTACGAAGACCTTTCCTGCCGGCCCCAAGTCAGCCCCGAGCTCCCAGGGGCTCAAGACGCTTTTAATCCTCTCGGCTCGGCGCGGGGCCGCCCCGACACCGCAGCGCCCGGGCCGCGGGCGGGCGGTGCGGGCCCGGCCCGGAGGCCGCGGCAGCGGTTCCCGGCGGGCCCCTTTCCCCGCAGCACCGCCCGCCTCCGCTGCTCCGCCGGCGCCGGGGCCAGGTCAGTGCCGGGGCCAGGTCAGTGCCCGGCCGCGGGGCTCCGCTGCCCCGGCCGCCCGCGGCCCTTGGGGGAAAAGGGACCTTTACTAGGGAACGGGGCTGCCGAGGCGGCGTGGGGCCCCGGCAGCGTCCGGGGGAGGGGCAGGCGCGGGGCGTCCCGGTCCCCGCGAGGCCTCGGGGCGCCCGGGGTGGCTCTATCCGTGCTGGAGAGGTCGGCAGTGCTTCTGCTTAGCCCTGACACCTCGAGTCTCGCTTTGGGAACAGCCGGTCACCGCCCATTTGGGCCCTGCTCGGCACTGAGCCCTGCCTTGACGGTTCATCTAACATAAGTAATTTTGAAAAAAAAACCCCAAAAAACCCCAAACCCTCAAAAAAGCTTCACTGGGTCAAACCACGTGCAACAGCGCAGTTGTCGGGATTTTGGCATCGCAGGTTAGCACCAAGAAATGTCTGCTGGGGAAGTAGCTTCCACCCCTCGGTCCCTTGAATCTTCACGTTCTTCCCAGGGTGGTACCTTGCAGGGAGGTTGCCATTGCTTCCCGAATTTCAGTGTGTGGAGCCAAGGAAGCAGGTGACAGTCCTGGTATGGTGTTATTAAGTTAGTTCCCAGTGCTATTACGGGCTGACAGAATTGTGGCTTTTTGGCCAGTTCAGGACTTGGTATATGGTTTTTGGTGTTGCTGTCGGCAGGAGCATTTGTGGGTGGTGGTGGTAAGGAGAGAATAGTGAAAACAGTGAATTAAGTGGAATTCAGAATACTTGTTGACTACAAAAGTTACGTTTTTCAAGGCAACCATTGGGAAAGCATCAGTATTTGCCATTACAGCTAGAATTGAATTCATATTTTTATGGTTTGGGATTTGGTGACTGAAAAGCAAATGGTGGGTTGGTTGTGGTTGTTTCCATTCCTGTGAGGTTGTGTATCTGCTCTCCTTGAAGTTCTCTAAAATACACCTAGTGGGTAATGAACTTAAAAGAGTTTTCTGTCACTGTTAGAAAAGCTCCTTTGATGACAGGTGTGAAGAGAACCGCTTTGGATCAAAGCATTAAAAAATAAAGGGCCCTAGTTCTTTTTGCAGAAGATAACAGATTCTTGCCCTCTGCCGTGAAACTCAAAATCTTTTACTCACCATGGGACCAAAATCAAATATTTTTAGATATTGTCATTTGTATTTATGGAAAAGCTTCCTTTGTCAGCTGTTTTGCATCCTTAAATGCCATTCTTTTTCTGTGGACTTCAGTATGTTTCTTTGTGATTTTTTTACTGTTCTTCAAAATAATTAAAATGTGATTAAAAGAGAATGTAATTGTTTAGGGATAGGAAGACAATTCACATCTAAACTCTAGCCTACAGAGATCATTAAAAAATACAAAACTAAACAAAGAACAAATAGTTTGGAAAGCCATAGCTTTCTATGCCCAGAATTGGGCTGCTCAGAAACAATGAAAATAACAAGAAACAAAAGAGAGATAAAAGCAGAAATGAGGTGTAAATGGTCAGCCATCTTAAAATTGAAACTACAAACAAGGTTTACTTACAGTTTACTTACTTTTCTTTCCCCCAGTTAATTTTTATTTCCCATGTACATTATTTGATGCCATTTCAGTTAGTTAATTTGGACATGTTCTCACTTCTTGCACTCTCAGCTTCTGGATGGATAAACTTTGTTTCTAATGCTGACATCTAGAATGTAGGAGGCCCAAATCGTTTGTTCTCTCAACAGTAATATAGAGGCTAAAAAAATGTCCTTTAAAATACCAGCTACTTTTAAAGCCTGTTTTTAGAAGAGTCATAAGGTTTTTAAAGTAACTTGCTGAACTGGAGCGACTTTTGATCCCATCTAATTTGTTTACAGTGCCGGTATCAGAGACAATGTACTAAAAATTTGAACAGGGCTCAGCAAGTTTGAAAGACATGACATTTTGAGAAAGGCGTGAGGGATCAGTCCCCTAGCTGGGGATGCAGCTCATCTCCTCCTCATCTCCCCAGCTTTGTTTTGTTTCTGTATTTGCATATCATGTTTTGTCAGTAGGTTTTCTGCTGGTGATCTCTTAGCATGCTGATGATCTGCTCACTGCTTGCTTTCAGCAGTGAGAAAGCCAGCTGGAGAAGTGACTGCCCTCAGCTTCATCTGATATTATTATTAGAGTGGGAGAACCTGTTGGACAAGGTGTTTAAGTTAACCTAGCCCACGCATCATGGAAGGAAAGTAGAGAGAAGGATGAGTGGATGAGGTAGGTGGAGGGCTCTGTAACCTTCGGGTGAGGGGTGGTGACAAACAACTGGCAACAGAGGGATCCTGTATACATTCTCCCTACTACGCCTTTCTTCTGTGTGAAGGCAGGGTCTAGTGACTCCACTGTGAGACCAAGCTGGCCACCTTTTGTTTTTGAATCTCTTCTCTTTGTCCAACGTCAGAATTTATTTTCTTTTTTTTATTCCCCATAATTGCCCACCAGCCCTCTGTCCAGGGTTACAGTCGGTTGTTGTTCTTTTCACTTGTTTTCAAACTACTTTTTTTTTCCCTACAAATGGGCTATTGTCATGCTTTGTTTCTCCACCACTCTGCCTTTTCATCTGCTTTCATGCTGTGGGGTCAGTTGTGCCAGCCCTCAGTACTGGGCCACCACTTGCTTTCCATTGATTGGCCACTGCAGGAACCTGGTGAGGCATCTGCCAGTCATGGTCACTGCTCCTAGTACAGGTGAATGCCTTCTAAAGTGACTGGTAAGCCACCCACACAGGGTTGAGTTGTGTGTCATCGTCATCCTCAGTTCACATCTTCTAACCCTTCTTCCCTGTCTTTGCACTTTGGTGCTTGTCGCTGAAATTGTAGCTGCCAAAGGTCTTCATCAAGTCAGGTTCTCTTGTTCCTCTTGACCAAGTGCCCTTGATGCCTTTGGCAGTATCACAAAAGTGCTTTTCTAATTCTTTTTTTAATAACATTTGAATATTTTCTCCCCCCTGAGCTTTATTTTGTGGATTTCGTCTGTTGACTCCCTTTATTTCTGTTTTGCTTAATCTCAGTGTGCCTTCATCCAAACCCAGAAATTCAGTTGTTACGGTGCATAAGCCACTATATTCAGTTGATGGGTTTTTTCCAGTATTTATATCTGTACATCACACCTGTCACATCCTGCCCCAGATGAAAGGGCTTGCTTATTTCTCTGATGTAATGAAAACATATCCCTGCATCTTTTTTCCCCATTTTCTTTTCCCCTAACTTGTGTCAATAATTCAGGCACCATTTTTGAACTGGAATTTTCCTTGCTCATGTATTTTAACTTGCTGATTTAACTTGCTGTGTAGTGCAGTGTTTCTCGTTGGAGCATACAGCTCCTAGGATTTAGTTCTCTGTTTTGTCCTAGTTCTTCTACCCTTTCTTCTAGAAAGTTCCTACCTACAGCCCTTACCTCTTACTTTGGCCAGGTATCTTTATGTTCAGTGACAATTGCAACTGCCAGTTGCTGCCAGCATTGCTGGAGGTTGCTGTTTGATACATCATGTGTTACAAGACAAATTTGGGTTGCAACAGAGTGGTGGTAAATGGCAAGGACAAATACCCTTGTTCAAGACTAATTTCTTGAAGAATCTACTCAGGTAGGGACTATTGATATTGTTGTCCCTGTTATTACTATGTTTTATTAACATTGTCAGGTCTGAATTTTACCTAGGCAGTTACCAGAGGCTGTTAGGAGGCCTCTGGTACATCTGTGTGCACAAAAATAGATAGATTGTGAGTGCCTGCATGCAGATACATGTACTGCTCTTGTAGATAGTGTGCTGCTCTTGCATAGTGTGTGTCAGCTCTTTGTACTGAGCGCTGGCATTCGATGTGTTTATATGAACCTACAGTCTGCTGCCCCACAGGCAAGGGTGTTACAAAATCGCTTGAGTGCCAAATGGGATTTAAACTGTTGTTTTATGTAAGAGGTACAATAACTGTGGAATGAGCAACTATTGATGTCCATGCTGTTGGCTTCTCTCTTAGTTGTCACCAGTGATATATAAAGCTGTAGCACTTAAAACATATGAAAGATGCTAATTGACCACTTATTCCTATACTGTCAGGGGTTTTTTTTCTTCATTGTAGGAACTGTGCATAAACTGCCTTTGCTACAGATGCTAATGGGTATAGCATGTTCCTTTCTTAAAATTAGACTAAGACACAATTTCTGTAAGTATGGATAAATAGATGTGATTATGTTAAACTGAAAATCTGAAAATTTCGGTGTTAATAAATATCTCCTGGCTGGTCCTACAACATCATAAGTTACTGCAACATCTTTCTTTCACTGCTTTTACTCAAAATATAGAAATAATCAATCAGTCATGCAGTAGATTGCGAGTGCTCCATACTGATTGAAATTTTGCATGTTGTTTGTCAGATATCAGCAAAAATCCCTTTAGACTGAGAGAGCTCTAGCTCTTCCTGTTATGCTTTTCCTGAGTGGTTAGCTCAGTCAGACTGAACTGTTAAAACAATCTTATTTTTATTAAAAAATAGTATTGGGCACTGACCAGTACTGTAGGAGATGGTTGTAAAGAAAATAATTCGAAGATTATACCTTGCATGAGTCATTAATCATGAGTCATGATCAGCAGGCAGTGATGTCCAATTTGTTTTCTAATCCTGCACTTGCTGCTGTTCTTTATTACCATAGTGATAATATTAAAGAGCTGTTAATGCATATAACCACGCAGTTGAAAATGACAGACTCTTTTTTCATTGGAATAAAATTTCCATATCTTAAGTCTGTTTTGCTCAGTATATTTCTTGTCATGAGAAATTCAGTAGTGTATAAAAGTCATGAAAGAAGTTTAAGTCATCAAGTGGTTAAGTTAGCAGATCAGCCTTTTCTTCCCCCTCCTCTTTGCTTTCAAGCCAGTCATTGGTGCTTCCTAGATAATTCCAGCTACTCTGTTTTTGTATGAGAATTGGGGACACTTTGTAATCATTAAAAATTGGGAGCTGATTGTTCAAGGTACACTTTACAAGGAAAGACTGCACTGTCCATGTATTTTATGTTTGTTCTCTGCTGAGCACAAGCTAGTAGCTGGATGGAAAGTTTTATTGCATTAATATATGCTGAGGAATGACTACTGAGGTTTTAGAGAAAAGGGAAGGCTGTCTCTCTCTTGAGAGCCTGAATATAAAAAGAACCAATTAGAAGAAATGAGCTTTAGAAACCCATTTTCACTCTTTAAATAAAATTTTAAAAGCTCTGCAAGGTGGAGGCTGAAGTGTTGCAGACTGTTAGAATGTGCATAGATGGAGAGTGTTTGGGTGTAGCAGCAGTCAGGGATTTTTTTATGAAGTAGTGAATCTTCAATTAGATTTTAAACTTGATTAAATTTTGTAAGTAGTTTTATTAGTTTATGCTTTGGAAAAGTTCATCCTGACAGGTTAAAACCTGGTTTGTCAACAGATATTAAAAAATCATCCCCTTACAATTTCTTGTGTAGATGATTTTATAATGCATAGATTTGTGTGGGCCTTACTAGTTTCTTTGTGCTGAGCTTGTGAGATCCTGTTGTATTGGTGGGTGCAGTTTGGCAGGACAGGTGTGAATCTGCTGGCATAGATGGCTCTCCACAGTTGCCTGATATTACTGCATCTTCCTTCCATACTGTGGTTGCTCTGCTAACTGCTCCTCCCTTTGAATGAGGACTATACCTGCACCAACAGAAGCATTTTCAAGTTTAGTGTAGGATGGTGCAGCCACTGACAAGATAAGTGTTCACCTGACAGGGTTGTTCACTTGTTTAATTAGGAGCTAATTGTGTGTAGTTTTTAATGTGCATTTACTTAATCATGTGTAAATAATAAAGGTTTTCAAAAACGTTGAGCCTGTAAACTGTAAGATACCTTGAACACGGCATACAATATAGCTGTCACCAAATTCTGTCTCAGTGAATGTGCTTGTGTTCTGAGTTCACCTTAGAAAAACTTTCCAACAGCTGCTTGCCAATTTTGAAACGATCGTGTTTCTGCCAAATATGATTCAGAAACAAAGAAGGTCTTTTCCCAGTTATCAAAAAAAAATGAGCATCTGCCATGTCTGCTGAATGGCCAGGCCCATTAAAAAGTACATTGGGGCAAAGGTGGGACTACTCTATCAAATTGCAAAATAACAAGCTTTTTTTTTTTTTTTTTTTTTTTTTTTTATGTCCTGTGGGGGTTCTTTTGATTCCCATTCTGATTGGTTTCTAAGATGACTTTATTTTCAAATCAGCTGTTTCCAGTTCAGGCTTTACTCAGTTTCTTTCAGGTCACTTGTAAACCACTTTCTCCAGCAGACCCATTTCTAAAGGCAATACATTAAGGCAGAGATGCAGCTCAAGTGTAATATATGATAATTACCTTCTTGTTATTTCCTGATCTGCAGTCATACACTATAGAGTAGAAATAGCAAAAGAAAAAGCCATGGGTATACTGGTACACAGAAATAGTTTACAAGTATTATTACCTGTGTAAAAGGCAAGAATGGTGCTCAGTGCATAATAATGTTGCACACTTCTCATCCTTTGGAGCACTGCACAAATTCTGTGCCCAAATGAGGTCAAGTCAAAGTGCTACTGGGATGACTGGGAAAAGCACATAGCAGTCAGGGGCTAGGCAGACTAATTAGTTTTAAGATGGGGTGTGACAACTGTGTTAATGGAATTAGGTGAAGGGGGACAGACTTTGATATAAGAATGATCTTCAGCTGTTAATTTTTAAGTTCTTCAAGTATTTCTCTCAGGAACATCTTGCTCTAATAGTTGCTTACAGAAAAACAGGACATCCAGATCTTGAAAGCTGTGGGATTTGATAGGATTTTTCCTCCATTATAGGTGTGGTGTTTGGGGGTCTTGGTATTTTTTTAGAGGGAAGGGTGAGGGAGGGTTTGGAAAATTAATACACAGTAAATCGGTCTAGTGGAATACATAAGAGTCTTACTATGGTTCTTGAGCCTCTTTTATGTTCTGCACACAAATACTTTTCTGGTAAATTTTACAAGGAAGTCTTTTAAAAGGTGCTAATATCTGTGCTAACTACTAAAATCACTCCATAAAACTCCTTCTGTTTACTTTGTGGAGGTAGATTCAAACCAAGAATTTTGCAAATATAGTTTGCAGTAATTTCTGTCAAATGTTATGATTGTATCACCTGTATATTAGTTTCTGCTGTCATACTTCCCTCTTTCTCAGAGGATTGCAGTGGATTTCAAAGGAAATTTCCTGATTTTTTTTCCCCTCACTCCATGTATTTCCAGAAATGGCCCTTGCTCTGTGGAAGAACTTATTTAAGACTACAAAGAAAAGGATACTACAACAGAGAAGGTTGTCACTGTATAATGGTGCTCATGGCTATGAGGAAGAATTGATAAAGAAGAAACTTCAGCAGTTTTCTGGTGGATCCATCAACCTTTCCAAAGAAAACAATGGCATTGGAATACTTACTTTGAATAACCCAAAGCTAATGAATGCCTTTACAGGTATTAATTAGTTGATGGGATTGCTAGTTGGTTTTGGTTTTTCTCTTGTTCGATTACCCGTTTTGATATTTTGCCTAAAGAAAGTGAAACACTCTGCCTTACCATGTCTTAGTTAAAAGAATAAATGTGTAAGTTTTGTTGAGATGTGCAGCAAATGTGTCCAGTGTTTTCCGTAGTAACTTTGCTATAAATGGCGCAAAAATCGAAGAAATTCTCAATGGCACAGAGGCTGTCTTGCAGAATGTGCTTCTCCCCGTGTTGTTTAAGTGTTAGCACGATTCTGCCACTGAGCTCTTTCTTGCATCTCCTCTCATTTTGTCGTCACTGCTGTGGAAATATGGAAGGCATTTTTGTGGGCATGAGAAGATGCCACCTCTCTTTTGTAGGTGATGTAGAAAGAAAGACTGAGTTTACTTGTTGGTTCTTTACCTAAAGGCTTCCCTGTACCTGCATCTTCTGTAGTTTGGTCTTTTCCACTTACCTAAACTGGCTTCCATTTCTTCTTCATTTGCCTTATGTCTTAAATATCAGTAACTGGTTAATTAAAGATCAGATGAGCTGTGTGTTCTCAACTGTTGCAGGTCAATGATCTATTTAATATGCTTTTACACTGGAGAATACTTAGCTGTCAAAACCAAGTGCCCTATTTTATTAATCTTGTATTATGAGAGGTTTTTGTTCTCCAAGTTGAGTATATTTGCTGTCTCTTCTTAATTATCTATATTATTCCAATTTATGCCACTCTCTTCAGATATGAGTGGCACAGGTTCAGGGCGTGAATCCAACTGAGCTGGAGCTGTGCATAAGCCTTTACTGTAAGAATGTTTTTATCTGTTAATCTTTTGAAGTAGATACATTTGTGTCATCATGCTAATTCCTTTGTTGCTGTTCTGTCTTCCTGCCCAGTTCTCGCTGTTCTTTTGCTGTGAGCAAGCATTTTGCAACACACTAGCAAAGTATGCCCTTTACACACAGAATATCAATCTACTCTTTCCACTAGTCATTGTTAGCTGAAAGGAGCCTAAGAGAGCAGCAGAACTGGTGGTAATGCACCTAGATGTTTCTGCATTCTCTTTTGTTTTGCTTAAAAACCTCATGTATAAAATTGTTACCTAACTTAAGAAGTTGTAACTAGAAGATGCTAGCATAGAGATTGTCCTTCTGCATGCCTCCCTGTCAGCATATGTGCTGTTATACAATCATAATTACATAGTTGTTTCTCCTTTTTCTACAGATTGGTTTCTATTTTTGACTCAAAACAGAACTGTGCAATGTACACCTTGTAGACTGTGTGCTTTTAGCTTATTTGTTGTGGAAGTTGAAAGGGGCATGTGAATTGAGCTGTAATGGCAAAAGGAGAGAGCAGACTGGGTTTTTCTGCTCTTTGAAGATCAGGAGTGATAAAAGTCAAATTGCTAAAACCAAATTTTCATAGAAATTTGCAAATATGTTCCTATGTGCTTCCAGGAGCGGGTGAGAAGTGGTTGGTGGCAGTGCTGAGCAGGTGCAGCTGCCATTTAGGCAACTGATAGTTGTTACTTGCCTATACAATGTTCTGTGTAATGTTAATGTGCTGAAATTATATCACACATCTGGAGTCAAGCACCCAAAATTAACATTTTCTCTCTGGCTCAGTTAGTTGTCTGTAAAATAATCTCTTCTCTCCTTATGGGACTGCTGTGAAAATAACTTACTAGTGTATGTCAATTAGATGCTCTAGTAGCAAAGAGGAGCTACAAAAACCACTGAGGAAATGAATAGCTTTTTTGTTGTGGATCTTGATTAGCATATAACAAATGAGCCATGGGATCAAGCAGTTCTGTTTTACAGCAGCGTGTAGAGCCCCATAGAGAGCTGTACTCCCATTCTGCTAGGCAATAGCCACAAAAAATTGCTCTGCAAAATCTTAGTGTCACGTCAAGAGATGCTGCTTATTTGTCCTGTACACCTCTGCTAGAGACTTTTGTTTTTATGGGAGGGAGAGTAGAAGCAAAATCAGGCTGGGCCTCTCACTGCTGCAGTGAATAGTATGGCATCTTAATTTTTTACTGATCTTAATTTAATTTTTAACATTATTATCTCTAAAATGCAGTTGCTGAGAAACTCCCAGGAACTCCCAATCCTATGCCTTCAGTTGTGTATCAAATAATGCTCTTTAAGGGGCAGGGTTGGGTGTGCTACCCCCTGAATTGCCTCAGCAGTACCTGGTTGACTTCAGCATCCAGAGCCTGTAGATACAGCTACCTCCCCATCAAATTCTGTTGATTCTGTGTCTCAGAACTTCTGAATAGTGGCAAATCTGAATTTATATATCTGTGCCTGCTCCCTCTAGAAAGCTGAAAAACATTATTAAACTTTTGAGAGAAATTCTGTTTTCCAGGCATTTACTTTATATAGCAGTTTTTAATCTCAAAGGAATTATGTTTATTCTAAGCTTGAGCAACTCATGAAATCAAAACCAGAACAAAATTGTTGGCAAATTGCTAATGGGCGATATGGAGCTTGTTATGCCTTTTTTTTTCTCTTCTTAATTGGAATCTGATAGCCACCTGTTTGAAATGGTCTCTTTGGAAACAAATGCTAATAATGTCAGTTTAAGCCTGGTAGAACCAATTTCAGCAACCCAGCCTCTCACTGAAGTAAACTTGAATGTAGTTTAAAAGAGAAGAAAGCTAGCCTGTAGGAATTAGAAAATAATGATGGTAATGTTTTACTTGAAAATAATGAATGCTTTACTTGAAAACATTTGTTCTCAGATTATAGTTAAGATGTAAACAAATTATTATTTATTATTAATTCTGTAAAGAGCATGAATGTAGTGGTATCACATACTGAAAGACTAAGATTGGAAGAGAATGAGGATTTGCTTTAGTGTTATGCCCTCTCCATTATATCAAACATCAGGAACTATATCTCTTGATAAAATAATAATTCAGTGTTGTCAGGAATGGAAAAGAGCCACTTGCAGGAGGACAGAACAGGCTCTGGCCAGTGTCTCTTGTCCCCTGCTATTGCATGGAACAGGCTCATATGGGTCCTGCGTTTTTTCAGTTAACTGGATTCTTGGCTTGGAATACCCTGTGGAAAGATTCTTCAATACCTCACCGCTTTGCCTGTTAAAAGAACCACAAATGGTGGTTCTGCTGTGTTTGACTCTAGCAAAGCTTGAATGCCAGCCCAAATACCTTTCTGTTAAGAAGACTAAAAAAGGCAGATATGCAACCAGTGAAATCCACAGGGGGTTAATGCATACCTGTTTGAACAGCAACATTTGCAGAAAAGTTGTTGAGTGTGCCATAAGGCTGGAAAGGCATTTCAAGTGAAGACCCACAAAAATCACATCCAGGCCTAGTTCTGCTCAGTATTTTCATTCCTGGCTTGGATGATGAAACAGGAGATGAAATGCTGAAATTTTCAGGTGACCCCGCATTAGGAGAGCTTGCAAGAATATTTTTTGGAGTAGAGGAGAAGCATTCAAAGCGATCTTGATTAGCTGCTACAAAGAGCTCAAGATGATCAGGGTGAAATTTAGTGAAAGCAGATGTAATGTGCCACATACAAAATGCATGACCAAATTATAAATACAGAAGGGAAAGCAACTGGCAGAACTGTTGGGATTTTTTAGAGGATCATACTATGTACTTGAGAGTGGGTGAAAAAACCCCAATCCAATGCTATTCTGGTGTATAATATGTAATGTCCACTTAATTATTGACCACCTCAGAAACATTGTCAAACTGTGTTATTTCAGTGGCTGAGACCAAGCCTAAGAGGTTAATGCTTGACCGAGTGCTCACTCTTGAGTGGTACTGGGAAGCTTACTTCATGATGAACTGTAAGAAAAAAAAAGCCAGGAAGAGAACATGAATGTCTCATGGAATAGCTGCTAATGGGAAATTTCAGAAGAGAATGTGTCCTGTGCATGCAAGTGTAGAGTTAAAAAAGCAACACTTGGCAGAGGAGAGAGGAGAGGGCTCACTCAGAGGAGAGAGTCCTTGAGAGTGTGAGTCAAAAGCACATTTCTATCTGAAGAATGTGGGCCTGTCCACCTAAATTCTTGTTGAAGAAGGGTAAAGCTGGGAGTGTCATCAGCCTGTATGTACCCTGCTTTCTGAAATTAGGTTCTGTAAATGTTTTCTATTAAGTATAAAACTGGACAGAGTCATAGGCATTCAGAGAGGAAGAGCTTTAAATTAATGCAGGTATGCTCCATTGTTGTAGAAGATGCTGCTGTCGACAATGAGCTCTATAGAAGCAGGAGTTTGAAGAGTTCCATGTCAGGAAGGGTACTTAAGCAAATATGATGTTTATGATGTTTTATGATTAACTGTGTGTTTAAACAACAAATAAAAGGCTAGTACTCTATGATGATATACTTTATAAAGGGAGTCTTTTTAGAAAGGATCCTTTGTTAACATAGACTGGTTGTGCCTTGAGCTCACCTTGGACATGATTCTTTTCTATGTCAGTAACTTCAAAATGACTAGTTGGACAGATCTGGATGGATACATATGAATTCATATGTCCTGAATGTATGCAATTGCAATCAGAAATAAATCAGGTAGAGGGTTTTTCTTTGTTTGTTTTGTTTCATTTTGGAGCTTTTTTGAGTGTAACACAAATATCCTCCATACAGAATATCCTTCGAAATTTTAGGAAGTGCATCCTTGGAGAGCAAGTGTATGTCAGTGATTGTGTGCTGGATTTGAGATGATACTTTTTGTGATTTTAAGCCCATCACTTGTTTACTCTAACATGGTTTTGCTGGTGGAATGTAACAAAAAACATGATGGTTATAATAATTTCCTGTTAAAGTTTTTTTCTCCATTCTTGTGGCAGGTACTATGATGGTAGAACTCCAGGAGAGGGTAACTGAACTGGAAAACTGGAAAGATGGCAAAGGTCTTATAATCCATGGTGCAGGAAACACTTTTTGCTCGGGATCTGATTTGAATGCTGTCAAAGAAATATCCAACTCCCAGGTGAGTATTAATACACATTAAGATTTTGTAGAAAAATGAGTTTTTTGAGATTCTTTTGAGACAGAGGTGTTACACTATGCTTCTGCTGGAATTTTACATGCAAGTCACAGAATGGAGCTTTAATGGTCAAAAAATGCTGTCAGTCCGTTCAAGCCATGATTTAAGTATTATTGTAAGTGATTCATAACTCTAAATTCCTACATTATATGTTCTTTTTAGCCTTTTCTTTTAAAAATGTCACTTCAGTTTCTCACAGCAGTTTATGGCGAATTTACACGTCAGATAAACTGTGCTTCTATAGTTTGACCTTTAGAAACAGATAAAAGTAATAATTTCTCATATTCTAAAGTTAAAAAAAAAGAAATTTAAGTTAGCATGGCTGCTATTGCAGAAAGGTTTCTATTTTACCAAAACTGTGTTTGGACCTGCATGAAATGGCAGAACAGATGCAATTCTTGTGCTGTGAGTCTTGTGTGTGACTATGAAGTTGAAGAGGTTGGGGTTTGATGGCAACATTTTGCTCATGCCACTCATTTGGACAGCTTTCTCATGTAGCTACCATTCTTTCTGTGGATTAATATATGGACTTGGCAATGTGTGAAATAGGGCTTTGCCAGCTGCCAGGGAAGAGGGTCTTCTGTGCTCTCTTACGCCTGGTTTGCAGTTGTGGTGAGTGCCAATCCTCGTGCTTTTTTGTGGCCACTGCAAGTTTCAGGATTTAACCACATAAATGAAACATTTAATTTTTATTAAATTAATTGGCCCTTTCACTATGAGCATGAACACAAAAACTGATTAATCTGATATTTATCTTTAGTGATGACTTTTTTTTCTGTTGCTGAAATGAAATATCATAAACTCCACAATGTCTAAGATTTTTTTTTTGCCTGATAAAATAAAGAGGACAGTCCAGTTTTCAAAGTGTATAGGACACTTTGTTTCCTTTCTGGAATGCCATGGTGCTTTTCTTAATAAAGAAATGTCATGCTTTATAGATATAAATGGATTTGGGGGAAGTTTTCATCTGGATATTTTGTAAGCACTGGTGATTTTTAAAATATAGATGTATATGTGATTTTTTTCTAAATGGATTTAAAAAAATTTAATGTGCAATTCTCCACTTTGAGCATTATACCAATAGAAAAGGAGCTGAAGCCAAGCAAGGTCAGTTATTTTCTTATTTGCAGTCTTGGCTTTCCTTCAGAATTCTGCATTCGTATTCTCTCTGTATGCTTATACAAATTACTTGGAGCCACTGCAGTGGCAGAGAGGGCCTTTGCAGGGATTAGGTTCAATAACAGGTACACTGGGCAGAATGAAATGTATATGTGTTAGTTATAACTTTGTTGACAATTCTCTGCACAGAATCTAAATCTCATGCTAGTATTGAAATTAAAGCCTAAGAGCCACTAGAAATGCTCCAAGAATAGTTAAACATAGTTACTTTTCTATTTCCCTTGGAAGGTTCAAGTTTTCTGTCCACAGGCATCTCCAAGCCAAAAAAACCACCCAAAAAAACCCAACAAAAAAACCACCCAGAAGTGAATAGCTTCATGCCTGAACTAGTGGGTCTTTCATAGCGTCACAGAATATTCTGAGTTGGAAGGGACCTATGGGGATGATTGAGATCAACTTTTAAGTGAATGTGTTGAACCCACAATCTTGATATTAGCACCATGCTCAAACAACTGAGCTGTGCTTTATATATATATATATATATATATATTAGGCTTTTTTAGCCCATAGCTTTTAGTAATCGCAGAAAACACTTTTATCCAACCAGTTGGTTGAGGAAGGACCCTATTTTTCATAATTTTCGGTACAGTTTGCTTTTCTCTGTGGTGCAGAATAGGCAGAATAATGGCCAAGAATGCTGAAGAATTTTCGTGCCCCCTAGTGGCTCTTTGTCTTCCTCTTCCACTTCATTCTTTTTCTTTGTCCACCTTCTCCCATGTTCAATCGTTACTAACTCTGAAGCAAGCCTAGATCCCCTGCCTGTTTTTCTTTTCTGAGTGCTAGCATT
Organism: Brachypodius melanocephalos; assembly: GCA_013398615.1. Lineage (NCBI taxonomy): Eukaryota > Metazoa > Chordata > Aves > Passeriformes > Pycnonotidae > Brachypodius > Brachypodius melanocephalos. The sequence goes on from VZSR01003807.1 coordinate 20,154,355, forward strand.
ACATAACCAAATCACAGAAGGTAAATGAATAGTGGAATTTAAATTAAAAAAAAATATTTTTCCTTCTGTCTTTATAAGGCTTTGTAAGCTGTTGCCAGAGCGAGAACCTCATTCTGGAGTGAGATTTGAAAAGTTGCCTACCTGAAAAGCAAGAATAGCACTTGAAATAACAGCTCAGAGGAAGAAGCACAAAGGAAAATTTTGCTTTCCTTGGTCCCTGTCTAGAAGCCCTAGGACAGAGATTCCCAAGCATAAGCTGTGGAGGGAGGACTTTGGAGCAGTTGGAGATAATCTGGAAATACTGTTCTGTCTGTAGTGAAAATGGATTTGAAGCACTTGCAGCAGTAAGAGCCAGCGTTACAGTTTTCTACTTTATGAAGGTGACTTTCTTCTTCCCTGACTCTCCTAGGCCCACTCCAAGCTATTAATCCTTTTTTTCCATATGTAGTGCATTTTAGTGCATTTTACCTCCCTTTCTGCTACTTAGACATCTTCTTACTTCAAGGACAGTATTAGAGCTGCAAATATAATTATTCTACTAGACTGTAGTAAACACTTCTTAGTCAGATCATTTTATCTCAATAGTAGCCTTATTTTTCTTGTCAGGGAGGTTTGAAGGGTTTATTTGCCAGGACTCAAGCAATTGCTTTTTTTTTTTTTTTTTTTTTTTTTTTTCTGAGTGTTTTCTGTGCAGGCATTTTTTCCCCCTGGGCTACACAGTAATATCTCTACCACCTGAGAGAATGAAAAGTTTTATTTTTATCTGCTCAGACATAAATGTGTTTTTCAAGTTTGTCTGTTCTGGAATGAGTCTTTAATTACCATTTTGGATTTTGTCATTGAGAAGGCCAGTTTGAATGCAAGGATTCTGCTGTGATGAAGTGAAAAATCATGTTCCTTGAAGAGGTTTTGTGCAGCTTCATCCTGATGGTTGTAACATAGGAATTGTGCAAGTCTGTGTCTGAGAACTGGTACCAATATGTTTGTGTGGGCTTTGAACTTAGCTACTAAGGCAGCTGTCATGAAGGGTTTGACTGTTCTTTAGTTTGGAATGGAAATATTGCTACTGTTCTTAGGGGATGCAGGAGGTGGCTACGGTGATAACTTAAAAGCCTCTTTATAAATCAACATGCTAAAATTTTCAAGCAGCCCTTTAGTGTAGTAAAAACTAAATATACTGGTTCTTGTGTAGCAATTGTCATAGCACTCACATCTGCCAGAGATCTGTGCCTAAACATCATAAAGCTGGTTGTCTTTGGGCAGAGTAGCTCTTGGGAATACATAATTAAATGGACAATAAATCACCTGAAATTGGCCTACTGTTATTTCAAGGTTTTATTCCAAAGATGTACTAGAGACTTAATGCATATCTTTTCTTTACCTGAGGTATGAGTCAGAGGCTTTTAATTCAGGCAGATTCTCTAACTTGCCAACTTCTGTAAAACTGTGTTTTAGAAGTTAGTAAATTCTGGTAAAGACATGTTGGATTTGGTTTGTTTGGATTTTTTTCTTTATTATTTGAAAGATGAGCTGAAATTTTTACTTACTGGTTTTTTATTTCTGTGATGTCAAAACATAATTCTTTTCTTTAATCTGGGATAAATAATATGTGTGGTTGAATTCAGTATGTATATGAACATGGTGGTTCTGGATCATTTAGCCCAGTTATTTGTCAAGTTCCTGATTAATTCAAGATATCTGAGAAAGAGGATAATAACAGGGAAGGCAGATTTTGTCTCAGAATATTTTCTTAGCCACAGCAACTTGTGACTAAGACTTCTAGAGCTAGAGGTGTTGCCTTCTGTGTAATAACCTTTTGTTGCTGTTCCTGTTGTGAGTTTATGTAGTTGTTCTTGAATTCGTGTAGAAGGTGTAATGCCCTGCTGCCAAGTGTTCCACATTTTAACTACACGTTGTAGGAAGATATATTTGTTTTGAGAGTATTTGATTTGGAACCCTTTAGTTCTTGTATTGGATTAGAAGGAAACAATTGTATCTTTTTCACTGTTGGTTGCAAGGAGATGTAAAACATAAAGGATGAGAGATGAGAAGAATCTCCTTTCTGGTTTGTTTTTTTATTTGTTTTGGTGTTTTATGGTCTGGTGCTTTTGGGTTTTTTTTTAGCTGAAATACTTTTGGCCCAAACAATAAAAGATTAAATTGATAAATTGTATCTTGTCTAAAACTTTATGGATTTGGGACAGTAAAAAAGTATGTAGCACACTGTGGCTCTGTACAGAATTTAAAAACTCAGATTTATGGGTCTTCTACTTGAAGTGAGAAGAGGAAATTAAGTGGGAATGCTAAAATTTCACAACATAGAAATTCAGTATTACAATTACTTTAACAGTGGCTTAATTATAGCTGAAATTTATATAAGTCAATTGAGTTCTAATTTTTTCTAATCTGATTTATACTAGATTTTCTATTTGTGCATAGTGGGGTTGGGCTAGAATTTGGTCAACATGATCCAAAGAGACACAACCCAGCTGAAGCAGATATAAAGAATGCTTACTCTTGTCTACTCCATCTATGTGTTTAATTGCTTCACATTAAGATCACTTAACATTTTTTAATTTCCTATTCATTGTAGGATGGGATGAATATGTGCATGTTTATGCAAAACACCTTAACCAGACTTATGAGGTAATATATTTTGTTTACCTGTTTATGAAGTAATTATAAGTGTCAGAGTGTATTTTGGCTAGTTCTTTAACAAGATGCTTAAAGTTAAATACATAGTTTTATGTGTGTAATTTTGAATCCCAGACCTTGTATTCTCACATGTTAATCAGGTAGGTATTTATGGATTTAAATTAGACCTTAACATTTTGCAACTATTAGACTTTCCAGAGACTGGAACAGGGAAAAAAAACCACCCTAGACTCATATGTGTAGAGCTAGGAGATACCTAGAGTTAAGGAAATCTAGGCCTTCAAATTTTCTGAAATTCAACTTCTCTAACTCAGTGGAAGTCAGTAGCTCTTAAATAACAAGCAGCAACAGGTTATGCAGCCTACATAGGTAACATTTATTTGATATATTTATTTAATCTTCCCACTTCACAAGAGGAGTGTAGTCAGTTCTACCATCTGGTACTTCTTTCTTCATACCTTTCCTTTAGGCTTAGCTTCCCTTAAGCTTCCCTTCACGTTTCTGTTAAACCCATTTGTGGTAGAGTCTGTGTTTTTCTGCTCGGAGCTCTTTGAAGATGAATACTCTTTGTTTTCAAATATTCTTTGTTTTCAAATAATAGATATGAGAAAATGTTATGAATTAACATTTTTTCTGTAAAATTACCCAGGAGATTGGAGACTTATATTAGTAGTACTGTAAGGAATCCTCGGGATTGGAAGCCATTTGCATAAGCTGGTCTCCAAATAATCAAAATTGATGGGGCAAAGCTAAGAGATGGAAGATGTGTGAAGATTAAGCCCCCACCTCAGGTGTGTAGATTTAGTGTATCTTTAAGCCATGGTTCCGGGGGAGCACTGAACTGCTGTCTGGGGACATCTGTTGGAGATGGGATTAGTCTCCCTCAGAGCTGAGGGAAGATCCTGTGATCCTGAAAGAGGTGCCTCAAATGGATTAGTGTGTGGATGTAGCCATCTTGGACCCACATCTTCTGGTTTCTCATAAACCACAGGAAAAATGAGATTACCCTCTTCCAGTGGATTCTCTTGTGCCATGCATTGTATGAGCTGTGCTGCAGCTTGTAAGTGAACTTGGGCTGTAAGAAAGTGTTGGTGCTTCTGTTAAAGGAGAACTAAAACCAGATATGTGGTTATGATTAGGATGCTGACTTCTGAATGTGGTTTGCAAACTGCTCAAAAAGCTAAATGTCTCTTCATAGTAAAAGATGAAACAGCTGTATGAGTGTGCAAATTCTGTGACTGACCAGCTGTCTTCATTTCTTTGAGAGCTTGCCTTATCCTAAGTCACTGTTTGTTAGTATTCATTTCACATCAGCAGTGGGGAAACATACTCTTCCTTCCCTCTGTCCTTTGAATTACCTTGAACATGATTAAATACCTTGAACATGATTAAATACAACACCAGCAAAGGTAACAGATTGCTGCTTTCCTCAAAAGGTTTTGTCTGCAAAAAAAAGTTTTGTTGATGACTGAGATAGTAGCACTCTGTTTGAAGAGGCTGCTGAAGCTGTCATGGTAAATCTCATTAATTTTAGATAACCCAGCCCTTCAGTTCTTTGTATCTCTTTCTGCTGCTTTCTGTGGTGTACTGGCTTAGAGTAGAATCTTGTGTTGCTATCCTCCTTCCAGGTAATTTTTTAGATATATTCTATACCAGGTATTTTTTGTAACCTGTTTTTCAGTACATTATATTTATTTTGATTCCATTTAAAATATCTGTCTTGCTGTTTCCTTTTGAGATTCTGTATCAATTATGCAATTGTAATTTTGACATAAGTGGAATTGTGCTGATTGCCCATAAAGATGGAGTTATTTGAATAAATTGGAACACTATATTTTTCTCAACTTTTACTGTGGAAACGGTTTGGTTGAAATGTTTTGTAATTTCTGAAAGGCTAAAAGCACGAATTTTGCTTACTAAAGTCTCTTGTGTAGGTTGCCTTTGATCACTGTTGCACTAGTTCAAGGAAAAGCTTTTGGAGGAGGAGCTGAACTTACCACAGCATGTGATTTCAGGTAAGCCTAACAAGTTGTGTAGCTGTTATGTTGGGTCAATGATTTAATGATTGTCCAACTGAAATGTGAGAAGCTTGAGGTACCAGTTCTACCAGGAGTCACGTTCCTGGCTCCCAAGACATTTGCAACAAGATTTTGTCATCAGACTTGACAGGAAAAGAAAAGTTGTGGTTTCTGCCAGGTTGTGTGGTTTGGATCACTGTGTAAAACAAGAGCAGTAACTTTTTAAACTGACTGTGTTACACACCGAGTGGGTCCAACTCACCCCTGAGGGAGAGGTAGGAGGGCTGCAAAATTGTGTATCTCCCTGTGTCTCTTTATGTGAATGTCATAAGTAAAAATAAATAAATAAATAAATAAATGTCTTCATTACTCTTGTAATTCTTGTTCTGGGTTTATTATTTGTAACATAATTTTGTGCTGCACAACTGTTGAAACAAGTGTTTGAGGTGCAGAGGAAAACAAATGGGGTTTTATCCCTGGGTTTTGTTTGTTTTTTTGTTTTTATGTTTTTTTCCATGCAGGTGCAGGGATTTGGTAGCATGAAACAACTGGCAAAAAAACCAGGGCTTTAATTAAACGGGCAGGACAGGAATGGGAAGACACTAAAGTAATAAATTGTCACTTTATATAAGTCGTTGCTAATGTGCAAACAGCCTACAGATGTAACAGGATAAGCACAGTGGGCAGCATCTCTGAAAATGAGGAGCTTGTAGGGAAGTTTTTATCTAAGAAAAGGAAATGTGCTCTTGAAGAGGGCCTTAGTGGTTGAAGTGGAAAAGGAATTGCCCCAAACAAGCTGAAAGAAGGTACACTCAAAAGTAAAGTAAACTAGAATATTACAGTGCTGTTCCAGGCATCAGGAAGAGGCTTTAGATAGAGGAGATGGTATCTGCATTGTCTGAGCCACTTGGAAGCAATCTTCCTTTGCTTTGAAAGTAGATGTGGCTGGATCTTTCTTTATATCTGCTCAGCATACAATGAGCTGATGCCCCAGCTGTGATGTGAGTCCAGGCTGTGTTACAAATGCCTGGGAAACAGCAGAGAGTCTCTGTGTTTGACAGCTGCAGTGCTGGCAGGAGAATGCACCTGGGAGACTCAGCAGACCTTTCTCTATCTGTGAGCCTGTCGACAGAAAGTGTTTCTTGTTATCTCTAAATAGGCGTTTAGGGAATGGGAATATAATGAAATGGAAATCTTTTGGCTTTCTAAAATATGTAGTCTCTACTTACGCTCCAGCTATGCTGTTTTGACATGCTGTGTAATTATAGGCATTGTCAAGTAGCTCTTATTTGCATGAATTGAGCAGCTGCAATTCCTCTCATGCACTGCCATAATTTTCATAATAACTACAGCTGTTGATCCATCTTCCATTACTTTCTACACACCCATCCAGTGCAACTAAATAACAGCAATTGAGGAGCAGCAAATGGGACTTAATTAATAACAGCAACAAGACAGAGAAACATACTCTTTGCTGTTATTGCTCTTGAATTTGAGAATTCTAATACTGGTGGACAAAATTCTGGTAGTTTTTGTAGGACTATAAGTAGATATTAGTGGAATAGGTATTCTGTCCTCAGTCACTAGATGACAAAAGATGATCTTGAGGCAGAAATCAGAGATTTGTTTTCTTCCTTGAATAAACTGTTTGGACATTTTATTTTTTAAAAACAAAATGAGTTTATTGTGACTGCTTTTATGTCTAGATTTGCAAATACAGTTCTGTTTTTCACAGTCTCTGTTTAAAACTGCTTGGTTTTCCCCTGAAATATTTTCTTGTTCTTATCTCTGCCGCTTTGTACTTCATTAACTATACTGATACAATTTGAGCAACTCACTTGAACCAAAATGACTTAAGTACCTCCTCTGAAATGTGGTCTGGCAGCATGATGCACACCTCTACTAAAGTAGAGGTGTGGACAAATCCAGTTTTAAAATAGCTGAGGCGGTTTAAGATATTACTAATCCATTCTGCCTGTAGTGGTTCTTGTGGCTAATTGTCTCACTCTGTTTTAAGCTGGCTCATTTTAAATTGGATTGGAAGGGGTTGTGTGAACTTCGGCACATTTATTGCTGACATAAGGACAGTGATGAAAAGTGAAAGCATCTTAGGTCAGTCCACCACTGATCTAGAGAAAGAGGTCTTCTCAAAACATTCTTCAGTCTTAGCTGTTCTATGTGTTGTTGCAGTATGACTCTCCAGAAGAGCAGCATCCTTGTAAAGATCATAAACATGTTGCTAACAGAAAAAAAAAATCAGATCAGTCCAGACAAGGGCAAGGTAATTAATTTCCTTTCAGACGTTTCTGATATGAAAATTAGAAAGATAAATCTTCTGACACTATAATGATTTATCTCAATTATTACTGCAAAACTGAGTAATGTAGAAGGGTGCAAGCATGAAACTTGCTCAGACAGCTGAGCATTTTAGTGATATTTTCAAGAAATACTGACTTTTTACAGTGTGCCACACTTGAGCTGTGAAGGTGGCTCGTGGTTTCTACTGCCAATTGTTAATGTATTTTGCAACTCTGCATGACACTGCAGCCATTTCAGTGAGGTGGAGAAGTGAATGTGGTGTTGGATTCAGAGATGGAATTTTCCAAATAATTGAAATACCTACTTTGGGTTCCTTTATGCAGAAACTTGAAGTGTGTCTTGTGCCTACACAATGCGTGAGGGTAGGAAGAGCAGATTTGGCAGGATTGTTTGAGGACTTTGGACAGGAAAACAGGAATGGTAGTGGATTGTTGGGCAGTAAGCTAACAGGTATAGGGAAGAGTCAGTTGGTAATGAATCCATTTGTGCAATTAGCAGATCACAATAATCTGCAGTGCACTACCAATCAATACCCAGAATAGCTAACTCTGAATTCTGAGCTGTCTTGTCTTCTACTTCATGTTGGTCCCTTTGAGAAATCTCGCTGGGGCAATGTCTGTGTAGGTCTTTTACACGAATCTGTGACTTTAAAAATTTGGTCCTACATCGCCTGGCAAACGGACTTCCATTGTATCTGAGTGCTTCTGAGACAGAGTCTCTTTCCCTCTACCTCCTTTTTCCTCTCTAATGCTGCTGCAGTCCAAGTAGAGACATGTCCCTGCCATGTCAATCAAATTTAAATGGTGGTATCTTGAGGCAGAGGACGAGAGTGCAGAGAAGGAAAACTGCCCATTTCTCATACCATTGATTTCAAAATGGGCTTGTAGGTAGAGACAGAAGTAATTTCCTTTTCTTCTTTAGAAAGTAGATTAATGAACTCTAATTCCTTCAGCTGTATTTGATGTTTCACAGTTAAATTGCAAAGGGCCAGTTTCATTACTGTTGTAATTACTGAGCTAACTATTAACTTATGCTAATAATATGACATTTATCAAATTGGCTTTCTTTCATTTTAGCATTGTGTTATCTGTATTTCTGTGAAATATATAGGTATGCTTAGTGTTATATTTTAAGTAAGTTACATTTTTAGTGTTAAACACGTTCCATGAAACAGTTAGAGATAAAATGAAATTAAATGTTATTAAATTGCTTTTGGTGTTTGTGTTCCTCTGATAATTTATGCTTCTTTACTTTTGCAAGTTGTATTTAGTGCATTAAGTGCAACTTGTAGGAAATCAAGGGAGCAGAAGATAATCTAATCTCTGCATGGATGGATCTCCATTATGACCAACTTTTCAGTTGTTTCACCTTTCAAAAAGGAGAAGTGGAGGAAGCCATAAAGACTTTAATATTCTACAGTAAACTTTTTCAAAAATAGATTTCAGAACATCAGAGCACAGCACATGAGCTTCTTTGCAAATCTTTCATTCTGTGCAAGGATTTGGGCTTTTAATTTTATCCGGAGGAGCATTTAGGTGCACAAGATGCAGCTGTTTAAAATATGGGTGCCTCAGTGTGTAGTAGCATTTTTCATTGGGCCGAGCCTGATATGAATCGTAGCAGGATGGGGTTCACAAATTCATGAGTTCCTACAGAGTCCAGGCTCACAAAGCATTTTTTGTTCACGTGACTGTAAGATTGCTCCGCATCATCAGAGAAGAATCAGTAGCCAAATCTGAGAGTGGGTTCTCTTTAGAAGGCTAAAAATAAGGGACTGAAATGGGTATGTTTCAGACATTGATAGCTGGGTAGCCTTGGAACTAAACAAGGATTGTTGGTAATAACACACCATGAGAAAGAACAGGATGTGGGTGGAGAAGGGGGCCATATGGAGGTAGAGCAGCACTTTTCTGGGACAGATGTCCTTGTTCTGGTGCCTGGAGGTAAGCACAACACAGTACAGGGCAAGTGCAGGAATGAGGTTGAGAAGCAGTCATGCACTGTAATGGGGGATTAAGACCATCAGAGACCCTTGAAGCCTCCAATCCTTTTCCAGAAAGATCTGGAAGAAAGGACTGTGCATGATAACTTATTTGCATAGAAAGGGAGAAGCTTACCTCCAGGACAGGTAAAACATATCTATAAAAAGGTATTATTTTGAGGTGGTACATTTGACATCAGGTTAAGTAAGCACTGCTAGAAATGGGCTCAAGAGCTTGTGTTAGTTGCCTTATATTTATGGGCCGGTATTGGGGGTCTTTTGCCAGTTTTCATTTGGGATTGAATTTTGTGGTTTTGCAGTCTTTCAGGCAGACAACTTTTAGATGTAGTATACAATTCAAATTTACCACTGTTTGATTTTAGTAGAAATTTAAATAATGTCAACCAAGCGTGATTTTGAGTTGATGCTTTCTTTCTGAAGTTGCCTTTTGCAGGGATTTACTTCATTCTAGGTTTTTTAGTTTGTTTTGAGGATTTTTTTGCCTTTGAGAGGCCAAACCATCTTATCCTGGGTAAGCGAATTTTTGCTTATCAGCATGTGTCTATGTTTTAGACCACTTGTACCATGCAATCTTACATCCTTTCTGTTGAACAATCAGTCTGCAGCTGATAAAATGTGCTACATGATAATAATAAACAGAGATAGTCCAGATAATGGAAAACTTAGATAAGGCAGATTTTAGAGAATACAGGGCTAGACCATTCTGATAACTTGCTGATACACTGAGCTGTTAATCCATCATGGAGAAGTATTTAGGTTTCAAAGAGAATTTGAGAAAAAAAGTACAAATGCACTGGAACTGTCCATTCTGCTTGCATCTGTGAAGTGGCCAATTCCCAGTTTAAACTCATATTTGACGAGTTTGAGTTTCATACATAATTTCTGACTTTCACTATTTTTTATATATATATATAGTGAGATAGCTCCACAAATTGGCTAATATGAAGTGTGAGAAGCACTTCTATATTCTAGTCTGCTGGTTTTGAGGTGAGGTTATACTTAGCTGTGGCTTCGTGAGGACGGAGTGCCTGAACGGCTTCCTTGGATATGGGAGGAGGGTGTCCCTGTTGCATATTCCCAGCTCACTTCCTGCCACTGGTTTGCCAAGCACCAGTGAAGATACCTGTATGAGTCAATTACCTCAGAGAAAAGCAACAGAAGGCCTTGGGTTTTCATGTTTTTACAGTTAACTAGAGTGACTTGTGAGGGAATATAATATTGGGTGGAGCCAGTGTAAAGGAGGAGCTAAGTCTCTAGGAAATGACAAAACTGTTGGGAGTGAGAATAAAATCTACTCCTTTTGGCTCTAAGGAGATGTTAAATACCCTGTTTCCCTTGAAGCCACAGCAGCCTAACTTTGCACTAGATCAGCTTCCAGAGAATGTCTTCCTATGTCCCTGTTAGCTCTTTCATTTTTCAGCCCTGTCATGTGCTGTTGAAGGACTAGGAAAAGAACTCTTCCTCTCTATCTCACTCCAAGTAGCAATATCGTTAACATTGTAGATCTCTGAAGGGTAATCATCCACATCAGAGTTACATCGGGTCCACACCATTGAAATGGCAGATGTTCCGAAATGACTCAATTTCCCTGGGTGTAAGCAGGCATTGTGTGGATCTCAACCTACTTTCACTTGTAAACATTGCCTTCAAAATCGCGACTTCCAGTCTTCCTCTTCAGCCCCCAGTTTTAATTTTGTCTCTGAGCCAAAGCAACCCAAGGTCTTACAAAGATTTGGAGCCTCACAGGCTGGACCTCTGTGTTCCAAATTTATGCAAAATTGTGTGAAACAAGTCCATAAACTGTTTGAACTTAACCCTGGTGGCTTCAGCTTCCTACCTCCTGGATTCTGTAGTCAGTAAAGAAATTATTTACTATGCTGTGACTCAGCAGTCTCAGTAAGAATAAATCAAATAGTAAATTCTTATATTAAATAGATTCGTATTGGGCTTTAACAGTTGTGTGTATAAGAACTTCTGCTGTATCCATGGTCTGTTACTAGGTGTTGTCTTTCAGTCCTGTTTTGTGTGCTGATGATTCATATTTATAAACAAAAACCAAATATATAGACTGAGGAAACCCCAGTAATTTAAATTAACATGGATTTGCATATGTGTGAAAGAGACAACGTAAATAAAAAGATAGCAGGGGAAATTATACTTTTGGTGATAATTGGTTGCACTCTTAGGCATATTTATGGGGGATCTGTTGCAGTTTGCTGAAAATGTGTCTGCTTCTTGTCCAGATAGTCTGAACATGACATCAGTGATCTGAAGTTGGTTTGAGATCCCCATCAGTATAACTAATACTCTCTATTAAAAAGTAAAGAGGAGAATCAGCAGATTACTGCTTCAGTGTAGAATTTGAATGTTAAATTATCTATCTCATTTAGGCCTTTGTGAGTTATATCATTATGCTCTTCCCCTACTTCCCAAAGAAATCTCTGAAGACGTGTATCATATCTGGAAAACTTAGGTCACAGTCACCATGATAATTAAAAAAAAAAACCCAAATCACAACAGCCAGTATTTTTTTGTGTGAAATTAACATGGTATCCTTGACAAAGTGGCAACATTCCATTGTAGTTGATTCACCAGTAACTTCAACTAAGTATATGATCTCTCTTTGCTTTAGTCAGAAATTGTGTAGGAAGTGCAAATGCAGCACTGGTAGCACTGCGTGCAGAGACAGCTGAATTTCAAAGCGTGTCTTGTTACCCTGTGTCTTGTGAAGGGTTGTTAGTGTGATGTTATGTTTTATTTTAAGTTCTTTAGTGCTGTGAGTTGCAGAAACCTGATACATCAAATCCATCATAAAGTATTAGTACAGCTTGAATCTTGCCTCTCTCAGGGCTCATGTCAAGAAATGCTGTTCCTTTCCAGTCAGCTGAATTCCAGCAACTGAAGTGGTCCTTGTGTTTTTGACATTTCAGATGCCAAGCTCAACCACTGTTGGGAAGCCCCTCCTCTCCTTTGTGTATCATCAGTAGAGATGAGCAAAATATGTGATTGAAATGTTTCTTCCTTGAGAGACTCTTTAATTTGGTCTGGGAGAATTTTGTTCTGTTTTCTATGGTTTTGATAAACATACATGATGAAAATAAAGATGTGAGAAGCCAAAGTTATAAAACATGGTTTGCATATGCTACATGAAAGTGTGTACATAATTTATAAAATACAATCTTTCCTCTTTGAAAACAAACTCCACTGCACTTCCTCTTTTTTTTTCTTTATTTTTAGAGGAATACTGTAATTTAAATGTGACTAAAAATTTATAATGGAACACCTTTGATTCTTCCTCAAAGAATTTGGTAAAATATTCACTGGCTCTTTCCTAACAGCAATTTTTGCTTTAGTCTAAAAGGCATATCTGTTGTTGAAAATGTTTGCTTGAACAGAATTCAAATAGCTCTAATTTCTTTTTTGGGAAGGAAAGACTCATGTAACATTTCAGATTTCCAACATGAGTAATTTTTCTGTGAGCATTATTTTGGCATTCGCTCACTTGTGCAGAGGCTTGCCAGCCTGTATAGAATAGCTAAAACCTGCTTCACGAGTAAGGCCCAAGTGATATGACAAGATGAAAGCTGCTCTGAAAACAATTGTATGGTCACTGAGGTGCCTGGGACCCACTGACACCAGAGTAAATCAAATATGGTCATAACTGGGAATTAGAAGAAGAGAGTGTTAGAAAGATATTGGTCATTAGCAGGGGAAGAGAAATAGGTCAGTAGCCAATGGATTGCTGTTGTTAATCTGCAGGTAGTAAGGAGGATCCAGGCACTGCATCTTGAATGATGGAACATCAGTCCAACTTTATGGCTCTGGGTGATTCATGCAGTTTTTAGAGTTTATACTGCACACTTCAGGGGAATTAGAGCTCCCCAGTGTAACTATCCACTATATTTTCTTGGTTCTATGTGTTCCTAAATTGTGATCTGAGCCATGTGTGTGTTCAATAATTCTTTGTAAAACCATGCTGGTCCTCCCCAGTGGGTGCACAGAGGTGTTAAACAGGTCAAAGGAAGCACTTGTGGACTCGGCAGTCTTTATTGCTAACTACGTACTTGTAAAAAGTTTGTCTCTCCTACCTAGGAAAGACGTTTTAATTTACTTTTTCTGGGGTTTTCTGAAACTACTCAGCTCACTTGGATGCTTAGGCACAAGATGGGATGAGGGAGTGATGTGTGGCTCACACAGCTTTTATATCACATTGCAGGATGAGAAGGGGCCACCCAGTGTGTATGTGCAGCACACACAGCCTGGCTGCATGAGCCTGCCTGAGCCCTCTGGCCAGCCCTATCCCCATATCTACTGAGCCCTCCTGCATGGTGCTGCCCACCCCCAGCATGGTGCTGGGGATGGAACCTGTGGGCATTGCATGGGAGCCTAAAGAAGTATCATCCTGGAAAATGGGGCAGATTCACTTTGTGGTTTGGCCAAATAATTTTCTTTCCTGTCAGTTTATTGAAAAATTACTAGGAAGGGGAAAACAAAATAAAAAGGCTCATCTTACTTCTTTTAATACTGCTTGTGTAGTTTTAATCAGTCATGCTTTTTTGGGCCCTTATTTCTTGCCTTGTGATTTGCCATCTAATTCAATTTTTCGTTCCTGCTGCAGAAAATGTCTTTCTGCAGTTTCCAATACCCAGCTTCATTTATCCCTTTTAGAAGAAATGTAGCTTTTTATAGCATGCTTTTTTCTCTCTGGCTTCCTTGAAGCCATGGGTGAGAAAATGTCAAGCCTGAGGTAAAAAATTAGATTTAAACCCCCTAATCAAGGTCTGCTGTGTGAGCCTTCATCTGTACCTGACTTCTGGGAGATTCTGGTCCAGAATGAGATTGAAAGTCTATGTGAAAGGCAGCCAGTGTGATAGCACACATCACCTGCAGGAGACTTTGGGGGGGCCTTACCTACTGTGTCTTGATTGAGACTGTACTACTCCCCTTGCAGGGTATTAGCAGCAGTCTTTCCCTGTGTTTCTTTCCTTTTATTATCCCTCTCTCAAACTAACAATATTTCTGGCCCTTTTTTAGCCCCTCACCTTAGATCAGGGAAGTGTTTAAGAAATAGACCCTACTTCACATCTCTGGTTGTTCTCACACAGTCATGTCTAGACCAGTTTTAATAAGGGTCTTGCCAGGGCAGTCTCCCAGAGGATCTTCTGTCTTACTGAGGTCCTTCGTGCTGCTGATAGGCCTTTTCTTGATTTTTCTCAGTGCAGACTTTGCTACCGATGAAATGCTCTTTTTGGGGGGACATGCAGTTCTCTGTGTCTGCCTAGTATAATTTAATTCTGGTTATCCAAGGAATCTTTTTCTAGTAACAGTGTTACTTTTTGTGCTTCTTCCCTGGAGTGACTTCCTTTTGAATTATTAATCTTGCAGTCTCTTTGAGATGACTTTGTTGATTTGGGAGGCTCCTCTTTGAATATCCCAATATTTGGGCAATAGGTGGTGGTTATCCACACTTTAAGTTCCTGTTTATTCCTAGAGACCACATTCTTCCTAAAATGACTCATGTCCATTTAGCAATTTCTGCACTGGTGTCCCAGTGTTCCAACTCTTCCTCTAACCCTTGTCACTTGCTACATATTCCGTTTTTTAGATTCAGGACTCCACTTTTCAGAATTTTAGCATCAACCAAATGTTTTGGGCTTCTAAATGAAAGTATGATTTTGTCATTTGTTCTAGATTTCATTTGATTCTGGGTGGTGTGAGAAAGCATGATAGAATCAGGTTATAAATTGCTGTTTTTAAGGTTCATTTGAAGAATGTAATTCCCATTGTTTAGGTCCATTTGCTCCACTCTGGGAAGTGCACTCAGGTTTCTCAGACAACTCAGAACAATGTTAACTCTTATTTAAGAAAATACTTCTGTAATTTGGAGTCTATTTACTTGATCTGATTTTTACCCTGATCCTTAGAGTTCCATAAAATGCATTGGAAAATCTGACTGGAGGACAGCAAAAGTGGGGGGTAAAGGTAGTATGTACTAGAGAGACATGAGAGATTTTGCTGGGCTACTTCGTGTAAAGTTTGATTCTTAGCTTTTGTGGTGAGTGGGGGGAGAATGGATGCACTAAAAGTGTCACAAAATAATTCAGTAACTATAAATAAAAGTCCATATAGTCTCTGTAAAGCAATTTGAGAAGAGCTGTGTGAAAAGCTAGCTTTTGTGTTAGTGAAATTTCTTAGGATGACATCAAGCCTACTCCTTTGACACTGCAATTTAGAGTGTGCCTAGAACACTCTGTGCTTGGGAGGATTTTTTTTTTTTGTTTTGCTTCTTGGGTATCATTTTAATTTATTTAAACCTCAAATAAAGAAGGCATACTCTTTTTTGATTTTAACTGGTGGAGTGTTTTTAAATCACTGAAAGGATTTAAGAGACATGACTTTCTGATGACCTTGTTAAAATAGTAACTGGACCTACTTCTTTCCATTGCTTTCGTGTAGAAAAGGTTATAGAGTAAAACTGCTAAACAGAAAGATTATTAATGTGCACAGTCTTCTTTTAGCCTGTTGAAACTTGGAATTGCAGAGCATCTTTTAGCAACTGTATCTAAGATAAGCACAAGGCATGCAGTTCCTCCAGACTATCTTTAAACTATTTTGTCTTCATTTTTTTGTTATTTAGTAGTACCATTTAATCATCTGTCAAGTGAATATCTGTGACTAAAGGATTTTCAAAAAGAGCAAACATTTGGGAAGATTTGCTTTCATGATGCCATAGTGGTCTGCACAGACCATCACCAGAAGCATGTAGCACAAAGCCTTACTTTTATCTGTTTTACAGTATTTTCATTTTGGAAGTCTCGCTTTGTGCTGTCACGGGTCTGAAGTAGCAACTGCTGCAATATCTAATTGCCTTATTATTTCTCTGCATAGGGCAGAAACATGAGAAGCTCTCAGTGAGAAAGAAGATATGGGAGACATGCAGAGGGAATTAATACTACCAAGCTGTGTTGGGAAAGCATGTAACAGTTATGGCTTTCCAATATTCACTGCACTGCTCCAGTTCAAAAATCTGCTAAATAAAATTAGCAGGAAGTTATTGATTAGATGTTTAATCTGTGTCTTTTTAGTTCCTTTAAAACCTGTCCAATTAATCAAGTGAGATTGAAAGATAAGTGAAATTATGACTAACTCTTCTCAGGATAAATCCACTTGTTAACATTTTTAGAGAACTAGGGTGGGGGTTTTTGGTGATATAGGGTATAGTAAGATGACTTTCAGAAAAATCTGTAGCCATTTAGTGTATATAATCCACTTACAGAGTATCTAGGTAGTTATTGTATGGTGTAGTGAGAAAGAGACTGCCGAGACACTGCAGTGGATAGGCAGGGAGGGATTAATTAGTCTCAGCTTGCTTTTTGGAGGAGACTGTCTTATTCTTAAGAGTCTAATTCTAAAAACATCTGTCATGAAAATTGAAGTAAGGACTGGAAGCTGCTAATCAGCAACTTTGCTGACTGGCTAAATTATTTTAGTATAGTACTGCATATTTCTTCTGCAGAATATTCTTCCCACCGTACCTTGCTGCTTCAAAATTCTTTTTTACTGCAAAAATGACTGGTTCATACATTTGTTGTTTTAAGATGAGTTTTTTTGTGTATTGGAATATTGAACAAGGCTTACACATGACAAGTTGTCACTACCAGAACACAATGTTGTCATGTAATTAACTTATTGATGTTTAGGTTTCCAGGTCAGGTCTCTGCAGGCACAGATTGCAGTCTTACCTTTAGTCATTTCAGACTTTCTGTGGCTTTGTGAAAATATCAAGGCAGTAGTTCATATTCAGATTGTGTTTTCAAGGTTGTACTCAGGAATTACTTTTGTTGTTAAACATTCTGGAGAAGGTAGGGATTAGTTTTGTAGCAATTGCCAAGGAGCATTCATACATCATACCTGAAGAATTTGTATCTTACTGCTAAGGAAGTTCTGTAGTTTCTCACACTTGCTTTAATACCTGTCTTTCCATGGTGGGGAGAACAGCTATAAGGCATATTAAATGGGAAAGTGCATGATATCTAGTATGTCTTTCTGACTCTGAGATTTGGAATACAAATACTGGAGGTGGATTGAGCACTAGGTACAAATTAAACCTTGCAAATCTACATGCCATGCTAAAGAAAATGGGGAGAATGCAATGAGTTTAGAGGATTCCAAAGCCCTTGGTATGTGCTATATGAACTGTTCAAAGTAGTGTGAAGTTCCATGGTGCTTGACTGCTTAAGAGATTATCTTTGCCAAACTTCAGGCTAACAGCATTTGCAGTCCCAATTAAATTCTCCTTATGGTCCAGCTTTCAGAGCTGCCACTTGCCTCTGGCATGGTCCCTTAGTATCCCTGCCTGAGCCAAGGAACTGAAGCTACAGAATTATTGGGGTGCATTTGCAGCAAAGATGATGTTTCTCTCTTATGGAATTGCTTTCACATCCAACTATCCACTTCTGCCTTATCTGAACATTTATTACATTTTAGCCATTCACTTTAAAGCTGCTGGGTTTTTTTTTTCCTATTTAAGAAGCTTAGAATGCAGCCTAGAAAAGATTACTTGATTTATGTGGAGCACTGAATCAACCTGAAATAAAGGACTTCTGTTTAATCCGAAATCAAGGCTTTTGCTGTACAGATAAAAGAACAGGTAGTTTGTTTCTTGCTCTGATCCTACAAATCCAACAATCACAACTCTCTCTTGCTTTGTGTTAATGTATTGTATCAGTTATTTGACTAAAGCATACCATCACTGCTTATGTTCAGCAGCACTTTGTGTGTAAGAGCAGCACTTTATTTTTGTTGCATTTTATGTGCCTCAGCAAGAGAAGTGGGATCAGATTACAGATAGTACCTGTGTAACTCTGCTGCCTTAGTCCCATTCACTTACTTCAGGAACCCACCATGAATACTGGGATCTGCTGTGTCTGTCCCCTGGGACACTGAGGACAATGGAGTGAGATTATGAGGTGCAATTTGCTTGTGAAGTGGTGGGACAGGGATTGTATTTTTAGTGTTGAGAAGCTGCCACTGGCAAACAGGGAAGAAGTGGACAATGGACTGGCTTTCTTGCTCACTTAAGGTCCAAGCATGCATGTAAGATCTGCTGCTGTTGCAAATTGTCCTGGTAGCACTCACCAAGAAAAGTTACAAAATCCTAAACCAGTTACACAAGAGTTTTTGTCCACTTGCCAGCAAGGTCATTAAATTTTCATGTCCACCTGGCAAAGGAAGTTCAATTTGCATGATAAACACCATCTGTAGATAATGTCATACCTGACCTCTCAACAAACTCTTGAACTTGCACTCCCCAGCAGTGTGTATTTTAAAAAGCTCTTTTGGCCATGCGTCAGCATAACACTGCTGTTACTTAATTTAAAAAGAGTTAATTAAGCTGATGCCATATTGATGAGTGTATTAGAAAGGTATATATGTTGAGCAAAGTGTATGGCAGCATTGTACATCAACTTTGTTCTTCTGTTCTTCGCTGGTT
Organism: Brachypodius melanocephalos; assembly: GCA_013398615.1. Lineage (NCBI taxonomy): Eukaryota > Metazoa > Chordata > Aves > Passeriformes > Pycnonotidae > Brachypodius > Brachypodius melanocephalos. The sequence continues at coordinate 20,172,842 of VZSR01003807.1, forward strand.
AAAACAAGCGTTTGATTCTTGATAACCTTCTGTTACCATTTTCCCAGTACCTTTCTTTTTTATTTTAATAGCTCTCTTTTCCTGTGCCTGCAATAATTGCGCATGTGGTTTGGGTGGTGTTTCGGGTTTGTATGGCCAGGTTTTGGCAGCAGGGGGGCTACAGGGGTAGCAGTAGGTACAACTTCTGTGAAAAGCTGCCAGAAGCTTCCCCCGTGTTGGGTAGAGCCAATGCCAGCTGGCTCCAAGACGAACATGCTGCTGGCCACGGCTGAGCCAATCAGGAATGATAGTAATGCTTCTGTGATAGCATATCTGAAAAGGAGAGAAAAGTTATTGCTCAGTTGTAATTGTGGCCAGAGAAGAGCAGGGTGAGAACATGTCAGAGCAACAGCCCTGCAGACACAAAGATCAGTGGAGAAAAGAGAAGGAAGAGGAGGGCAGGAGGAGCTTCAGGTGCCTGAGCTGACATTCCTGTGCAGACCATGGTAAGGCAGCTGTGCCCCTGCAGCCCATGGAGAACCATGGGGATGCAAAGATCCACCTACAGCCCCTGCAATGATCCACACCAGAGCAGGTCAATACTCAAGAGAGGGCTGTGAACCGGTGGGAGACCCATGCTAGAGCAGGGTTCTGCAGGGACCTGTATACCTGTGGAGAGAGGAGCCCATGCTAGGGCAGGTTTCCTGGTAGGACTTGTGGACCCACACTGGAACAGGCTGTTCTTGAAGAATGGCACTCTGTGGAAGAGTGAATCACACTGGAGAAGTTTACAGAGGACTGTCTCTGTTTGAGAGGCCCCACACTGGAGCAGAGGAAGGACTCTTCTCTCTGAGCAGAGGCAGAAACAACATGAGATGAACTGACCATAACCTTCACTCCCCATCTGCCTGTGCCAAAGTGGGGGTGTGGCTGAGCTTAGACATTGCTTTTTATCTGTCTGGGTGTCCTGCATCTATGTTTTGCAAAATACATAGTTCTACTTGAAGATTTATTATTATTTCTGTTACTCTTGCTCTACAGCATGCTAAAAATGTGTATGTCTTTTAATTGTACCCCAAGGCCTTTGACTCTTGTCTTTGGAGAAGTTTCCACTTTGTGTTGGTTCAATCACCTCACAGGCAGGAATTACTGAAATTTGTAGAAGATAGTGGATCTGGTGAGGGAACTTACTGTGACCCAAAGATGTAAGCTCTGTTTATTATTTGTATTAATATTGGTGGTTTGAGACCAGGATGCCAAAGTTTTTGTGGGAGAGATAAAAGTCATCTCCTGCAGTTCTGGCTGCCGTATCTGGGCACAGCCATAGCCATAGCCAGGTGCTGCAGCACTGCGTGATGCCAGCTGCCTCCCTCCGTGGCGTGCCAGTCTCACGCCAACTGAAAGGGGAGGATTGGAAATCAGGAGCTGTGTCCTTATGTGACACTGGGAGTCAAACAGGGAACAGGAACAAAATTCAGGTTGCTGACGACATATATAATCTTTTAGGTGTCTTTTTCCCTATAATGGCTTTCAAAAGCATAGCTGTAGGAGCTTTTAAAAAGCATAAAATAGAGGGTGGTATCTGTCCCTCCCTAGTAAACTTGATTAGTACCTTTGCCTTGTCAAAATGCTGAATATAACTCAAACCTTTCCTGAAGTCCAGGAAATTATAAGGTAAGGGCCAGCACAGGTCTTAATATAATCTTAGTTCTGCCAAGGAACTGATTATACCCATTGGAACAGCTCAGTAACATTAGTATTTATAATAAGCAGGTATGAAAAATTGAGAAAGTATATTTTTGTTTGCATTTTCAGCTTTTATTATATATGCTCTGGCTTCAGGTAGCTGAGAAATACTTTAGCAAAGGAAAGCATAGCTGTTAGCTCACAGCAAGTGCTGCCTTTGGGGTGCAAGTGTATCTTTGTAAGGATGAGATTTGTTAGGCTGCAATGTTAATAACAAACAAGGTTTCTTCTCACGTGTATTGCCAGTGATGTGATGAGATGCAATGTGACAGTCAGTTGTTTGTGGGTGCAATGAGATATCACAGAATGGAAGAATCCTCAGATCAAAGGGGGAGGATTTGTAACATTTCGTGCAGCTGAGAACATTTTAAAATGTACAGCAGGAACATTTGCTGTAGCTCGTTTGCTTTAGATGACTAACACAAAATTGGATGTGGCCCATGGTGACTGTGCTTTCTTCCTAGGGGGGTTGTAGTGTTCGTAACATGGAAATAAAAGGTTCTCAAAAAAGGTTTCAGCTGCACTTCGGTGCTTATATTACCTTAACCTCTTATTTCCAATTTAAATTGTGAGGATTTTGCTATCCTTCACATTTCTGAAGGATGTTCCCCTGCTTACTCTAAGGTCTTCTGTCACTTTGTACGTTAATTACATTGAATAAATATTATTTCAGTGCTGTCATGCAACAGATTTTCTTTAATAGTACAGGGAAGGCATATGTGTAGGAGTCTAGCAATATGACCTTTCCCTGTGATACAGGGGACCCAGATTTTAATTCCTTACCCATGAAAGACAAGAACAGGCAAACTGTAGAAATCAGGGTTAATTTTGTATTCATCTGCTAATCTGTCTCAGGCAGGGTCAGTACTAGATGAATAAGGTATAAACAGCTCAGCAACAGTACTTTGGTCTTTCCACCTTTTTCCTGTCTGCCTCTTTATGTTAAGTAATGCTTGATGTGCTTTTCTTACATAAATTCTTTTAATGGGAGATCAGATCTGTCATGTCTCAGAAGGTAGACTCAATTCTTTCTTACAATAAAAAGGGAAATATGTATGCAAGGCTGCAGCTGGTGGTGTTCAGAGGCTGATCCTAGGCTGGCTTGGCAGCTGCTTCCGCCTCTTCAGACGTGAGCTCAGGTCTCCAATTGTTTCTCGGGGCATGGGGACTGCAAGTGAGTGATAAATCTAACAGAGAGTATGGTGGGTGGTTTCTGTAAGAAATGGTGTGACTTCAGGAGAGGATTCATAGTTGAAAAGTCTGAAAAACCAAAGATACCTTTCTTAAGCCTGAAGGGAGTCCAATACTGCAGTTACACCTTCCACTGACTACCACTTATCTCAGTGGTTTCTTTGGAGTTTATTCAAAGGGGCGTTGTGGGAAGAGGTGAATCCCATTGAAGTTCTGGAAGCTGCAGCCTCACAGTCTCTCTGTGAGTTAAGCTGTCAGTGGTTTATTTTCCTTTCATTGTGTTTGGTTCCATTTTCTCTGAGAGGAGTGAAGACTCTGCAGGGAAACAGAGCCATTGCCACATACTAAACATTGTCTGAAACAATCTCAGATGCAATATAAGTGTAACATGGCCTCCCTGACCTGTGGTGGCTGTCCTGTGAGACTGCCTGCAGGTTGTCTAGCATCAGATGCCCATCTGCCTATGACTCTTTCTTTTCTAGTGCCTCACTCAGCACAGCTAGAATTAAACTCTTAATAATGTTTTCATTATTGCTTTTCTAGTGAGACACTGGGTGTGAGCAAATTGCAGTGTAAGCTGAGCCAGTAAAGGAGTTCTAGAATACTGCAGAATCATTCTTTTGAGAGGAGAGACCTGAGTTCCTGGGATTTGCTGGGTCTGGGAAGCACTTGATAATGTTAGCTTAAAGCCTTTCCTCCCCTGCAATACTCTGCTTTCTTCCTTTTGTCACACAACCTTCCCCTGCTATCTCTACAAAAAGGCTTTCATGCAATCTGGCCCGTCAGCTGTTGCTTTTGTGCATTGTGCTGGATCGGGGATAAAGTGTAAGCTCTTCAATTCTAATGCTGTACAGTGTGGCATGAATGCTGATGGTGCTCTGGTTAAGAATAAGGCAACCAAGCAAACTCACAATTAACAATAACTAATCAGATGTGAGAACAGTGAGTTCCTAGAAGTAATGGCATTTTTAAATATTTCTTTCCCCTTTCAAAGCTGCTCACCTCGGTATTTTCACTATGGAAAACTGCATGGCTAGGAAACAGACTTGTGTATAGACCTCAGTCTACAAGATTTGTCTTCAAAAAGCCAATTAGTGCTTGAAGTAGAAGCTGATCTACTTCACAAATGTAATTCCCATCCTTTGCCTTACAATCAGCAGCAAGCAACCACACTGCTGAACATCACTTTGAGAAAGAGCAAGTACTGGTCTGTTTCTGTACATCTTTTCTATATGTTTCTATTTCTAGAGGTTTTTTCCACTAACCTAACGTGTGTCAGTGTGACCACTGTGTGAAGAGACAATCTACTGCAGCAGAGCTCCTTCAGGGAGATAGCTTAGTGAGCCCTTGGATGAGTTCTTAGGTAAAGGAGATGAGAAGCTGTAGAAAACAAGCATGAAACAGCAAGATGTGACATCTTTGGAAAGAGGAATGTTACTTGTAGAGAGGAGCAATTCTATTACACATTGTAAGCATAAATAGAAAGCATTCAGTTGTGCATTGTGAGCCATAAGTTGAGCATCCATCCTGATTTCCCTCTTTGTAATGAGGAATTAGAAATCAAACTTACATGGATCTCTAAAATACAGAACAAAAAAACCCCACCCGTGCTGTAATCACCACGGTGCTGACAGAACGTCCCCAGTTCAGATCGTACTAAGACCACATCCATCCTCTTGAGAAATGTTTTGTACATTAGTTCGCTTGGGTTTTACCCAATACCCTCTTGGTTTAGGCATGAATTAGCAGGGCAGTGCCACACTGTGAATAAATGTAACGTGTCCTCTGTCTGCAGTTCTTTTTTCAACACTTTTTGGAACCGACTAGAGGTATCAGTATAGGGACTAAGAATCTTTACTTGTAGCAGCATACGTATCTAATTTTGAGAAGGGCCAAAAGCTGCAGTTATGGCACCATGTGATGTAAAAATTAAGATACTCCAGCTCTGGCTGTAATGAGCACACTGTCAAGTTGTATTAGCCTTTAAAAGCAGAAGGGAGGAGAAAATAGAAAATAAAGGGCCATCGAGCTGAAAACAAAAGTCAGTACATGGATTGACCTCTGTGTGTTTTTCATCGACAGGTTGATGACTCCTGGAAGTGAAATTCGCTTTGTCCACAAGCACATGGGCCTGGTGCCGGGCTGGGGAGGAGCTGCCCGGCTGGTGCGGATCGTGGGCAGCGGGGCAGCGCTGCAGCTGCTGGGCGCGGCTGCCCGGGTGGACCCCGAGAGAGCTCTGAGCCTGGGGCTGGCCGAGGACACGCTGCCCTCCGCAGACGAAAGCACAGCCATAGGAGAGGCCCGGGCCTGGCTGAGTCAGTACACAGACGGTCCGGCCACTGTGATTCGGGCTGTGAAAAAGGCGGTGACAGCAGGAAGAGAGCTCCCACTGGAAGCTGCCCTAAGGACAGAGAAGGACATTTTTGGAACTGTATGGGGTGGGCCTGCCAATTTGCAGGCACTGGTTAGAAGACCAAAACATAAGTGATGGTTTATGCATAAGAAATGAGCTTGACCTTCTTTGCAAACAAAGCCTTCCGTAACACAGCCATTAAACTGAATGGTTTAAGGACCTGTCCATTTAAAATGGTATTAACGTTCCTGCCATTTAGGTCAGGCAGGCATATTTGGTGTGCAACCACAGAGAAATCCCGGGCAAATTCTCTACTGTCCTAATCACCCACTGAATCGAGATTAGTGAAATTAGTATGTAAAGGTAAATACTGTGCTGAAAATAGAACTATAATTCATTTGGAATGAGGCTGAAGATTATGTTATTTGGTGTTTTTTGTTTTTTTTTTTTTTTAAACTAGTATGGAAATTAATTACTTGAAAGTTACGAGGTTTATTGATTTGTGGAACAGGTGCATCTAAAGCTGCAAAATATGAGTTCCCCAACATGTGACCAGTGTCTTTAAACAGCTTGGAAAAGATGATTACTAGTGGGAGGATAGCTTTTATTTTTTCATTCTACTTCGTTCTTTATGTAACTGTTGAGAAAGTATTGTTCAGTTTTAATGGTGCTTTTACAGGAGAAGCTTTGAGTTAGTGAGAAGTTTCTGGCACTCATTCACTATCACTGATTCAGGTTTTTAAATGTATTTTGGTGTCTTCTCAGTGCTCAAGGAATCAACTACCCACACATGCATCTGCACATTCCCATATCCTGTACCTGTGCAAAGCTGCTGGCCTGGTTCTTTACACAAAATCTAGTTGAAGTCTTGGAAGGCCATGATATATCATGCCCCAAAATGGCTTGTCCTTAGGTGACTGGGTGATGTGAGTACTTCAGCATTCTGGTAAGATGTGAGTGAATGTGTCTATGTCTTTCTTCAATGCATTTTTACTGGTAGGGTATATTTGGGCTGACTAGAAGGTTTGGAACTCACTCTTCATGTCAGTGACTGTGCAAGTAACTGGATAACTCAGTGGGGAAAGTTTTCCCTTTAGAAATTAGAAACTGGCACAGAGTGCCTGCTTTAAAAATAAACATCTGTGTGAGCAAAACCATACAGATATATCTGTGACTGAGAGTTTCCTATACTCTTGGTTAGGATGCACTTGTCTCTTATTCCAGTAGGGATTGAGACCTGAGCCAAGGACCTAAGTACTCTGTGGGGGCATGTGAAGAAGGAAGCTCTGGGCTGTACATTCTTGCTCTGACCAGGCATAACCAGCACAAGATCATGGAAGAAGCTCCCTTAAGAAAAGAAGGCAGTATCTTGGATGGAAATTCACATTACCATTTCAGTGTGGCAGGAGCCCTGAGTTTTAGACAGTGAGGTAACTACATATGTTTGAGGACTTGGGGACAAATCGGTGTTGGGAATTAGGCTTGGATTGCCTGTTCAGACTCTGCAGGTTTCGAGCAGATTCTGTGATCTGCTAGGGGTGTTTTACTGTATGGTTTTCACAGCAATGAATATAGCCTGAAGCAACAAAGGGAAATGCTGAGGAAAGGGATGTGTTTTGAGTTGGCATCTCAGAAAAGGAACTAACCTCCACCTTGTTGATCCTGCACCTTTGCCTTAATATCTGAAGCACTAATGGAAGAAGATTTCAAATCTCTCTTCCTCAAAAGTAAAGTTCAATTTTTCCTTTCAGGTTAGAGAAGAGATAGGAATGAGAACATGGGGAAGAGAGTAGTGTTTTGGTTTGTGCCTTTCTTCCCCCAGCTCCTATTTATCCAGTAGCCCATCTGTTATTCTTCTGTAGCTGGATTCTTCCCCATGCGCTAAAGAACTTCAAACCCGTTACTTCTCAAGTGTGTGAATGCTTTAGTATAATCAGGCAGCATTTGACTGTTTAGTAGTGAAGTGGTTCTGCTTTTCATGAAGTTTCTCAAGACTCCTGAGGGATTCCAGACTGCAGCATTACTGAACCTTCAAAGCACATCCCAGTCCATATTCATCCAGCTTTTTGAAGCAATAGCACATAATGTTGTTGTGAGTCAAAAAAAGTTTTAAAGGGCGACTGGTTATGTCTTTGCTTTTAGCAAGAATGAATGTGTTTTTAAAATTGCTGTGAAAATTACTTAGAACCTGAGTAAGACCTTTGGATCTTTTTTCTTTAGTGTATTAGGCTCCTAAGTGTATTCTGTGTACTGGATTATAGAAATTTGAGAGGGAAGAAATTGTAGGACAAAGGCAGAATCTGGTTTCTTTCACATTTTGAACCAGATCTGTGCTGGTAGTTAGTGAATGCTAAGTACACCTGTGAGAGATCTCTTTCCATTTTGATTTATAGACAATGAGCTTAAATTCTCATTTCAGCAAATGTATTTCTCCAGCCACCCTCTCTGATTTGTATCAAAGGCCAATGTTTGCTTTTAAGAAAACACGAAAAATAATTAACTAGGACACACCAAGACCTATTCAGAACAGTTTCAGAGGGTTATGGAAACCCATTTTGTTGGTATCATAAATGTACTAAGCATATGTACAGAACATTCAGAAGATCATTACAGGTTTTGATCAAGGATTTTGTGAGTAGTCTAATACTATATTCTCTGGTTTCTTTTCTTCTAAAAGTAAGTAGAGTCCTTCATACAAAAACCAGCCCAGCTAAATTACCGAGTGCTCAGATGAGAGTTCCAGACTGATATGAAATGGAATCCCATTTTACCCATTTGAAAGCTAACTGCTTTATTTGACAGAATACTTTCTTATAATCTTAAAGTGACAAATACCTTCAACCAGCAGTTGATAAATGTTTGTATTTTTACAATTATTAAAAATCTCCAGCTTCATCTCAGGGGCTCTTTTTTCCCTTCTGGAATGGCTTAAAAACAAGCAAGCACTAAATGTGCAAAATAAATTAGGAACATCAAAATTGATAGTCCCAGTCTCCTAATTAAATAGCATGCCAGCTTTTGTACTTTCTAGGGGCTAGTTTGCCAGCTTCCTCCTCAGCAAACTAAGTTTCCTATTACATTGTGAAATATCTGTCTAGTTTTTCCTCTGTGTACTGAGAAAACCTAAGGGTTTAATGGGAGTGGGAATTCTGTACCAATCTTGTGAAGGTTGAATACTGGAGATCACTTTTAGCAATACAGATACTTCTATCTTATTTGCAGCTGATAGAAATGTATTTACCAGATGGTCAGTCTAGGTAAGGAAGATGTTCTTGCAGAATGCTTGGTTCCCTATCTGATTTATACTTTTTTTAGCCATGAAATAGGATTCCTGTATCTGTGCTTATCTGTTCAGGAAATGAGATGCTGCAGATTTCATAGTATTTAAATTTCCTTTTTCATTTTCCCTTCTGCTCCACTGTGCATTTCTCTGGCTATGTTATACAAGTTGAAAATCACTTAGTGTATGGAATTACAGTCAACCACATAATGCAGTGTGGCTGTGGCTTTGCTAAAAGAATATATACAGAGAATGTATTTCCTACTGAAAGTAATGGTTTAAATATAAGATGGGAATTATCAGTTACTACTTTTCCCTAGCTTGATGTGGGGAGTGCATTTACTACTCTGATGGATGGCTATTAAGCTCTCACCAGTCTTACTTTAACTGATTCTAGTGTTTCACAGCTGCAGTTAACCAGCAGGAGCCAAAAGCAGCATCACGGGTGAGGGGCTGAACTCTCTACTTGGGTCAAAAACCCCAAGGATAATCACTGATAGAATTATTTGTTTACTGTTTGGGCTCTAAATCCTAAAATTAAGTATATAGTGAGTCATGTTCCTCTATTTTGTTTCTTGCTTTTTTCAACCCATACTCTCACATGAAGTGTGTGCACATAGCTGAAGTGTTCTTAGTGAAGGCTTTTGCAGGCACACTTTGGTTAGAGCCACTGTATACTAACTCAAATCAGAGAAATAAGACAGCTAGCAACTAAGAGAGAAAAAAGCATTCCATCCAGTTTCCTTTCTGAAGTCCATGTAATTGGCTTATTTTCTTATGGGACTGGAAGATGAGAGTGAAAATCTGTGATCAAGAGCATCTATTCCTAGCTGAGAATGAAGGAAATCTTCCTTACTCCACCCTAGGCTTGTCTGCATTTTCCTGACCCACTGATCTCACCTGTAGGCAGAGGAAGGGCAGCACAGCTTTGTCCACAATCAGACATGTCATCCATCATTGCACTAAGAAGAACATTATAGAAGTTTAAATCTACCATTTTTAAAAGTCAGCCCTTTTAATTCCCTTCAAACAGTTGTTTGCTTAAAGCAACCTTTGTCTCAAGATCAGTAGTACCTCTGTATCAGCTACTGCCCCTTCCTATTCTGAGATGTATTAAGAATTGGAGTTTAATTAGCTTTATTTTAAAAATGGAGTTCAGAATCAACCAATGCTGTTTCTCAATCTGAAAAAATGTAAAAGAAAAGAACTGCCAGAGATAAAAGACAAGCTGTTTCTCAGGTCTGGCTTCTGACATTCAGAAGTCTGTAGAAATGCAGCTCCAATACTGCTAATACAAGCACAAAACTACCCTTTCTGTGCTGCCACCAGTTTTGCTATGAACAGATGAACAGCACCCATAATCCTTAATATCCATGTCCTTTGTTAGAGGGTCACCTTTGATAACTTACACTCTGTTATTTCAACATTTCTGCTGTTAAAGTAAGGCTGTGTGTGATACTTCTGCCTGCCATCAACAGTGAAGTGAGTTAATCAGCTCTTCAGATGTCTGTATGAGTACTGAGCTTGCAACTCATGATTTTTCAGTAAAAGATGATACTCCTGTAGTGTTGTGTTTGAGACAGCCAGTCAGGGATGCAAGAACGTCAGGATGCCACTCAGAACTAGTCCTCACTTTTGGTAAACACAGGAAGCTGTTTTATGATAATATTCTTTGAAATTCCTTCAGTGAAGTTCAATTAAACTGGAAACATATCTGAAAATGTTATTGATAAAATGTAGTTTTATTAAATTATAAATTCTGTAACAAAAACAAGACAGATCAAGAAAGATCTCAAAAAACAAAACTACAAGGACTAGATGGCAAAGCCAATGAAAAAGCCATGGAGAGTGTAAAGGTAAGGATTTGCAACACAAGTTAAAAGCATTTTTACATTTCCATTGAAAGAAAGTAAATGACTGCTCTTGTCTAGTAAAAACACATTTTAACTCCAAACTCACATCTATTTTCTCACATTAAATTAAGCATCCTGCTCACACCCAACACCTTGCCTGATTCCACATAGCTTTAGTGTTCTTTTCGTACATCAATCCATGCAGAAAGTAGTAAGACACTTAATGCAACAGTCAGATAATGAAGACAATTCAAGTTGTACAGTAGATATACATTGGCCAAAAAGGGATAGAGTATCTTCAAGGGGAAAATGCTACAAAATAAACACAAGACATTTTCAAGAAAACTGGGCATTGCTAAACAGCTTTCAAACCATTAACAGGACAACCCAGTTTCCTAGAGTTAAAGAGTCTTCCAGCTGAGACATGTTAGGAGACTTAAGTTAATACAGGCCAAATCTGTTTTCTCCCCTTCACCCCACCCTCCCACCAAACACACTGCTAGGTTTGAGTGCAATGCCAATGTGGACAGAAAATTTACAGAAAATTACAGCTAAGAAATTTTTTTTCACATGGCTCTGGATTTAAACTTCAGTGACTGTGCACTGTCCATCTGGCCTTCTAGATCTTACACTTGTGTTTGCCACCCCACCCCCTGCCCCTGGTCTGTCTGCTCCTGCCTGGCTTGCACCAGCATTCAAGTGTCTCTGCTGAGCAGAGGACGGGTGTTGCTGAAGGTGGGCAGACGCATCCTCGCTGTCGCTGCTGGCATCTGATTCGGTCTCCTCAACAGAGGTGTCAGGGGCTGGCACCCTACCAGAAGATGATGATTCGTGGTCTTCTTCTCCCTCTCCTCTGTGACTCCTTTCAGCCATACTGTCTCCATTTATTTGCAGGTGGGCAAAAGAGTTCTCTAGGGAATTGCTTGCATCAGGTGATGGCGTTGAAGGGCTCACGAGCTGGCCATCTAGTGCTGGTAGGGGCCTGACAGAAATGGATGCTAGAGGCTGCACAGCTGCAGCCCCTGGAGTCAGCGTACTGTCCGCACCATCAGCGGAGCTCTCTCGCGCCAGGTTGACAGTGTTGGTGTCACAGTCCAGCCTCAGCCCAGCCACTCCCTTCTTTGGTATATCTATTATGTCCCGTTTGATTTTTCTGCGACGTCCATGCTCATTTCTCCTATACTGAACCATGTTTTCAAGGTCTGCTATGTATAAAAAACCAGCAATTAGCATTTCTGTGCTCTTTTTACCCTTGGAAAAGGCATCTTCCAGCTCTCTGCTGGTACGTTCATCATACTGCCACCAGCCATTTCTACCTTCATAGTACCAAGCATATTCTCCATTGCCTCTGCTTGCTGCTTTGAGTTCTTCGGGTGACAATAAGGTTGGCTTGTCAAGAAAATCTTCAGGAATCTCCTGCCGGCAAAGTGCACATCGTTTCCCAAGCCAAGAAGCTCCCTTAACACACAGATAGCAGAAAACATGTTTACAGGGCAGACTTACTGGATGGACACACGTTTGCAGACAGATAGCGCATTCAGGAACTTGCAGGGAAGGTGCTGCATTGGTACATGACTCATTGGTCTTCCTGTTTGTGGAAAGCATGTTGATCGAATGATCTACTTCACCACAGCCAGCCATCCTGCAGAGGATCAAAGAAATTTAAATCAGTTTATTATGTCAACTTAAACTAGCATCTCACAGCACATTTCACCTCAACATCCACGCAATGAGATGTTTATTTCAAATTAAACTAAGTTACTGTTTCCTGAGGTGACAGATTACACTGAGTACTGGAAAGATTTCTTTTGCTGATCACTAACCTTTTTACCTGTTTAATTTTCATCACGTTAACATTCTAAGTTAGAAAACAAACTTTGGAATTTCTTCTGTTCGTTCCCTGAAGTAGAGTTCATTAATGAACCTTTAGCCAGCCAGTTACTTTGGTGCCTCCTCAGGAAACTGAAAGAAATGATGGTTCTTTCCTCAAGAGCTGATGTGGCTGCAAATTGAATTTAAACAATCTCTCTTCAGACTACAGGTGATCATCTGTTTGATTAAGTGACTGCCTGAACAGTATCTTGGACTAGGTTTACACAGCAGAAAATACGCCTGACAGCAACACCCAGCTGACCACCTCCCCAACTCTGTTTCTTACGTTTCCATGAATGATGGTACACCACCCTCAAACTGAGCTCAGAAGAACCACAGGGCTGCAGAAAGAACCAGACTGGAAAACTGAGGCAGCCTTTTGAAAAGATACCTTGGACTTCTTTTTCTTAAACATCAAGTGAACTCCCTGATATATGCAAGTGCCTCTTGAAAGGAATCACTGCAGACCAGCAGAAGCAGCAGTGTATTGCAGAAGACACACAACTCTGACTTGATTGCCTTGTGAAGTCATTGCCTTGACTTTCTCTGGCCATATCTTATTTCTGTTATTAAAGATGATTTTGTAACTGCAAGAGAATGGGGAATGCTAAACTGCATCACTTTGGTGTCGTGTAGGATTTATGTAGTTGAAAAATTCTAGCCTAAATATGTAAATGCCTTCTCAACTACATTTTTGCCATGGCAATTTTTCATGGTCTGTTTCATGGTAATTTTCCTTTTATTTATGAACAATCAAAACCAAATACCAGATACCAAATAAGGGAGGAGAATGGGTTTGGGGGAATGGGGCCTAAAAAGGTGCCTTTTTAAATATAAAATCCCCAAGAAACTTCAAGACTGATATTCAACAAAACTGCCTTTCCACGAAAGTAGTCTTTGTTGTATGGGCAGCTAGGAATAGTTCATGCAAAACTACCACAACCATGTGGGCCAGAAGGGATCTTTAGAGGTTACCTAGTCCAGTCTCCTGCTCCACATGGCACCACCACCAATACTAGATTAGACCAGCTGTGGTTTTGTCTAGCTGAGTCTTTCTGAAACCTGTAAGGAAGGAAATACCACAGGCTCCTGGACAGCCTTTCTGTTATACACATTTCTAACAAAATGTGTTACCTCAAGAGAAAATGCCTAGATAACTGTATAAGCTTCCACTGTTTTAAAAATCTTATATGCTGGGATTAAAAAAAATATGCTTCAGTATCTTTATATATCTTTACAATAATATATCATGCGCTGTTTACTTAGAATATTTTTCTCTATGCTGTCTGTTCCCTTCTATCGCTAAAATTTCCTCTTGAAAGACCAATGCCTCCTTAATCCTTTTTTTTAATCCAATAATTCTTTTAAAAGCTCTACAGCTCAAACACTTTTTCCTAAAGTAGCACAAAATTGTATTCACCTATGTTTCGGTTTCATATCTGAATTTCTTTTTCTGAGATTAATGACTAATCTGCATAACAGTTCTTAAATCAGCATGCCAGATACAGACACGGCATTACCGACCAGCTGGCAACTGTGATTTTACTGCACAGCACACATCTGTGAGTTCCATTCTAACAATGTTGTGAACAAGTTGCTTTTTCAAGCCTCACAATTCTCAGCCTGTATTTTGCGACAGATTTTTATAGCAAATGTAGGAGTTTGTACCAAGAAACTTACTAGAAAAAGGGGAGAAGAAAGTCTATTGAGATTTCAGAATACCCACAAACACAACCCAACCATCATTTCACAACAGAAGAGCTGAAAGAGAAATCTATTTATTAATTAAATTTGTGCTAACCATGGCTGAGGGTAAAGGATCTTAATTTTCAAATGCCCCCACAATGAGATAGTACAGTGCAAAAAAGCACAGAAGCAGAGATTTTTACTTCCATGCTGTAGTTTTACAAAAGAATGCTTCTCCCTGAACATCCTTTATAATATTATCCTTTTCAGAGTCAAAGAAAAGATTAAAACAGCCTGTATGTAAGTAACTTCTATACAAGTCACCTATCATAATTAAGATTTTGGAGGTGATTAAAATGCAATTCAGGGATTAAAAAAGCAATGCAATTTGACAAACCAAATTGTGACACCATGAGCTAAACTAAAGAGTTTACCCTGAGGAAAACTAAAAGAAGAATTAAAAGTTCTCACCTGTTCACTGAAAGCAAAAAATGCTAACATTCAAACTGTGCTCAATAGGTCACCCATTAATTTGAGGGATCTTGGATTCCTTACTAGATGAAGATAATAATGCAGGATATGAAAAGGAGTAAATGCTTTTTCTTGAAATTCCTATTTGATTTTTAATGACTCTGAGGAAAATGTTATGTATAAAATGAATAGAGCTGGAGAAGCAAACCCTTATCTCTGAAAGTACTACCCAAGAACACAGAACTCTGATACGATAAGCACAACTGCAGTTGCATGTGCTCAGAATGCAGGACAATTATGCACTTGAAAATTTACATCAACTACACTGATGCTGTCTCACTTCTTGTTTTTAAATCATGATGCTAATTAATTTCTTTTAATTTATCTTTTTAATACCAAATCTAGGGCACAGAGTTTGTTTATAAGCTTGTAGGAGGATGTACACACGTAGGTTTTTACTGAAGAGGTAATCCTTCAGAATCAAGGACAAACATCTCAGACTGCTATTATGGCTGTGGAAGCAACTTTCACTGCAACTTCATGGTATTAAGAATTTAACAAAACTGACCACCCAGTATTTTTCCTGAAATTAAAAGTAATATTTTATAACAAGGTTCCACCAAAGCAGGCTTTGTATCAGAACTGTTTTCAAGTAGGAAAGCTCTGTTTTTTGGAGGACTGGGTTTCCTTTAAGACACTCCTGGCATCATGGAAAATCATACTCTTGACTACTGACTACTTGACTAAAAATTATCTAAACTTAAGGAATAATTCTAAAAATAATTTTATTTTAAGGATTTAGATCCTCAATTCAGGTATAAATAAGGGAGCAATAAGAACCTGAACTCTGCATTTTAACATAAATACAACCTAAAACCAACTGAGACAGAATTAGTCCAAAATCTTGCAAGATCCCACCTCCTGTGGTTTTTACTTTTAATATTAAATAATACAGTTGATTTCTAAGCTATGGGGACTTCATCAATACATGAAGTATGCAAGAGGTGATGTGTAATAACCACATGAAAGACCCTAGGCCTTCTTGGACTCTAATGGAAGAAAATGTAAATTCACACAAAACCACTTCAAATTCCAGGTCAAATTCTAACTGCAACTAAGCAGTCCATCTGGGAGCTGACACATTAAAGTTCGTTAACAAAACAACAGCTTACTTTTTCTGAATAATTTCTACTGAAGCATGCCACAAGACTGAAATGTCCTCTCTTCAGATGTCTCCAGCTAGGATGGCAGGTCCTCCTTCCCAAGGTTGGCTCATTCCTGACTCGTCCTGCTCAGTGGTACACTACAGCGTTTCAGCTTCTCTGCAAACTAATGGAAAGCAAATAATACCACCATTACAATGTTGTCCAGAGGTACAAGCAAGCAAAGTACAATGCCATGGTTTTGTTACAGAAAGGAAATTACTATGCTTTTATTTACTTGATGCATGTTACCTTCAATAAAACTATCACTGGACTTCTGTTTCATTTTTTGTAACCATCAATTTTGATCCACAGTTTTTATTTTGATGTCTGGCTTAAACAAATCATGGTTTTTTAAGCATTATAAAAGACAATTATTTCTGACTATAGAAAATTAATTGATCATTTCTGTACAGTGATCTCACAAAAGGAGGAACACAAAAGGAGAAATAAGACCAAAGTTGAGAGCATGTTATGTTTATGCAAATTTAACCTCTAATAAATGATCCCTTATATTTAGTAAATTTAGAAAGTCACAATGGCTTCCTAAAGCTTTTTTTAAAACTATCTGTGTCATACCATTCCAAAGGACCATCTAACCACGTGTCTTGTCCTGACAGACTAGTATCAGATACTTGAGGAAAAAGCACTGCACATGAACAACTGATTTCCCCCCAGGTCTTCTCCATATTTCAAGCAGAAATTTGCCTCTTCATATTTCAAGGCTCAGAGTCCTGAATCCTCATCCTCTTTACAGAGATCATTGCATCCATTTAATGAACCTCAGAACCATTCAGCATTTTCTCCTTTATAAACTAACATTTGTATGTCCTCATACCAGCTTATAAACAAAGTCTATGACCTACATTTGATATTTACTGAGGTAATCAAACAAGGGTAAAAATTAATTAGGACCTTCCTCTATTTCTTTAAAATGTCCTGATGGGCACCAAGGTTCAACAATGGAAAGTGCATATGATCCCTAAAAGAAAGGACAAGGATGCAACTCAGCCTCCACACCTCAGAGGTAATACACCCCTCTTCAGGCTAGCAAATAATCTCAGTTGCAATTTATTTGGTGAATGCCATCAACCATAATCTGAGCCAAGTCATTTCACAGATACGTAATAATCACTAAGTGCCTAACAAATACCTAAAAAGTTCCTACAGCAGGGAAGTAGGAATCTGCAAACTCAGGGAAGGGAAACCATCACTCTTGCTTGTTCACAACCTAAACAGGAAGGTCTTGACCTAAGAGAACCACTTTCAGAGAATCCTCTGTAAAAAGACTGAGGAGCCACAGAATCACCTCTTCCTTCTGGTCTGTAGCCTTCTAGATGATTCTCAAACATCTTGAACTACAGTTTCCAGTTGCTGCAAAACATTATATATAGGAATGATTTGAAGCAGACCGGAGAATGTCACCTCTTTGTTTTCAATTTGTTCAAAGAAAGAATAATTTCAGCATAAATACAGTGCAGAGCAGACATGTAAGAGTCAATAAAGTCAAGGAGTGATAAGTCCCTGAAAGAACATGGAGCATTATAGTGTTCTATGCTATAGTCCTTCATCAAATGATCGAACCTTTATCATTAATAATATCTGTGTTCAGATGCCTCCAGTGCATGAAGCATTACTCAAATACCTTGTTTTCTTTATAGCTGAGCTCCATGTAATATTCTGTACAGCTATTTTTAGAACGAGCTCCAAAGGAAAAATGCAAAATTAACAAGCCTATCCACACCTTTTCTTTCCTCAGTTCTAGCAGCTTTCCTTACTTCACACGTCAATCTGAAACCAAGAGCAGCGATCGCGTTAAGAATCGTAGCTCTACTAATCCACTGAAACAAGATACTATGTTTTCTATGATCAAAGACACAGCTGTAACAAGCTTGATGCTCTGGGTGTGGTATTCAGTCCTTCACCTTGGGAGCTGGCTTTCTGTTATTTCAATAGGTATCACCTGAAGCCTTTTTATCTACTCCCTCTCATAATCCACTACTAGAGGTAGCACATCATAAAACCAAGTGCTGTAGGAAGATGGCAGAAAAAAGCTGGGTCAATTCTGGGAGATTTCTTAGGAGATAAAAATGCATACACATATTCAAGATATGTAATTATATCTAGAAGAATCCAAGGAAGGCATAATTAGAGGATTGTGATAAGGTAACTTTACAGCTGCTGCAAAGCTCTTGAAAAGAACTCGTTCACACACTGACATCATGTAACCTCTACATTTCATGACATTACTACTTATTTAATAAGCCAGTCTTGAAAATTCTAGTGAATGGACTGACAAACACTTGTGGTTACACAAGCATCCTTTCTTGGATGATGACTCCTCCTTTGAAGTCACCTGGGTAAGGGCTGTGTTCTATACTTAGCAATTAATTTTCCTGTAGTGTGAGGAGTTATGCTATCTGCACCAACCTATAGGTACCCCTTCCTAAACCCCTGCATCCTATCATATACTGATTTTGAAACTTGAAAGATGCAACAGACAGAAGGACAATGTCACTGATCAGGACCATCCCCATCCAAAATGAGGCTCAGCCAGCATGGAATTGTTCTCTTTGTCCCCTTGAACATCTCTCAGGTTGCTTATTGGGAGAAGTCATGTCCACTTCTTCCATGTTTTAAAAATTAGAAGTGGTGGACTTCCTACCAGACCTATCTCCCAAAATTACTTCAGGTTCTCCTTAAGAAAAATGTCAAGCTTTTAGTAGGCCAAGATGGAATGAAACCATTTCTTGTCAGTTCAGTCAAGTGTGCTCATTAAATTATAAGACCCAGTAAATTATCAGGCCCAGCACAATTTTTCCACCCTTATTCCTCTGGGGAAAAAAACGGCAACAATTACAACAAACAAAAAACCAACTCACCCAAACCAGAAGCATACATATTTAGGAAGCCAGCTCCTTTATATTGATGAAGTTACCTACAGTCTTAAGCTTCCTCTGTAAGTAAAATCTTAGCTTTTTAAAAACACACAAGTGCAACACTGGTGAATTCAACAAACACCAGCCAAGGACTACTATATGAGTCCTACTTCAAATGACAGAAATCTAGGAATACTGCAACTCCAGATACAGATTATTTTAAAATAGCTATCACAAATTCATCATTTTCCCTCTTGAAAACTCAGCAGAGTTACAGTATTAATTCACAAGAGTAAATGCTTTTCTGTTATTAAATACTTGGCTTTTTTTTCCATCAAGCTTCCTAATTTGTAACTTCATTGGGGGGGTAGGAGGTGAAAAAGATCCCTGAATTCTGCCCTTCTTCACAAGTAACCATGAGCCAGACAATGTGGGAAGAAAGAAGGCAGCTGTTTTATTTAATAGGAAAAATCACTCTCCTGTCTGACGGTTTGTTACTGTCAACACACTACCAGCTCGAGGAACGGAGTCTTATCAGGTATGTTTAAAACTGTCCCTGGCACTGAATACTACAACAGATAAATAACCTCACTGTTTCCTGAGCTGGCTTACCTTTTTGTATCAGTTTCTTAAATTTAGAATATTCTCAGGAATTGCTGATTGTGATGAGGCTTCAAGTTGCCTATCATTCATTATCTGTGGCATATATTAACCCCCCAACATTTATAGGTACACTTGGAACTGAATCATAGAAGAAGAGTCAAGTGCAGAACAGTCAGCCATTTCAATATTAAAATGCTGCATGTATTGAAAACGAGGTTGTTCCCTATGCTACAAGTGGAGCACTGATCTTGAATTTTGAGCATGTATCCTATTTCAATCTAATTAACAAAGAAAAATGTTAATTTCTCACTCAAAAGCGAAAGTGTGCAAAAAATGAAGCAGAAATTGGTTCATCTTAAGTTACCAATCATTCAGAAACTCAAATAAGTACAGGGACATATCTCTGTGAGTATATATATATACTTGGTTAACATGCAGAGAAGAGAGGAAAAAAATCAATTTCAATATGAGGACTTTTCCAGAGGCTCACTATTCAATAGACTATAAAAATACTGCAATTCCAGCTCTTTAAATAAATGATAATTCAATTACATCTAAATTGATGCAATATATTTTGAAGGAAACAAGAACAAACTTCTCCTTTCTCTCACTACAGATTTTGTATTATAGCAATTTAAACAACTGGCACTTCAATAGACTTGGAAAGAAACGACAGTATTAACCACATAACACTATAAAGCAAGTTCTTCCAAAAACATTCAATAATTAAGATTTTTTCAAAATTACCAAATGAAGATTAAGATTTCACCATGCCTTCAAGACTATTACACACTGTAATTTTTGGTACAGCACCTTCAGATATGCTTCAGAATCTATTTTTAAGTAGCCCACCGTCCAGAGACAGCAGCTAACAAAGCAAGAAGGATTGGATTTTTAGTATTACAAACCTGACAAGCAAAACGTTACAAAGCTCTGCTCCGTACTCCTCCTTGTAATTGTTAAAATATAACTGCATATTACACACCAGTAACAAAACCTACAGCGTTTCTCAGGCATATCACTGAAAAGCTGTACTAAGATGAGAACCCCCCCCCAGTTTCAGTTTAACTATTTCACCACTCCGATCATCTCGTTCGTACGAAAACCTCACACTTAGTTAATATTTTGCAACAATTTTTCAGCTGCGGCAACATGTACCGCGCCAAAAGCGGGACCCGTTTTCACATTTCACGTCCCCTCTCAACATTCCGAAGGGATGCAATGCAAACACTCGAGCCCAGGCCGTCAAGCACAAAGAAACAAAAGCACTTCCATCAGGAACTCTTAGTTACTTCTGTCTGGGCGCTCCGCGCCGCGCACCCGTGACCGCCCGTGCGGCTCCGCTCACTCCGCCGGCGGCAGCGCCCGAGGCCGGCCGGGCACAGCGGTGACGGCGGCAGCGGCCGAGCCACACATGAAAGCGCCGCACATCGCCCTGGGATTTAGAGCGCTGCGCCGGCTCGGCCAGGGGATTCCGCCACGCGTGACGCCGCCACGGCTAATGCTTCTGACCTATTTTACTGCCCAGCACAACGAAACCCCCGACTCACAGAACCACAGAATCAATTCGTTTGGAAAAGAGCTCCCGGACCATCGAGTCCAGCCTAAGTCCGGGCCCGGTCCGGCACTCTGCGCGCACCTCGCTCCGCACCGGCATCGGGGCGGCGCCTCCTGCAGGGGCACGGCTCCGCGGAAGGGGGCCTGGCCCGGCAGGAGGGACCGGGCGGGTTTGCCGGCGATCCCGGCTCTCCCTCCCAGCCTCTCCGTGCGGGGCCTGGGGAAGGGCTGCCGGCAGGGCTGCGCCGCCGCTGCCCCGACAGCCGGCACGTGACCCCGCGGGCGGGGCGGCACCCCCACCCTCCCCGCCGCCAAAACAATACCGGGCAGGGCTCTGCCCGCCGGACGGCTGCCCCTCGCTCGGCTCAGCCCAGCCCGGTCGGCCTTTAGTTCAGGGCACTCACCCGCGCGGGGAGGCCGCGGCACCCGCTCCAGCTCGATCTGCACCCCGCCGGCGGCGCAGGGGCGAGGGGAGGCAGCACCGCCCCGGGCGGCCGCGCAGGGGGCGCTGTCGGAGCGGCCTTTGGTGGTCGAGGCCGCCACCGCCTCCCCCCGACCGCTCCAGCTCGGGCCCGCCCGCGGCGGCGCGGGGACTCACCCGCCGGGCCGGCCCGCGCCGCTCGGTTCAGCTCCCCTCGGCCCCGCTCCGCTCCGGCCGCCGCCACCCGCCCCTCCCTCCGGCCCCGCCGCCGGGACCGAGGGACGCACCGACGTCACGCGCGGGCCGGGGCAGCCGAACGCGCCACCGTGACGCCGCCGCGGCGGGGGCGGGGCCAGGGGCGGGACCAGGTCGCCGCGGGGGCGGGGCCGCGCCCGTGATGCCGCGAGGAGGCTCCGCCCCGGACCCGCGGTGGTGTCATGGTGGTGTCATGGCGGCTCTGCGCGGCTCGGCCGGCGTCCGCAATGAGGGGAGGGGGAAGTGCGGGGTGGCCGCCACCCCGGCGGGTGCCCGCCAGGGGAGCCTGCCAGGCGCGCGGGAGGGCCCCGCTTCACAGCTGCGGGTGCCCTTCCCGGACCCCCTGGCCAGGTCGTGCCTCCTTGCGGCGGGCTGACCCCGGCTGGACGCCAGGTGCCCTCTAAAGCCGCCCTGGCGCTGCCCTCCGCGGCTGGGCAGGGGAGGGGGAATATAACGAGAGGCTCGTGGGTTGAGATCAGCACAGGACGAGATCACTCACCGATTGCCGTCATGGGGAATGAATCTTGACGTGCGGAAATTAATTTAGTACCAGTCAAATCAGAGCAGGATCATGAGAACCCCGAATCTAAAAACACCATCCTTGCCTTCTTTCCAGGCTGATTTTTGGCTTCCCATTCCTGGTTTTTGGGGCGCAGCCCTTCAGGACCAGCCTGATCCAGCGGTGC
>VZSR01003807.1:20194975-20274288 GCA_013398615.1 Brachypodius melanocephalos
CCTTGGTCCATCTTGGAGCTGTCTGGCATTGGCTCTGTCAGACACATGGGAGCCTTCTGGGAGCTTCTCACTGTAGACCCCTCCCCAAGCCCCACCACTACCAAAATCTTGCCACACAAACCAAATACAACAGAGGTGAAAGGTCTGGAAGTGATGGGAGCTTCAGTGTGTGTATTCCCTGGAGCTTTCTGACCAGAAAAAGTCCCGTCCTTGGGATTCATTGTTCAAGTGCCTGGTGACAGTGCTGGGGAAAATGAACTTGCACAGCTTTGTCATGCTTGGTTAATGTGAAGGTGGGTTGCAATTGCCATTGTTCCTCCTGATGAGGCCAGACAGTGGATTCAGCAGGAGACACGAACAGTTGCTGGCCTTTCCTGGAGCACATTCTGCAGCTCAGGGAAACTGCTGCTCATTTTTAGCCTGAAAATTTAGGTGGCTTAACAGTCAGGCATATGCCTCATACTGCTGTGCATTGCCTGGCCATGCTTGGGTGGCTGCAGGGGTTTGACCACTCTGGTGGTCACCCATCGGTGGAGATGGACCTGGGCAAGGCCCAGATGTAACTGCGGGGGTCAGACTATCCCAAAGCTGAGCTGCTGCTGTAGATGAGGTGCAGGGACAAGACCTGTGCCCCTTGCTGTTGTCAATTGAGAAGCCTGCTGTATTAATATTTTAATAAACTGGGATGGGGAACAATAATCCACACATCATTTAGGTTGGAGTGGTGGGGGAGTGGATGGGGGAGATGGGCTGTGTGTCCAGGTACTCCTTGCACCTAAATGAAAAATTAAATGTTTCAAGGTGCAAACTGTCAAACCAAGGGCTTGTTAGAACTAAAGCTACTGTTTGGCTGCTCTTTTTGATTTTTAAACCCATGGAAATCACAAGCATCAGAAAATATAAGACATGGAAACCCTAAAAATACTAAATTCTAAGTGTAATCAGGAATACCAAAATAAAAGCATTTGGTTAAATCACTTACTATTTTCTAAAAGTCTAGAAAAGCCAACCCCAAATTAGCACTGGTTTCTATAAATGTGACGTGTTTGCATCCAAGGACAAGCATTTACGTGGTAACCAATGTTCTATTTAGATACTTTTGTGTGAGGCTGAGTCAAAGAATAGAGGTTAGGGAAAACTAAAGGTCTCTTACTGGCAGTGTGTGCTCAGCAACAATAGCATTACTCCTTTACTGAACCAGACCTTGATCCTGTGGAAGCTATTGAGGCCAAATTCCTGTCAATTTCTGTTGGAATCTGACCTAAAAAAAGAAAGCAGGCTTGTGCTCTTAAGGGATCTAAAGAGTTCAGGCAAAGCTACTCTGACTGTGTGCAGCTTTGTAAGAAAGGCAACACCTTGGGAAGACTGTACTTAGTGAAAAAGAAGTCTGTGGCTGTGTATGGATAGGCTTGTGTGTTTCACTGCAGCTGCAAATGGACTGAGAAAATGTGCTTGTGAATGAAAGATTTTATTTTACACTCCGTGAGTTATGGAGCAAGCATGGCAATCAAACGCATATCAGACAGTGCCAAAGATAGTAACCAAAGAATTAAATGTATTGCACATTGCTAGACTAAGGGAATAAGGAGCATAAATGGGTATCTAGTTGGATAGATTGCAATAAGGGGATCAGTTCTAGTAATGTACCTTCTAAAATGTTCCATACATGGTTATCAATCCTTATTACCAGCTCCTATTTCAGTCAGAACAGGTATTATTTGAACATCCCTTTTTTCATGTGTTTCTGGTTTTGGCATGGACACAACCTATCCATTCCACTGATGGCTTTCTTTATGCCTATTACTTTGTACCTGTCTGTTAAAATTGAAGCCATCTGTATTGTACCTTTTCTACATCTACTTGTTTCACATTTCTGTTGGTTGCTATGTTTTCTCCTTGTGTATTTTTATTGTTATCTACAGTGTCATCACTGTGAAATTTACATCTTTTGCTGGCCACTAAAATATTAATTAATACAGTGATTTGAAAAGTAAAGGTTCACCAGACTAATTCTTAAAAAACACCACTTCCTCTGCTAAGTGTCTACAGTCCCACCATTAATATTTTGCTGACATTGTGATGGTGGAGAACTATTAATCCATAGGTGAGTGTTCCTATTTATAAAGCATTTTTTTCTGCTTCTGCAAATCTATATGCTACTATATAAACCTTTGCAGATGTACCAATGTCTTATATTCCTCAACAGCCCAATCCTTGCTACACTTAGTGCGGCTGAGATGAGACGGGAGAAAAGCAGTTTCCTTCTGCTGTGGCTTTGAGTCAGTTTATATCAAAGCAGTTTGGGAAGTTGTTGTGGAGAACCTCAAAACTGCTGCAAGTTAACACTATTGGCAATAGAGTGGATGATGCGTTGTATCATGCCAATTCCACACTCCTGCACCTTCAGCAAACCCCCTGTAAAGTCAGAGAAGGTGTAAAGTGAGCAGTGCACTGCACTTGTCTCTTCCTTGCAGGGAGCCAGAGAGGGGCTGAGAGTTGAATTACAATGTGTAAGTGTACTAAAGACAAGTCCTAATTTTGCTTGAGTAGCACAATTCCTTTATGGACCCCCTGTTGCTTATCACTCCCTCCATTCCTTTTCCTCTAAGCTGTCCTAAAACAGGAGATCCCCATGTTGCAGTGCCATTTTCGTTGAAGTAATAAGAGTTGTACAGTCATGAAAGACTAAGATACACAAATTTTCCAGGATTATTTCTTCTTACAAATGATATTTATAGTTTTTCACAGTCCAAGACACAAGCTTATCCCTTGTGCTACGAGTGTTTTAAGATGGTGTCAATGAGACAAAATGACATTCACTTGAACTCTCTTGAAATGCAATTGCAGTTGTGCCAAGGATGTATGAAATGTAAGTTGATTGATGGAAGTCCAAAGCCCCTTTGGGTTTGCAAGTATTTTTTCATTTTGACTATCTAGAAACTGCTGAGGTTTATGCCTGTTTCAGCAATCTGCATTTACAGTCCTGCTGCACTGTAGCTAAACTGATTTCCAGTTGCTATTTGTAGATTCAGAACAAAGTGTCAGTTAAAGGCCGAATTGGTGTATGGAAATGCAACTACTGTACCTCATGGAATATCTGTATTTTGCTTACATAATCTAGATATTTATTAACTTCTGCCAAAAATGCTGTTATTTAACAGCTTTGGAAGGATTGTGCTGGTTAGTCATGAGAACAATCCCATTTTGCTTTAAAAACAGGAAGCTGAATGATGCTGAGGAGGAGGAGTGGGAGAAGAGGAGCTCAGGGTGAGTTCTTTTTCTCAGTTCTCTCAGTCTGTTACTTTTGCTGTATCTGTACCCGTTCTGTCTGTGAACTCCCAAGGAGAGATCCTGATTCTTTTGTTTTCATTTAGTGGCATTAAAAAATTCCACACAGCATGCAAAACAAATTTATTTTATTGCCCCAGTTGGCAGGCAAGGTAACATTTTCTTCTGCCAATAAGTAAACATTGACTTTTTCCATTATCCCAGCTGTCAAAATCATATCACAGTATATGTTGCTGTGGAATTGAAGTCATCCATATGGTGATGCAGAGAAGCAGAAAAATCCCACCACAAAACAGTTATTGCATTACAATACAGTGTGTTTAAATCTTTTTGTTTTCCAGGCAGAGAGTTTGCAGGATTAAAGTCTTCTTTTCCCAAAAGCAAATCTTGTGCCTTAGTCTCATTATCACTTGAATCTCTTTCTCTTTGACATCTCCATTAACCAGGGGAGACACTAAACTCAGAAAAAAAAAAAAAAAGTATTTTGGGATCTTCAAAATCATGATGTTTATGAAACTTACAAGGTTAGATTTTGGGTTTCTTTTAAATTTGGCCCCAAGTTTTACATCTGTAGGACTTAACAGGAACTTACAACTGCACATAAAATGTCCATATGTAGCTATAAGGCAGGCTTTATTTTAACCTTATTGAAGCTGAAATTCTTGCATAATCACATCTTCAGAAATGAAATCTTGAAAGCTAGCTGGAGTCACAAGATTATTGAGATACGGAAAAACAGGTAATCATAAGGAGGACGTAGTGGACTCATACTGTATTTTATTTTAGTGGAAGGGAAGCAAACCATAAACAAAATACACTGTTGTCATCTCTCTTTCATTTAAAAAAATAGTGAATGAGCAATTGCAATTTCCTTTTGCATCACTAGATGGTATATGGTAACTGTGAGGAAGCTGAGCTCTTAAAAAAAAAATTGATAGAGTATAGGTACTGCTGTCTCTCCTGATCCAGATGTTGCACTGACCAGACCCCTTGCTTACAGAGGGAATGTCTGCAAAGCTGTTCCTAACAGCTAAAACTGCTCCTTGTTGTACCAAACCCCTGGTTCTTTTGTAGGCTGTGGCAAAACTTACTGAGTGAGTCTGTGCTCATGTTTTCTGTGAAACTGCACAGTACTTAGGCCTTAAACTCACAATTACATTTTTGAAAAGGGGAATTCTGTATTAAAATTCTTGAAAACATCCACGCTTTGTTGGAAAGTTAGCAAAGTCTTCAAACATTGTGGATCAGATCCTCTGAGCTACCTGCTGCTGAGTGCTCAGTAAGTGTAAAAGACCATATGGAGACAGAACCAATGGAAGTTTAGGTTTGTAATTTTAGTTATAACAATGTAATTTCCATGCAAGGACCTACTTTTACACTAGAGGGCATATTTTTATTTTCTCAGGTAATATTTTTGAATGCTACATTATCAGAATCAATACAGTAACTCTTATAGTAATTATATGTATTTAAAAATATGCTAGTGTAAAATGTTTGCTAGAATTTTATAAAAGAACCAGGAACATTTTATGCTGCTCCATTTGGATTAACAGCTCAGCAGCTTAAATGGAGCTATTTCCATGGAGTTGCTGTAGTAATCCATGACACAGTAGTTTCAAAGTTATCAGTTCAAAATTAAAACTTTCCTGGATGACTCTGTCCTCTGGGCTTTACTTCTGTGAAAAGGGTGTCATAAGCAAAATTTATAGACATAATTCTGCAGTTAAATCTTATTTCTCCTGTTCTACAGAACCCAAAAATTTTAGAAAAAAAGGTGTTCACTTTTCAGAAAAAAAGCTGTCCAGCTACTTTGCTATTTGGTGGCTTGTGCTTTTTGCATTCCCTTGGTCTCTTGTATGCTTAGACTCTGTGGTTTTCTGGGTGAGAGACCCATTATGATGATATTCAGTATCCTCTGAAGATTTCATAACTGTTCCTCATGGTGTCCCCAGATTCCCCAGCAGCAGGACATGCTGTGGAGAAGGACTCAGTGCAGGGCTCCATTCTTCACAGCTTGGCCCTGCTGGGCCTTTGCTCCCCTTGGTCTTCTCCACAGTGTGTTTGGCAGGTTCCTCAGGATGGAAGGGAATGAGGAACAGCCGTATTGTGTGGTGTGTAATCCTCCAGCACTGCAAGGGGGTATGGTGTGTGGTGTGTAATCCCCCAGTACCAAGGCAGCAAACAAGGAGACAATCTCTTTCTATGGCTTCACCAGACTTTTCTCCATAAAGAACAAAAAGAAGATGGAGTTGTTATGGTAAAATCTTGGAAGTAATTTCAATCAATGCTTAAATAATTATTCCAACAGCAATTTTGACAACTGTCACCTCCAGGAGCTGTACTGAGTGAGACAGATAATGCAAAGGTGATGTTGCAGATGGAAGAAACACTATTACTTGCTCTTGCATCTGTCTAATAAAGTATTCTGGGACAAGTATGACAGCATTGCACACAAATTTCTTGGTGGCATGAAACCCTGAGATGACAGGGGTTCATTGAATATTTGATGCATGCATTAATCAGTGATGCTGTCCTGCCTGTTCTATCTTAGAGTTTAACAAATTCAGTAGGGGGAAGTTGCATCCATAAAAGGATGTTCAGCATAGCTTGCAAAATAAATAATACAGTCAAAATTTAATAATTCTGATCACCCACATAGCCCTGAGGCCAGTACTTACACACCTTACATTTTGCAAGTAGTTTCATTAGATCCATCAGGATAGACTGCCCAAGTGAATATCAGTGTGTGTTTAACTGCCTGCTACCTGCAACCTGCTTGGGTTGGCCCAGGGTACATGTGGAAAGTTTTATGCCTTCTCCTATAGAAGGGAATGGTTTGAAAACATGACAGTGTAATTAACCCCTCTGTAGATCTTCTCTGAAGGGCTGAGAGTGACAAATTTACATCCTGGTTTAATTTGCTGCCAGACTGATTTAGAAATGGCATAAGCAGGCTGCCCTGATAGCACCATTTATCAGGGAGAGGTGCTCCAAGAGAAGATAAATGACTTGTAATCTCAAAAGAGAAGGGGTGCATTTTCTGCAGCCTAGAGTGCAAAGCCCTTTCCTTCTCTATGCTTAATCCCTTAACTTCAGCCATTTCCTGCTCATTCGGTTAGCTCTAATAGCCCTAGTTGTTCTGACTGAGTTCATATCAGTTCTGTGGATTTCGTAGGATGACACAAATTAGCTGAAGCAAGACTATAGTCTCTCTCTGAATCCAAATGAAGAGAGCAAGCAAAGGAAAATGGACGGCAGGAAAGGAAAGTTCACAAAAAGATCACAGTACCTTTGGGATCCCAAATTTGCCAGATCAGTGGTCATTTTAAGTAGCTATGAAATGAACTATAGTACTGACCTGTTTCACGGGGATCTTATCAGGATTCATTAGATACAGCCCTTTGAAGATGGAAACTACAAGGTGGTATTATTCTGCTGACCTCAAAATCCTCTCCAGGTTCCCAAGTGTCAGTAGGCGACTCTCTGGGTAAAGCAGTTGTTTGCAATTATGCATCATTTGTTGTGCATACAATAAATTATAGTATCTATTATGTATGCTTGAGTTTATATCTGCTTGCCTTTTCTTTGATGCATTTTTTCTTCTCTTTGGTTGATAGGATCTCAAGATGAAGTTAATTTCTTCCGTTCGTGGTGAGGCTACCCTGGGGATGACTCACCTGAGCCTTAGTGTGCACCGGTGCATAATTGCTGATCTCGCTGGAATTTAAAAGTGCTATTCCAGGGCTTCTTGTTGTGTGAATTAGGTCTCTTGGTACAGCTGTAATGTTAGCTTAGAGTTCGTTTGTGGTTTAGGTCTGTTTTATAATCTTGAAAAGCTTCTGATGTATTAATGCATCATTAATTTTCAAGAGTATGTATTCTGTTAAAAGGCTAAGGTAAGTAGATCAGACATTTTGTTATTTCATCTGAAGTCTTCACATGAGCTGCATTTCTAGAAATGTTCTAATTATGCAGAGCATTGAAAGCTGGGGGAAAAAGCAGTGGAGTAAGATGTTCTTGCTTCTTGGCTTCCAGCAGTGCTGATAAAAGCCCATGAGGGGTTCATATTAGAAACAGATGAGGAGTCTCAGTTCACCACTCTTCCTGGTTTTGGGTAGCATGCCATTTCGGGCTCAATTCTGGCTGTTTTTCTTGCTGAGTAGCACTTAACTCTAGAGTTATTTTCAATGATTTCAGTTAAGTCATTCAGTTGTATGATGATCACTTCTTTCCCTCTCTCTCCAGGGAATTTATGTTAGCCTTTTTAAAATTCAGGTAAAGGAAATGCTATGCTATTTCCAGTAACTTTGAAACAAGCTCTGAAAAATCTCACTTTTGCATTTCTCCATTTTGTGGCACCACTGGGCAGCACTGCCTTTAGGTGCATGTTGCCTAATGTCACAGGGACTCAATCACAGCCAGCAGAGCTCAGTGCCATTCTGTGGAGCTAGCAAACTTGCAGCTACACACATCAGCAATGACAAATGTGTAGCTTTTAAAGTACACAAGTACGTGATCAGCAAGATAAGTAGGTTGTATCTTCCAATTGTATAAACTCCTGGATTTATATGAGGGCTGAATTTATGGCATCTATTTACCTGGGGCCTCCAGGCTGCCCCCATTACTCATTTTGACCAGGATGCTGGAACTATGTTATTCCACTGATCCTGGATTAAATTCACTGCTGTTATAAAAGGATATAACTAACTCCTTGTGTTCCAGTGAAGTGACACTGGTTTTACACCATCCACAGACTCATTTGTATGATTTCATCCAAGATTCCAACACGTAGTGAGGATAATGAAACAAAGTTAAAGCAGAATGTAATGGCTTAATGAGTGAGCAGTAAGGCTAGAAAAGGTGACAAGATATGTATGTATGTATGTATGTATGTATGAATGAATGAATGAATGAAATTAATTGTGATTCACGTTAAAGACTCTGCAAGGCTCTAGATCTCAATGAGGCCATACATTTTACAGGTGGCATAATGGTTGGTTTGAGTGGAGATGATGAATGAATCTGAATTAGAGTTTTTAATGAATGTGTGCAGTTGTATACATCCTCACATAGACAGTTGACGATGCGTTGTGCTTTGTGTTGTGTGGCAAATTTCTGTGATGCTTAGGCCCAGCAAAGTAGATATTCTGTGTAGATTCAGGTGAGTTAGTGCTGGTGATTTTGATTCAGCTTGACATGATATCAACTAATTATGTTGATGGAGCAATTATTTGCACCATCTAGCTTACTACACCTCATTACTCCCACCTCAGTTTCTAGTTTGCTGTAAAATAACAGCAGGAGGGATAAATTACAGAACTCTGCAGGAGAAACAAAAGGCTTTGCAAGATTTGCAGAGGAATATTCAGGACTCAGGGTATCTGGACAGGTGTGGGATTGCTGGGTATGTGCTGAAGCTGGATATTTCTGCTGAAAAGGCTAGCAGTGGTATGATTACTGATTCTATTGTTCTAGTCTCTGATATTATCAGGCTTCATTGTTTGGTGAGGCACGTACTATCTATCATTGTTCCTCTTTGGTTAGTTGAAGAGCTGCTGAATCTTCTTCAGGAGCACAGATTCTATGGCATTGTTTTTTCATTATCTCCAACAATGGGTTAGAAAGCTCTTCTAACTAAAATAAGAGTGAGAAAAAACCTACAGCTTTACACAGAATAAGAACTTATAAAGGAACATTCTTTGACTGATCACCCAGCCAAAATGCAGTAGCAGTCAAGATATCTCAGGAAAAAAATGAAAGCCTGTATTGGAGAGGCGCCTGGGGTGGTGGTAGACTGAAAAGGGCAAAGAAGGGAGGACTCATATTTTAAACTCATTTAAAATTGTTAACTTTGTTTAGAGTAGACAAACAGTCCAGTTATGACAGCTTAAGAGCTGATGCTCTTAGTTGAGTGCCTGTAACTGCCTTTGTATAAACTTTTAAATCAAAAGGAGCAGGTCAAATCTAGGTCACAGTGGGAGATTCAATATGAGTATTGAATACACTTTAGCCTCTCTATCTAAGTGTCACCTTGTGCCACCTATTTAAATTTGTGGAAATGTAAGTAGGCTTCAGGTGTCTATGTACATTTGTCTTGGGCCTCTTGAGATGCTGTAGAGTTTCTGACACCCACTGGAGCTGGTACATCTAACACAGAGCCTTTGGGATACCCATGTATGCAGTGGTATCTGAACTCCAGGCAGGTTGTCCCAGGGCATCTCAGATGGCAATCCATGAGATGTTCGGGAAGCTGCACTGAGCTCCTGGGCAGTACAGTCAGAAGAGCCACTGGATCAACTCAGTTTGCCTCGAAGTGACTTAGAAGGCAGGTGACAGCCATGCATCATTTCAGATAGGACACAAATTTTACAGTGCCCTTTTTGACGTTCCGTTTGGAAGTCAGCACATGTTTGACAAGGAATGTAAAATGGCCTTGGGCATCTACCTTTGGACAGCTGCATTACCCTCCAGCCTGCACTACTGAATTCACCAATTTACTGTTGACAAATAGAGGATTTAAAACACCTAATCTTTGCAGACATCTCCACAGAAACAGTGAAAATTGGGCATGGCACTCTCCTTTTGAACCTTGTCCTTTCTCAGCCCTGAAACAGAGAGGTCATTCAGAGAGGCTGATTTGGCCAATGAGTTGTGCTCCAGCAGGTCCCTGACTCTGGCACCAGGAGCTGCTCTTTCTTGCTGGGGATGGCTCTTGCCTGTACCCAAGCATCCACGTGTTGGTAGAAACCAAAGGTCTTAAGGGCAGCTGTGAGCAAAAGAGAGACTGTTCCGCTGGTCAAAGCTGCAAAGGCATTTCTGTCCTGATGGCAGATGAAGAAGAATTGGATCCCAAGAGCTTGCACTTGTGTTCTTTTTAAAATATGAGCTATCCATAGCAATTCCCACTTTCTTTGTGGCAGCAAAGAGACAAGAACAAAGTTTTCATCTTTCCACAGTCCATCTGTGAGTAGTAAGGTGGAATAATGCTAAAATAGAATAATTATGATAATATTCTTTAACAATGGGAGTCTCACTGAGAGTTGAACATATTTAAATTAAGGTATGTCATTTCTCATGAGGCAGTGAAAGACTGTACTGTTGTCTGCCAGTATCCATAACTTTACAGGTAATTACAGCTATAGATGAGCCATGCTCTTGTTTGATTAAATTTGTTTACCCAATAATTGAAGACTTATTGTAGTATAATTTGAATTGTAGTATACTGTGTTATTTCTGAACAATGGAAAAGTAAAGGCTAAAAGGCATCCAGTGGAACAAACTACCTCCTGCATGCAGATAAATTGTCCAGTTGCTGTTATAAACAAGAAGCATTGTGTTCTGCCAGACTTGTAACAAAGAAATCATTATATGTCTGGCCTGTGTGTTGAAGAACAATGATCTCTATTTCCAAAATTAAAACCATAATTAACCTATTATTATGAGTCCACAACACAAGAATGAAGAAAATGATAGTGCTAGGCCCCTCTGAGTCTCAGATCCCCAATTGTCAACCCCTGAATCAGTGTTCAGATTTTTCCCACATGAAGATTGCTTCATGCCTGACTCTCTGTTGGTTATGGAGGCATCACACCATGGTCTGAGTCACTAAAATGTTGCTCTTATTACCTACCTGCTATGCCAAGAAAGGCAAAGTCTCATAGGGATGTACTTCTAACACCTTGGGAAGCAACTTAGGGCTCTGTTAGTTACTGGAAACCAGAAAATTATACAGGAAGCCTCTCACTGCCAAACAGTGGTCAGAGAATTTTTTTTTTCTTTTTTAGCTAATAAAAATAGGCTGAAATCACTTCTTACGGCCTTTTTCAGGACTGCATTTCACTTTCCTTTGGGTATTGCTGGGAGTCTTGATCCTTCTGTCTTAATAGAATTGTGGAAAATGGAGTAAAAAAGACAAAGGTGGCATTTCAAGATTTCTACCACAAAACAAGCTCTCTAAATTACTGCTGAGAATGTACTGACGTGTGTGTATGTAAGTATTTGTTCACACCCTTATTACTGTCAGATGTTGAGGCCAAGGTCTTCGTAAGTCTTATGTTCCATACGTGTTGTTAATGCGTCATGGAATTTAAGGTGAAGACATTGTTCAGGTCATCTGGACGCAGTGACAGAGTAAAAGTCAGTAAAAAGTCTCCGAGTTGATCTTCAGTATCACCTAAGCTTCTGTAGAAAATGGGTGAGAACATTGCAGCTAAAGAATTTGCTGTGTTATTTAAACTGGCTGACAGTGCAAAAGCGACTTCAAATTTTGAAATACAAAACTGCATGAGTCAGAAAAGAAAGAGAACAATTTTAATGTGACTCACCCACTCACATCCTATCTCCAGGTTTAAGG
The DNA here is from genome assembly GCA_013398615.1 of Brachypodius melanocephalos. Classification (NCBI taxonomy): domain Eukaryota; kingdom Metazoa; phylum Chordata; class Aves; order Passeriformes; family Pycnonotidae; genus Brachypodius; species Brachypodius melanocephalos. The sequence goes on from VZSR01003807.1 coordinate 20,206,617, forward strand.
CTGCAACCAGCTGTGCAGTCTGGAATACTCTGCATGTGTAGGGTCAAAACAAAAGCCAGGTGACTAGGTTTTTTCTTTTTGTAATGAAAACTTTGAGGAAAAAGCATGATCCAGAGCTAGAAATGAAGAAGTTCTAGGTAAAATATGTTTTACTGACTTAATATTATGGTCAAATTTTCTATCTCATCAATGGTTCATGTAGCTTCATTCTTCCTCTCCACTTCTGTTCTTCTGCCTACTGTAGTGCCTTTGGAGGGACTCCTTCAACCACTGCTTTCCTCAAATGGACCCTTCCTTGTGCTCAGATCAGTTCAGCAGCCACATCACTTTCTGCCCTGCACGTCTGAGTTTTGCTGGTGAGCAGATGTAACTCTGCTTAGCCCCTGAGGCCGGTGTCAGAGATCTCCAAACAGGTTTTCTTTCAGTAGGTGTTCCTTTGCTTCCTGGCCAAGTGATACTAGTTGCCTTAACATTCATGGTCTGAATTGGAACAGTCACACAGTAGGAATGCTGCTCTGCTCAGATGTCTTTCTCCAAACTGGGACATTCATCTGTGAGCCCAGCTGTCTACTAGTCCATTGAAATGTCACTGTCCTGGATCCTGGTATTTGGAGTACAGGACTCTCCCTGTCCCATTGTGTGTGTTTGTTTTACTTGCTGGTGACAGCATATCCATGAAATAAATCACTTGCTTGGGTAGACATAGACATTGATGCACACATCTGGAGATTCGGTCCAAGAATTCACTTTTTAATTCTGATTGCATTAGGTAGCTCTTTGGTCTGGTTTTTGAGGATACCTGCATGGGATCCTCCTTTTCAGGATACACTTGGAGTGGGAGGACTATTTCGATATCAGGAAGCCTGTTGACTGGCAGCTCAGGATCTATCTGTTGAACGCCTTCTTTGTACACACTTTTATTTTTTTTTTTCTCCCCAATTTAGGGTGAAACTGACCATCAAGGTGGAAATTCACTGGGACAGCTCACTACCAGTTTTCCAGCATGACAGCACAAGTTTTGTTCTTCCAAAAAAGATGATAACATTTATGGTTTGCATTTTTCTTCCAAATTAGGAGGCTCCAGTGCTTCTTGGAATCACTGGGAAACAAGGAGAGTAAATTTTATTTACAAAAGAGTAGGAAAGGTGTTATTCTTTTCTAAAATAATGAATGAGGGAGATAGGAATGCAAACACACGCATCCTGAGAAAGGGTAAAATTGGATACTGGCTACAGATGGGATGGAAGAGATATGTTAGTTTTAGTGATGGGAGCCTTGTGTTTTGTTTTCTCTTTTGCTAAATGCCCTCAGTGAGTTATATTGTTTAGTTTTTCCAGAAAGGGAGAAATTTGTACAGATAAATAATTGCTTATTTCTGTTTCCTTCAGCTGATTCCTATTTGTGGCCATATCCCTCTCATCCTTGTCAGTCAGTGCTGCTGTATGGCTATTATCTGCTTCATAGGTAGGCAGGGAAATGTGAGAACATTTTTCTGAAGCTTATGTTTTTGAAGCTTTGATCATTCTCAGTGTTTTTGCCTGAACAATTTCTAGTTTAACCACTTCTTTCTTCAACTGTACCTTAAGGGGACACTGAACTTCAGCTGATACTTCTAGCAATACGGAGTAGAAAATAAATGTTGTTTTATATATATTACAGGCTATATTTCTGCATATACGTCCCAGTATGATGTTTGCTTTCTTTGTGATATGACAGTGTTTACATTCAGCTGTGAATTACAACTGCTGCCTAAGGGGCCTTTTCTTCTTACTCTCTGAATTTGTGTGTTCCTGCCTTCATGTGGTGCTCTGCATTTTCACCTTTGATTTTCATCTTGCTGCCTTACAGAAGCACACAGGAACCTTCTCAGCCTTTGGCCACAGCCTTCTGAGAGATTTGTTCTTGTGCTTAGCTGAGGAAAGAGACTGTGGGGACTTCAGACCAGCTTCAGCAGAGCTTGTGCAAGGGAACACATATTTATACAGACAGCTTTGTACAGAATTGTGAGTCACTGTTCCTGCTTGCACAAATCATATGCAAAGACACCTTGACTACCGATCTATGTCACTGTATTAAAAAATCAAGATAAAAAAGTTTTAAAAGTTTAAAAGCTGTTTAAAACAGTGCACAGTGCTGTCAGTTCATCCTTTATGTAATCCTCTGAGCACTTTGCGTTGCCTGTTGCCTTATAGCAAGCACAGAATGTCCACTTTTCAAATTAACGTTGAAATTCCTTTGGATACTGTCGACCGTTCTTCAAAACATGGCAGTTATTGCTCTCCCACAGGGGGAGATGGCTGAACGATGAGGAGGAGGTTTCTGCAGCTCCCCTTTGTAGCAATAAATAATACAATGCATGGTGCTGCTACTGTGATTTTTTATGAAGTAACGTTTCAGTAAAACTGGTTACAAAACACACTAAGTATGATTTATAGACCTGAAATTATGACTACCCAGCATTCCTGAGTGATGGATTATTTATTCTTGTAGTCAGAAGACAAAGCTTTCTATATTGAAAAATAGCTGATACCTTTTTAATTACAGCCTAGGTACAATGTGCGCATTGTACTTCTTAACCACCCACTGAGAGACACTAAAGTGCAGTGGACCTGCATTTCCTAATGTATGAAATTGCTCCTAGGATGCTGCAGGACCCATGAGAAAATTGCAAAGAATTCTTACTTATCCCTGAGCAAGTCTGTCTCAGCTGAATAAAACTTCTAAGTCTTTCTAAAACCTTCATTCTTAAGATCTTACATTGAGATGGCCCCCTAATGGTGCACCAGCATTTCAGCTTAAGGTGCCCAGCTGACTTTCAAATACTTACTTTGAATTATCATTCTTTTCTTTCCCCTGGAATTAATTTTGAAAATGTAAGTCACTTGGTGCATATGCTTAAGAAAATTTCTTGTGTTGACATTTCTGTTTTGTATAAAAAAGGAAAACAAAAAACCCCCCAAGAATTTGATATATCAAGCAAGATTTCTACTGCCATAAGAATACTTGATTTTCTCTTTTTTTCCCTCTAAGCAGCAAGTACAATATGTCTAGACTTCAGTAATGCATTTGGCACAGCAAATGTAAGGTTGTAGGAAACAGGCTGTGAAAAGAAACCACAGATGAGGGATGCTAATTACATCGTTTGATGCACTACTGGAGCTCTGATAATGCTAGCAAAGTAAAAGGATTCATAAGGAGTAGAATATGTGCTCTTGCTCAAGATTATTTGGGAAGTTATCACCAAAAGGTACTCCAAAGGGGATTTGTCAGGATGGAGAGTAGCAGGTGGCTCAACCCTCACTATTCATTAACTATAATGTAAACAACTTAATTAACATTCAAAAAGACTGTTCATTTGTTACAAATCCCATTAGGAAGGGAGCTGAGCATCCGTAGTGAGGACAATAACACAGAAATAGCATAATATATTCCAAAGGTGTTGAAATGAGCCAAAGCTGTAGCCCATGATGTCAGTCTCTACCCTTGGGATTCATCTCAAAGATGACTACAGGAGACTAAAATGAGCGAATTACCTCCCACAGGCTTTCAAGGTGCTTTAAAGTGTCGTTTTGGCTCATCTAATATCCTCCCTCTCTTAGAGGTGTTTGATCCAAAATGAAGTCTCTACCAGTCCTTCCATCCCGGACTCCAGTCACACACACAAGCACATGAGACATCCAAACCATGCAGTCTTGTTCTCAGCAGAGCTGGGTTAGTTATCCTACATGAGAAACATTTGTGGAACAGAAGGCAGGGGCTGGTGGGTAGAAAAGTGTTTCAGAAAGAAATAACTAGCATCTGGAAAAACTAGAAGCTCATCACACTCTGTGAATGGTCAAAGTCACTCTTCAATGGAAGTGACACATTAGAAGAGCAGTAATGCCTCAGATATTATTAGTGAACAGAGTGACAGCAGGACATAAGCCTCTGACATGGGAGACATTATCACCAAACATGACAGAATTGTGCCCTTCAGCCATTGTTCAAGAAATCTCCCAGTTTAAAAACAGACTGACACATTCTTGCTCATTATTTTATCTCTGGCTTGCAAAACCAGATGCTTTTTTATCAGCTACTTTAGGAGTAGCAGTGGGGGGAAAGGGCTGATAAAAGGATGACCATTAGTTTATTATTCTGGGTATTACTTTTCCAATAACTAGCAGGAATATGCAGTTATCCATCAGTGTCTTGTGGACATAATTGACTCCTTTTCAGTTCCCTCCTGTTGTCTGAAACTGGAAACCTGTTTCCAGAGAACAGAATTATTAGAGTAGCTATAGGACAGATTCTGTTTAATTTACTCACTGGAGGTTTCTTTTATGATCAAAGCATCACTGTGAAAAATAACCTCCTTTACCATTTGGAACTGTGCTTTTGCTGTGAGATGTTTTTCAGTTTCTACCATTGTTCAACTTTGACAGCAGACTAAACCAATACATCATTTCTTATGAAAAAGGAACACAGCCCTGAGCAGATTATGTTGATTTCCATAAGAAATATTATCCACATTTTCATTTTTTTTTGTGGAAGCTTCCTTTATGAATTGCTATGCATTTAAACAGTACATAGATGATACAGTAAGAATTGAATCATTTGTAAAACCAGGTATTTTGTGCTATAGCCTGAAGTAGGAAAGGTACTGCCCTCCTGTTTTTCAGTCAAAAATTACCTCAAAATCACAAAAGCAGTTCCTTAATATCATGCTCTGGGAAAACACCGGAGTTTTACTACAGCAAGGTATTAGTTACTGTACTAATCCTCCTGGACAATGCCTGTATGGACATCTGTAGAACTTTAATAACCTGTTTACACATAGGTGTACTGGAGTAGACTATAAATGAGTAGATATTACTTCATGCATAGATTAAATAATAGTGACAGCATGTTTTTCAGCTTCTTGCTTATCTGCAGCAGGCCAGCACTCTGTTCCCTTCTCTGCATTAATTTGTCTTGTCTCTGACTTCCTTCTATATGCACATGAAGAACTAAATTAATTGAATCCCATTGGTTTCATTCTGGGATCATTTATCCTAGTGCTTTATTCCCTTTATACAAAAAAAATGTTGTTGCTGTTACTAGTTTAATTTTGTTCACATAATCCTTTTAAGGGTGGCAGACCAGCTGACAACTTTATTCTCTCCTGTCCTTGTTATATTGCCTCATATTTTTGCGGTACCTGCAGAATTTGTTCTGCTTCCACAGTAGTGACTGCAGAAGAAATTGTGCTGCCAATTTTATCCAAGAGAGACTGCTTACCCTACCCTCCTTTCCCTAGGCTGAGATTCCTTGATTACAGACGAATCTGCTAGTAAGTCTGTTCGGTTTCACTTTATTTTATGGACTTTGTTAGCACTCTGAAGCACTGTATAGAACACAATCAACAGGAATTTGCACATGAAAACACAGAAGTTTATGTGTCCAACCAGTCAATGGGTACTCTTGCTTTTCAAATGCAATTAGCACTCCAGATCTGAAAGGGCAGATCTAAACCCACTAAGAGTATCACAGTGAAGTTAGGAGAGGAAGATGTAAGGGGCAGATGCATTATTAAAATGGTGAACAAACATGCTGACTTGACTTCTCTTTAAGTTATGCCAAATTATTGCAAAATACTAGGAAAAATCCAACCCCCCATTAACAAGAGGCCACATGAGAAAATTATTTGTGGATGTGTAACTACAGAGTGTGCTTGCTTGTGAGAGTGCAAGGTCTTTATTGAGTAACTTTGTGCTAAATAACAGCAGTGAAGTAGCAGATCTGAGCCTGAAAATGTGACCAAGCCCTTGCTGATGGACTTAGGAAAGACTGAAGCTGCAGCTGATGCCTGCAGAATGTCACTTTATGGAGTAGCTCCCATGATCAGCTGTTACGTCATCCTATGCAGAGGTTTTTGTTTGAATTTGTGCAACTTCATGTGAACCATGCAAACTAAACCCAGTGCTGTCTCTGCAAATAACAATGCACAGCGTTGTTAAGTACAAGTGTCATGGTTAATTCATGCTGCATCAGAAAGTTCAGCCTTCAATAAGTTTCAGAGCCTGAAACCGCAGAAACAAAAAATAATTATAGTGACTCATGAGGGCTATAGAGGAATTGTTCCGAATTAATAACAATATTCATGTGCTGCTTTCCCGTCAGCACATCAACCACAAAGTACCCAGACTGTTGGTAGAGACACAAGACTTTCATTGAGGGGGCTGGTGGTGATGATGATGGTCCTATTTGGTTGATGGGTTCTTTTGCTGCCACTTTGCTACAGGGTACAGCAAAACCTGTCATTTATTTAGTGCATTGGTCTGCCTGACAACTCTGCTGTGGTGACTCAGAATAAAGCTGCTGGGACAAATTCAGTGAAGGGTTCGGCACTTAAACTCTTTAACACTGGATTCCCTTATTCAGATCTTCAGGTGAGAGAACAAGCTACGTCTTGGTCAGACAGATCTGAAGCCTGGCTCATAACAGTTGATTGCTTTTTTCTGTCTTGTTGTTACTGATGACAATTCCTTGAGGAGCTTAAGTGTCAGAAATAGCACTCAATTTGTGTTTATCTACTGACCTTAGCTGCTATTTAGTATTTTATTTCACATATATTCTTTAATAATCAGCCCACTATGAGTTTGGGTTATAATTGCTGTCCATCCAATTTAGGCCCCATTTTAAGAAAAGCTGTTCATAATTCTCTGGGCGTTACTTTAAATTGACTCTTAAGATTTTGAGATATTTTTTAACTGGGAAGCAATTGTCAGGGAAGAAGTTTCATGCAGATTGAGTCACAGCAACTCCTACTACTTAATCAGATCTTCTCCAGTAAGGTCCTATGAGTTCTCACTCACTCTCACTAGCTGTAAGATCATTGACTCCTGATTTTACACATTTTTTACTCGATGGGAAAAGGTGTTATTGCAATACTCTTGGCCTACAAAGGTCCATATCCTCCTTCAGTTTCTTGGGAGTCCCAATTGGGCAGTTCACCTGCCAGCAGGGTGGCCTAAGATCTGTGCCAGGACTTGAGAAAATTTTAGTTGCCAAAGTGACTTGGATATACTTCTTAGTGCATCACCATGGCTATAGGCAAATTATCAAACATTTTGCCGTGTGGGAGGAAGCAACATGACAGCAACTTCCTTGCTGATTTCCAGGAAAGAGGTAGCATGTTTTTTCAGGTCCTAATGCTATAAATTGTTACTGGTATGGGCCAAATTCTGTTTACATTTTTATTCCTTGCTGAAAGGTAACAGCATTCCAAGTTCTACTCTTGGTAAGACAGACTTGTCATTGCCTCTTACGTAAGCAGGGAATTTGTAATAAAGATTTTTGTGACAGTGTATAACAGAACTGACATTTGTATCCTAAATTACCTTCTTTTCCTTTCTCCCTCTTTCTTTTCCCTCGGTCTGTAATTTTTGAGCTACTTGATACTGCTTTTGCAGTCTTCTGTTTATCTTTGCCAGATAAATGGCATTCCTTTGACTCCTCCAAGTGTTGTAGTAGAGAATAACTGGGATTAGGGACATTCTGAGAATAGCATCTAGTTTTGCCTTTTCCTTTTTTTAAAAAATTCCTCTCTGAACACTCTTGTTCAGTTTTATAGATTTTGTTTGTGGTTTTATCAAAAGCCATTCTTCTTGTTCATCTTTATAGATTTTGTTTGTGTTTCCTATCAAAAGCCATTCTTCCATACCAAACCCCCTTGCCATTTAGCTGCTATATTTAATCAAGGCACGGAAAGTACACAATCCTTCTGGTTAGTTTTAAGAGTTGCAGACAAATCTTCCCTGAGTGCAACTATTCATGTGGTCCAGCTGCTGACCTAGTTTGCTGTATCCAAGTAGGGATGCTTCGTCTGGCCAAAAACCTGTCCTTGGGAGAAGTAAATTGAACAGTAAATTCTTTCCGAGAAGCTGAACATCCCTGTTTGCCCACCAGCAATGCAGCTGAATGGCTGCAGCTCTAGGAGAGGGTTTGAAGCACTGAGTTCCCCTTTCTGTTGTGATACCAACACCTCTGATCCCAGAACTGCTACTTGTACCTCATCTTTTGGTGCCAAACTTCTGAGTCTGGCAGCATGAGGATTTCTCCTTTCCTCTCTCCACATCAGCATCACCCAGAGTCTCAGTGCTGCACACAAGTTCTGCACCCTCCACTACTCTAAGACCAGCTCCTCCTCAGCTGCTGCTGCCAACAAGGTGGGAAGATGTTGGTGGAGGGATTTGAGTGCTGCTGGATCAGTTGTGGGAGACTGAGACCAGATGACTCTGGAGGAGGGTGTAAACAGTTTCTGCAATGGAGCTGGGAGCAAGCTCACAAATGGTCACCCCTGCTCCAGTCTCCCACTGCTAGGTGCTCCTCACAGGGACTCAGCACACTCTGCTTTGCTCTCTCACCCATTCAGCCTCCATTGTGTGTGAGGAGTGTTGCTTGTGTATGATGGTCTCTGTAGAATTCAGCCTTTCGGTCTTCTCATCAGCAAAAATATAACAAATACATAAAATCAGGGACTGGTTACAGGAAGTTTTAATTCTCATGAACGTAGGAGGCAAACTGTGAGAGCCTTAAACACCATGTGGTTAGACTACTGCATTTACATGTATCATTAGAGACAAAGATCTTGCAAAGCAAACTGTAGGAGACCATCCTACATTGCTGTCTGGATGATTAGGATATTCCTTGGAAAGTCACTGGGGCCTGTCACTCAGGTGTCCTCAGCCTTAGAGACAGGCTTCAGTGTTGGACAGGGTCTTTTTTAAGGTCAAACTCAGTGTGAGCAACAGAAATAGTGAACAAGGAGGGGAACTGACTCCTGCCACCTGTTCTAATCCACACTGGGTGGGCTGCTACCCCTGTGACAGCTGTCATTGGACAAAACATGGCAACAAAATACATACTGTGAGGTATGTTGGTTCCTCAACATGTTTCTGTAAGAGTAAGTCCATTTCTGAGCAGCAACTCAGTGTGTAGCATAATCTGTGTTTCACTGATGGGCCGCTCTAGTCTAACATACCCAGAATGGTACCACAGGATTTGGTTTGTCCTCTGAGCAGTGGAGATATTCACTTCTGCTGTGTCAGAGAGAAGAATCAGAGTAGGAATTTGAGTAAAATTGGACAGAAGTTTGTAATTTGTATACATTTGTAAATGTATTCTCGTGGATACTCTTTTGCTAGATGCACAGTGTGGGTGTAAGTTGTGCCCACTTCTGTCTCTGAAGCTATGAAATGATTCCCTTCCCCAGCAGAGAAAGTGACACCATCACTGGAAAAACACGTACTTACATGATCTATTTTTCTGGTTTTTATTAACTCAACGTTGTCTCCTACAAATACGATTTGTCATTCACCAGAAGATTTGAAATGTAGACTTAAGTTACACATAGGTATAAAAAGCATAAAACCGCACGTGGTACCACTGTTTAGACCAGAAAACATTGTGCTGTCCACAGATAAGAGCGTTATTCAAGCTCAGATCAGTTTCCTTCTGCCTCAGGGATTCAGTCTTCAAGGCTGCAGTTGCTTCTGCTTCTTATCCCTCAGCAGCTGAAGCCCTGCTGGCTTTCTCCTGATGTTTCTCACCCATATCTGGAGCATGGACAGGAAAAACACAGGGCAATCTCATCCTGTTCCACCAGAGGTTGTAAAACCTTGGGCTCCTACTGGCTCTTCAGAAATGTTTTCCTTCTTCTCTTAATTATGTACAATATATGAAGGGATACAATTTTCGTCTTTGATTTAGACATATCTCTTGCCTCATACTTAAACAATAACTTGAAAAATATTTTACAAAGAAAAAGAACATTGTTCATCTGAATGTCATTCATTATTATATTGCTATATTTTATACCCTATTATTAATATATACAAAATTTCTTAATTGCCTTTTACAGATGCATGGAAGCATATAATATAACAGTTTTAAAGTATCCCATCTTTAGTTTTTTTTTTTTTCCTTGGCTCATGTCAATCTCTTTAATAAACTATGGTTGCTTGGAGAATATAGGAAGTATTTGGAATGTTGTTTAAAGTTTAATAATAACTGGTAGCATTGTCCATTTGCAGCCTGAATGGTTGGAACACCTGTCAGGGCGATCTTGTAGAGATAGCAGCATCATAAGACTTAAACAATCATGGAGGGCCACTAATGTGCAGTGTCAACGGGTGCCAGGTCCTGTTCTTTGTTTGGGGCTTTCCTTTTCTTCGGCTGCGTTTTGTTGTTGTTTTCCCTTTGTTCTCGGTTTTGTCTTCGAGCTGCTCGCCCTTTGTTTTCCTGTCTTGTCTCCTTGCTTTCATCTTTGTTGGATTTTTTTCTTTTTTCTTCCCTATTTTTTTTCCCTGAAAAAAAATGATGGCACATTAGAAGATTTCCTCAAACTGTTACAATTTCTGAGTCCCTCACTTTGCCATAACCTGTGAAACCAGCCCTGGATTAGCACTTCCCAATAGGAGCTGGACACTAGTTTTGGGAAATGTCCAATCACCACACCCACATCCCAGGGGATTCTTGGTATTGCGACATGAATCTCATGGCAAAGTCTCTGCTCCAGCACAAGTGTGTGTGATGGTCTTCAGACTAAAATGTGTCTCAGATCAAACTCTAGACCATTGTCACAAAATTAGGTATCCAGCTACTTTATTACTTTAAGTAAAGTAAGATGTTCAGGATTTTTTTTTTTTTTTTTTTTTTTTTTTTTTTTTTTTTTTTTTTTTTTTTTTTTTTTTTTTTTGCTGCTACAGACCTCTCCAGTAAAGCATCCTGTCCCCTTAGGAACATTAAAACTTTGTATATTGTCTGTGGAGATGATATGATAGAGTGGATTTACACTTGCACATGAGGAAGAAATTCTTTATGCTGAATGTGGTGCAACACTGGAACAGGCCACCCACAGAAGCTGTGGATATGTCACTGGAATTGTTCAAGGTCAGGCTGGATGGGGCTCTGAGCAACCTTATCTAGTGAACGATATCACTACCCATAGCAGAGATGATCTTCAAAGATCCCTTTCCAACCAAAACATTTCTGTGATTCTATGATTCTATTTCACAAACCAGTGTAGGACATTGGCTTGAACTTGTAAGTACACACAAGCCTAAAACAGATCAGATTTTTTGTCTGTGTGGAACTACTGAACTATGCAGCTGAAATCCACCTGTAATTAGTGGAACCCCAAAGGCAACCTCTCTGGAGACCTTCCTGATAGAATGCCATACTGACCTGTATGCCTTCTTACATGGAGAAATTTCTGGACAAGTCTTGAAAAACATCTGGCTAAACTCTCTTTTATGACATCCCAATAATGATACTAGTGAAAGTAATCTATCCTTCTTTGTTACAGAGAGAATACTTTTTGGTTTTAAATTTTAACAAAGATAATCCAGGCTTTCCTACACCGGTGTAGGGAGAGTTACACAAACCTGGCAGTAGCTCTTACTGTTGAGGGCACTAAATTTTTATCCATTTTGCTGATTCCTGCCTCAAAACCAAACACAGTGGTTTTTGATGCCTCAGTGAGCTCTGTGGGAGTGTGTCATAGTAGGTGCAGGGGAAGTAGCTTTGTTCTGAGAACAAATAACCATCCAAGGAGGTGCAGGGTGCAGGTCAGATAAAGGAAGAGAGATTCAGAGGAGATGAAGAGAATGCAAAAAGCAAAGAGCAATATCAAGATGTGAGAATATGCTGTATCTTCTTGTTGTGTAGCTCTTTGGGAATATTTTACAGCTTCTCTGTTCTTTACCGCCATTGCCTGGGATCGAAGAGCAAGGAAAGGTTTAGACACATGTATTAAGTCAAGTAGGGATCAATACCTGCCTTTATCATTTGTTGTTTCTGAAACAGTAACATTTTAAATGTAAAATGACGCCTTAAATTTCAGAGAACCAGTCAGAGACTATCTGAATATATACCCACATGCCCGCAGAATACCTCTCTGATTATGTAAAGGCCATCTAAGATGTGCAGAGGTGAGCAGGGGAGACCTGCAGAACTGGCATGGGAGGCTCAGAAAGAGCTACCACCATTGGGAGAACTGGGAGACCTCCATGCAGCAGTAAGGCTGCATCTTACCCAGCTGTAATGCTGTCTCTTACTAATGGGTAAATGACAGTATGGGATTTCATTCCAGTGGTTTGTAAATACTGTTGGCCCAAGTTGAAATGTTATTTGAATGGAAACTGTCCAGACATTCAGTGTTTGACATTACTCACTTGGTGATTAGCCAAAATCATTCAGCTGTGACTTCCCAGCCACAGTTCTTTAAGTATGTTGGAATGACATGCACTGGTTTCCCATTCACTCATGGCCCAGGATATATGTATTTATACGTGCGTTGTTATGCTAAGGATAAGATATCTTTGTCCAGCTAAAGACTTATCTAGGCACGGCTTTACTCTTTCTGTTTTAATCAGACTGGTATCTTTACAAATGACAAGAAAAACTGATCTCTGCAAAATACTTAAAACTGACTCCTAATTCTCTTCTACTCTGAGGATAGCTAGTTTGGAGTCCTCTGTGCAGCTTTAATGTTACCACCTCCATTCTGCTGCCACTGGTAAAAAGATCTGTCCTCCAGACCTATACTGTTGCAGTAAAGCAATATAGCATAGAAGGGCCATCTTTGCTGGTTCTTTAGTTCCTTTCACTATTTTTAAAAATGGGAATTTTTATATGACAGTGTAATGTTACTCCTAGTCAGTCCGTCTTTCAGTTTAGACCCAAGAGAAGTTCTCTGCTAGCATTGGGATATAGCTGGAGCTCCATTCTTGTGCACATCAACCTCCCTGTTCATATCCCTTCTCACTTCTTCTCAGAGATTTATTCCTGAACATTTCTTCTTCTTTTTTCTACTTGATGAAATGCACTTCATAGCAGCACATTGAACTGGGTACCAGATATCAAGGAAATTGATTGGAAATTTGAGTATTTGGCTGTTTGTGAAATGAAAGGTGCAAAAATTACATGGACCATTATGTTTACAATGAGTAAATATCTCTGAGTAAGAGACGGCCTTTCAATACTTAAAGAGAGTTTATAGAAAAAGATGAAGGACGATTCTTTCATATGGACAGATAGTGATGGGACAAGGGAGAGAGGTTTTAAACTAAAAGAGAAGAGATTTAGATTTGACGTTAAGAGACAATTCTTTGTTGTGGGTGTCCCGAGGCACTGAAGCAAGCTGTCCAGAGAAGCTGTGGATGGCCCATCCCTGGAAGTGTTTGTGGCCAAGTTTGGATGCGGCTTGGAGCGACCTGGTCTTGTAGAAGGTGTTCCTGCCCACGGCAGGGGTGCTGGATGACGTTTAAGGCCCCTTCCAACCCAAACTATTGTGTATTTTTTTTTTACCTACTTTTCCTTTGAAGAAGATGACAAGGCAAGGCCATCAATAAAACTGGAACTCAGCGAAGAAGTAAACGATGCAATAATATGACCTGGAGGAATATATTCTCCTGCAATTTCAATTTCATTTACGAAGAATATCCTTGTTAGAAGGCTCTCCCGGGTTCGAAGCCTGTAACCCTTCATGGATGTGTGGCTGTCTGTCTCTCGGCTCGTGCCTCTGCCTGTTCCCCGCGCTGCGCTGCAGTGCCGGTGCCGCCCGCGCGGGGGCGTCGCGGTTCCGCGCCAAGCGGGGCGGGGGCGGCTCCCGCAGCCGTCGGTTCCCTTCCCGTCTCCTCCGCTCGTGTCCTAAAGTTCCCGCCCGTGCCTTTCCTGCCGCTCTACCGCCCGTCTTTGCTTTATTTCCCCTGCGGGTGAACCTTCCCGATAAGCCACGGAATTCTCACTGTGATGCACTAACGTTACTAACGTTTATTTCTCCTTATAAATTCAAGACAACCATTCAATTTTTTTTTTTTTAAATAGGATATTTTTAGTCAAGAGATGAAATATTTTCTAACAGAGTGTTTTGCTTACGAAGAGAATATATATAATATATTCATGAGAATCTAATACATCTCTGATATCGTATATTACAGCTATTATATTACGAATGTATAATAATTGCAATATATATTACAATTAAGTAATTAATTGGTGTTAAAGTAGCTTTTATGTTGGAACTAAAGCTTTGTACAGACAACTGTACTGGAAGAATTGATCTGCAGGCACTGTGAATTTTCTGGTACACAGGAGATAGTTTTCTGCTTCTAATAATAGTAAATTCCTATATTGATGAAGATCTAGAGACTTGCTATAAGTCTCTAGACTTTTGAGAAGTGCAGTAGTTCAAATCAAATGCAGACAGGAAATTAGTTTGGGTAACATAATTACATGTCTAATCAGATTCAAGGTGCTGAGTTCTTTTTAATATATTTTATAGCCCTGGATCAAAGAAATTTCTGTGTCTGTATTTATGCAATCCATGTCTGAATACATCTATTTAAACAAGCTGGGGTATTTCAGAGAAGCCTTTGCATTATCTCATCAGATGTGGTGTTTCCACTAGATCTATAGCTGTATTTTATGGATTAGTGGGAGGAAGCACTGGCCATGGCTTGGGAGGCCTTGGAACTCAAAAGCACTGTGTGACAGACAGTCTCTTAGAAAACCATGGCTGACATGGATTAACTACCACAGGTGACAGATTTCTTATGCTTTAAGCATTGCCACTTAGTCCCACATATACATTCAGCTGTAATTATTACAGCGGACTTGGGTGCTGAAATCCTGAGACACCACAGGAAACATAAAATCTTGTTGTGCAAACTGCTCCACTTAGATGGTGGGGTGAAGTATTACAGGGTAGACCTCATGGAAATCCCAGAGGGATGAGAATCTGGCATCAGACATTTGCGATGATTGTATTTCTTTCATCACTCCCATGAAGACATTTACCATGGGAGAGCAAGAGGAGCAAGAGGAGTCATGGAACTTCTCCTGTCAGGATTGCAGGCACTGATGTAACAGACCTCTCTCTGGAAGGGTCCCACTGCTTCTACTGTGACTGTCACCACGGACCACAAATCCTCCCCACTACACTGTAATAAGCTGAAGAGCTGTAATAAAAGACCACAAGCCACTGTTGTAACATGCCACAGTGTTCTTTCGCACTCTTCACAGCCTTGTCTGACCTCTTGGCACTTTCCTGGCTACTGGATCTCTGTCAGCACTGGTTCTGCAGTACCAGTGCCCCAATTCCTCTGTACCTGATGAGATACAGGGACAAAGCCTAAAGTTCAAGTGCCACCACACTGTGTTGCTCTCCCTCCCACCTGTCCACACCCTTGTCAGAGGAATTTTTAGTCCTCTTAGACTAAAAGTCTATTGCACTTTCCTCATGATGTGGCCTGGACATCGACAGCATGACGCAAAGAAACCATGCTGAGCAAAGAAAGCAGGAAGAGGAGCATGCCCCACGCTCTGAACTCCCTTACTCTAGTTCTGTCAACAATACAGTCATGCCATATTATGCAAATGAGCAGATCATTCTCATTTTCAAGAAAAGTGACACATTTTTTTCTGGAACATAGCCTGTAGTATGTACTCGCACTACTTGCCAAGATAACAATCTTCCAACCCCCCAGCTGCCCAGTGATGCAATGGACTTTCTCCTTTCATTCCCAAGCCACAAGTGGCTGATTCATCTGGTATGAGTTTTTGAAGTTTAAACAGCATAACTGCATAATGTTTTTTCACAACAGTCCTTTTTTTTTTTTTTCTTTTTCTTTTCTTTTTTTTCTCCCTTAGCTGTTGTGGCCCTATTTTATTAGATTTCCAGGTAACCAGAGTGTGAGGGTCAACAACTTCAGAACAATCTAGATGCTACATGACAGTGCATTTCCTGACCTGCCTTACTGCTGAAGATGTTCCAAATGTTGAAGAGAATAAAGGCAAAAATTTTAACAGAGCTAAGGTCCAAAGACATTCAAGGAACAAGTAACTTGGCCAAAGTTGTTGTCCTGCTGTTGAGATGCCTGACCTAGTTTCCATTCCAGTCCAGATGGATACAGATCTTAAGGCACATGTCATATCCATAGTTCTGTGTGGTGATCTTAGATAATCTGAGATACCTGGACAAGCTCAAAAAGTGGCCCCGTGGGAATCTAATGAGGTTTAACAAGACCAAGTACAAGGTACTGCACCTGGGTCAGGACAACTCCCAGTGTCAGAACAGGCTGGGGGGTGAACAGATGGAGAGCAGCCCTGACGAGAAGGACTTGGGGGTGCTGATGGATGAGGCAGGACACGACCCAGAAATGTGCTCCTCCACCTCAGAAAGCTGATGGTATCATGGATTGCATGCAAAGCAATGTGGCCAGCGGGGCGAGGGAGGGAATTCTGCCCCTCCTCTCTTGTAAAACCCCACATGGAACACTGCATCCAGGTCTGGGGTCCCAGGTGCAGGAAGGACCCTGACACTAAGGGTGATTAGAGGGATGGAGCCCTTCTCCTATGAGGAAAGACTGAGAGAATCAGGATTGTTCAGCCCGGAAAAGAGATGGCTTTGGTTTGACTTAATTGTGGCCTTGCAGTACCTGGAGGGAGCCTACAAGAAAAATTGAAAGGAGCTTTTGAAAAAGGCAGGTAGTGACAGGACAAGGAAGAATGTCTTTAAAATGGAATACAGTCGGTTTAGATTAGATCTTAGAAAGAAATTCTAGAACAGGTTGCCCATAGAAACTGTAGCTGCCCCATTCCTGGAAATGTTCAAGACCAGGTTGGATAGAGCTTCAAAAAACTTGGTCTAGTGAAAGGTGTCCCTGCCTATGGCAAGGGGTTGGAATTAGATATCTTTAAGGCCCATTCTAATCCAACCCATCCTGTGATTCTATGATGGTGCTATACCTCAAAAGCTATTGATATTTATGGTTGAGCAACTGTATTATGAGATTTGGTGACTAACTTGTACTTATGTGTCCATTCTCCTCTTGGGAGTGGAAATACTTCTCTGGATGCAGACTTTAGATGTCTTTGTATGAGGATCCTTAAGGTTCATTTGCCTCTGAAAATAGGATCTGGACTACTAGATTGCATTCACTTGAAAAATGTTCATTGTGTATGCTAGCTTGTCCTTGCAAGAACAGTGCTGAAAGAGGCATATTAGCGGGAATGAGAATGTTGTTTCCAAATACAGAAATAGCTTGGGCCTGCACCACAGCCATTGACATAAAGCAGGCAGAGAGGGATGGGAGGAGGCTGACCAGATTAGTTACACCAAGACAGGAGATATTGGGTTTTTCGCTGCTGTAGGAGATAGGGAGAAAGTTGTATCCTGTTAGGTGTATGGGAAGTCAGGAGATATAATTTCTTCTGTGGATGGTTAGGAAATTACACTTCTACACTCGTGAGCTCATAAGCAAGGCTTATGGAAAGTCCCTGGCTTGTGATGACCTCTTGCAATAGAAACTGGTTGGATGTGCCTTTCCGGTGCCATAGAAAAGATATTGCCAGTGCCTGAAAATAGAATATCCTTCAGTCAAAGAAGCAGTCAGAGAAGGAGGATTCCTATAATGAGTTCTGTTTGCTGTTTGTGGAGACATTTACTGCTGCCTCTTCAAACAAGCGCTTGTGGGGATTTATTCCCTTCATGCTTGTCTGTTGGGACTAAGGGAGTTTGTTAGCAGCCTTGTTTTAATCAGAACGAACGTGCTAACACCAATTTTGTAATTACATAACAGTTCTCATCTTATAAGAACCCTCAGCCTATAAAGTCTGAACACAGTTTCCAAAGACAGGAAAGTAATGGCAGTTTAGCAGACCAGAAAATCACTCCCCATTCCTTAGGACAGGAAATGACACAGACCACGCTGGTATTTAGGAAACTGGCATTTTCTTCCTTTGAGACTTTTAATGGTGACTTCTGAACGGGATTGGGTTTTTACAGCTCTCCTAAAAGAGGCTAAAAGGTGTATGAGTGTCCAAATCCACTTGATAGGCCTCTTTTAAGAACTAGGAGAATCAGGAACCAGTACAAAGACTGGGAATAATAGCAATTGGTACCAAAAGCTTTTACCCTAATGTTAGAGCATCAGGATATTGGGAGAAATCTCTAATAGCTTGTTTTCCTTTTAGTCACCAATAATTCAAGCCCTCTCATTACCTTGGATTGAGGTCATAAATATAGTCCTTTTTAGAGACTTCAGCTGGTGCAGGCTTTTGAACAAACCAGAAATAAAAATGTGATGCTGCATTATGTCAGAGCTGCATGTTTAGTCTGCTGCTCTAGAAATAATCAAGAAAAGTTATACATGATAAGAGACAGATGCTAGTGCCTCAGCAGACATTTAAACTCTTTCTTGTAGAATAGCAAAATGGAGAAAACCCCCAAAGAAACTTGTTTCTTTAGTACTCAAATTTGTGCTCAGTGTGCTCTGAAGGGAGGGATGAGTGAGAAAAGATGTTTTCCTTGGCTTTACTTAAACTGATTGCCTCAATGGAACCTGGTAATTCAGATGATGCTTATATGACCCCAATGTCTGGGTGCATCCTGAGGAATGCCTTTTTCCATTATCAACCATGGCTCAGAGCTGAGCTATATTGGTGACTGAGTACAAATCCTGGAGGCATTTTGCAAGTGCCGACTCCAACATTTGGATCAGGCCAGCAGTTCTTGCCTGCCCTGGTACTACACACCAGGACCAGGGAGCCTGGGCATTTCCACCATTTCATTTGCTGATATAGGTGCACCTATACCCTCCCCCTGGAGTCCCCTCCTTACATTTTCTTAAGTTCTCTGATATGCCAGGAAGATAAAGGAAGATGAGGAGCCAACAGGATGCACCTCTGGCCCCTCTCAGCACGGTTCACTTGTCCTCTCCACTCTGAGCATCGTTTGTTTGCATTTCTGCCTGGGGTGACACCTGTGCTGACAGGTGGGCAGGAGTCCCTGTGCACCCCAGGCCAGCTGGACAGCTGGATCAGCCTGTCAGCAGCAGGTAACCTACAGGGGGACAGCAGCACCTGATGGATCCTCTCAGCAAAACCATCAGCACAGAAGCAGGATGTTATTCCCTAAATTCACCAGAGGCCTGATTCTGACCTCTGTGTTGTACTTGCTCAAACACACGGAGATCACCAAGGCTGGTGTTCGGTGTGACTGAAGGGAGAATTGCTTTCAAGGATACTTTTCAAATCGAGGTGTTGAAAACTGACTGTCTCTTTCTGTTTTGTGTCTCCAGTGTGTGTGTACTGTTTCAGCTGGCCAAACCATTGATCCTCCCCTCTCTAAGTAGTGCCAGTACTTCAAAATACATTTTCACATTGATTAAAATAACAGGTCAGGCTTCTAAATTTCACATGGATCAGAGATTCCAAAAGTTCCCTCTTTAAAAGGGTGACAAGAGTTAACTTTGGCCATCTCCATGTGTTTCTGAAGGATTTTTCTCACCTATTCAGAGAATACCCAGCAGTTTACCAGGTGGAGAGAAGCTTATGGAAAAGGACATTCAGGTCAGAGAGACTCATGGGCTGCCTCTGAAATAGGCTCAGGGAATTTATATGCCAAAAGGATTCAGAATTTAGCTCAAGGAAACTTGGGAATCTTGGACCAAGTTGCCAAAGGGATCTCAGGTTTTCAGGCTGTTGAGTCTTTGTCAGCCTGCCAGGAGGATTGCCAGAGACCAACCCAATGGACAAGCTGGAAGCATACCAGGCAGAAACCTAACACAAAGGCAAGGTTGTTTCAAAAACCTGCCTACTTTTGCCTGGGACTTCATTGAAATGAACAAGTTTCTGGGAAATATGATGACTGGTAATCTGGTATTTTCCGTTTTTTTTTTTTTTAAATAAACTCATATAAAATATTTTTAAAAAATTTTCTAAGTAAGGGTCATGGTGGATGTGCAGAAAAGGAATGCAAATATTTTAACATTGCCCGTAAGTCTTCAATTTAACATGAATCACAGATAGGAATTGTCCATGTGAATTTTATCCAGGCTGTCTTGCCTTCTTTTATTTTTTTTTCTTCCCCAAGAATGTGATAAGTTTATTCTTTTTAAATCCCTCTGAGGATGAACTGTGCATTTAGGGCTTTTTGTAGTAACACAGCTTTGCACACTGAAGTGAGCAGCCAACATTATGAGTAGCTGGAAGTGGAATGTGAAGAATGACTTTGCCATGTGACAGTGCATCACTGGAGCCCACTTCACTTAGGATACTTCACAGACTGACTGCCATGCTCCTGAGATGGATGTGGGTGAGGCCACGTGGCCTAAAGGCTGGAGGAGGTGCAGCCTCCACTGAGATGAGAATGCAGCCTCTCGTGACAGGGCACCCCCAAAGGCTAAGGAAGATCTGCAACCCCTGATCCACCTCCACCAGGAGATCTGCCCTGTGTCCTGCCTCACACAGATCCTGCCAGCAGTGCACAATGGCCATTTGGCACAACTTGCATGCTTTATTTTTCTACTTGTTGGTGCCTTGAGAGTGTTACAGCAGTGCTGGTAAAATGGTAACACCCATAGGTGTTCCTGTGGTGTGTGTGCAGCCCATACAGCAGGGCTGATTACAGGAGCTGAACTGTTGGAATGCAAGAAAGGTTCTAAGGAACCTGATGCAAAAGTTCAGCAAGTGATATTTTCAATACAACAATGTATTGCAACAAGTCAAGATCCTCTCTAGCCTCTCTGGGAAAAACTGGGATTATAGGGATCAGCAGCCTCTCTCTCCAGCTGTCTCCTACCTCCAGCTGAAGAAGCCCACTGTACACTAGTCGCCAAATATATTCATGCTTTTCTTTCAAATTGAGTAACAAATCGTTTTCTTGCCTTCTCCAAGACCTTCTGCTTTAGCCAAAAGCAGAAACTGCTCACTATTTCTATAGATTTGAGCACCACCTGCTTTTGTTAGCAACTCCTTTGGCACTCTTTTACAGGACCCGAGACCAACCCTGTAGCCACTAAACCAAATAATATTTTGCAAGGGTCTGGAATGGCATACTCAGAAACAGTTTACAGACTGTGTAATGCAGCAGTGTAGAAATCAGCAGATAGTTGGTGCACACATACTGTAGCAAGATAGTATAAGGAGCAGGATGCTTTGTCCAAGGGATTCAGAACAAATAGACTTACTCCAACCTCAACCAGAAACTCTAAGAAGTTACTTAAAATTGTTGTACTTTTGAGAGTGTTACCTGGGATGTTTCTATGTCCAGGAAGTTAATTTACGTGCTGTGAAAGAGTTTCTTTCAGATAGAAACCAGAGATTCCATCAGCCTTAAATATTCACCAGTATTCACAGAGACAACATTCTTCCATCTCCATGTTACATCTTCCACTGTGTCACATTTAAACTTGAGAGATTTATGCACCATAGATTTAGTTTAATTTAAGACCATTGTGGAAAAGACATTCCAGCAACAAAAAAATATACTGTGTCTGGGAGTGCAATCCTTTGTCTCAGTGACAAAGATTTTTTCTTTATAATACCATCTTTATATGACTTTCTCAGGTTCCACAAGTGTAAAACAGAGATAAGAGTTCCTTAATTTTGGTTGGAGGGATGTGGACTCTGGATAAAACCCACTACTGCTGCAAATCAGAGCAGCCAAAGTGCACAGAGAGTCCTGCTTATTTCAATTAATATTTTGAAGGAACAAATGTTGTACTTCAAATAGAGAGCTCAGGATTCTTTTTTACAGAATTATTGTTTCCATGCTCATGCTTAAAGGTGGTAGGGGCTGGATCACCCACTGGCATTCCCCACCACCACTCCACATCTATACAAGAAATAAAGTCAGTTCCTCTGGATTTAAACTAAATCCTTCTGGTTTAGCAATGCACATTTCTGCTTAGGCAATAAACATCTGTCATCTGCCATTCATTAATATTAATTATAAATGGTCACTAGCTCATGGGATCCAAGTCCACCAGCTGAGATTTTTCCAACTTTGACCTTGTTAGGGTTTGTATAAAAAGTGTTCAGAAGGGTTCTTCGAAGCTCGAAGACAGCAATAAGTGCAATTTGCAGAGTACAGCGTTTAGATTATGCACTTAGAAAGAGGGCAGTCACAAGGGGTGATGGGGGGTGGGGGAGGGAGGGGAGGAGAGAATACACAGCCTGAAATGGAGCTCCTTTAAATGCTTAAGAGTTTTAGACCTTTCTGCAGGCTAATGACAGGGAGAGGCATTGTCCATAATGAAACCAGCCCATCCATTAAACATTAGTGTAAATGAAAGGTTGCATGAATTAAAGGTTGTTCATCTCATGTTTCAGGAATGTAGCTGTGTTTCATGTCTGAAGCCTGTTTTCCTTTTAAACTGAGTTCTTCAGATGACAAATGAGAGAGAATTTCAGAAAGCAAATGGGCAGAAGTAAATACACGCTCAAGAACAAAGCAGAGACATAACTGTAGCTGTAAATCTTTACACTGAGGCTACTGTTTGCTCTAGATATTGGGGAGGATTAAATTAGAATTGAGAAATTTCATTACTGGGTCATTTTGCTTGTAAAACAAAACAACAATAGAAAATCCCCACAGTTAATTGTCAAATTCTGACCTTACTGTCAGCTGTATACGTTTCACTCATGGAACACCAGTTAATTCTTTTACTATCATCTTGAATTTCAAGGAACTAAAATTAGAAAATTTAGAAAATGCTTTTTCTGAATTTTGCATAACCACCACATATTTAAATGAAGAAAGTTGGGATTTTTCTTCCCATATTTTTTTGTCACTGCAAAATTGCTTCAAGAGAAATTATTGAAAATTAATACTTTTTGTATCTGTCTTTATTTTTTTTTTCCAGGCCTAATCATACAGCAATATGCCCCTCATGGACCATATCTGCATCTTTTCTAAAAATAGACACATTTTCATTGGCAGAGAGATGCTACCTTATATCTCTGACAAATTAGCAAAAAAATCCAGCCCTGTACTCTTCCTGTAACAATTGTTCAAAGCTGGTGAATGCAAAGAGAAACATGAACAGCTATCTCTGCAATGCAAATGACTAAACTGGACAAAAAGAATGAAAAGTTGATTTCAGTTCCTTGACTCAGGCCCAAATAAAAGTCTGAGCTTGGTCAATGACAGCAGGAGGCCTTATAGTGATGTCAGTGGACAGACATACTTGGATTTATGCTCTGTAAATGGGCAGTTTGCTGTCTTTTTGTGGGAGTTTTGCAGAAGGCAGCAGGCAAGAAAAAGTTTTGTGGAAATTTTGTGGCCATTCTATAAATGCTTATCAAAGAATTATCTAGTCCCTTACTTTTCTATGAATCTGAGCTACTATGGTTAGGCTGGCTCTGATGATTGTTTGTCTAACCTCCCTAAAAATCTTCCATAAAGGTTCCCACAATCTCTCTCCCGATCTTTAGGATCTCTGAGAATAACACTGGATGTTGTCATCTCATTGGGAATGTTCTGAAGCTTCCTTGGACCTTTATAATGCAAGGTTATGGCAGCAAGGGCTTAAATTCATAACTTAACTTCATAACTTAACTTTATACCCTTTTCAAAGTCATGAAGGTGAAAGAGAGCTGGGAGGTGGCAGCTGAAGCAGACCAAAGGCTACATCAGGTGTCAGAGCTGGCAGGGAGAGTGAGTTGAGAAGAGACAAGGAGACTGGAGATGCAGAGACCTGGGTGGGGAAAAACAAACAGAGCTGCCTGGGTGGGGAAGAACAGGCAAATATCCAGAGAGATGAGGAGAAACAGCGGCCAAAAATTGCTCTTTTGTTTTCACTTTGTTACAGAGGAATGCTGAAAATCCCTGCTTTATGGTTAGATCCACAGCACTGCGAAGTCAATGGGATTTCAGTGGGTCTTGGATCAGGCCCTTTAAAATAAGGGCAGCTGTAACACAATAATGAATGAGTGCCATGCTGCCCATGACTGCAGTGCTATAACAGCATTGCTATACATGGAAGTGTTCCATAGCCCAGGATTTAGCTGATTAAACAGTGCTGGATGTGTCGCCATTAGACTTGAAACATCCACAGCCTGATTTACTCTGTAGCTCACATACCCCAAATGTTTTGCATTCTTGGACTAAATTTGATAGATCAAACTTCTCTCTTGCATTTGTTCCTCCTTCCAGGACACTCAGGTCAAAATAGTGAGGGCTTTAGGTCTCCAGGTGGTGAGAGCCAGGTGGGCCCTGCTCCCAGCAGCCATGTCCCTTCACGTTTACTCTGTAGCAATATTGCCCAAAAGTGAGAAAACAGCTTGATGTAGTGTCTGCTGAAGTGTCAGTGAAAAGAAGTTGTCACGATATCCCACTGTGGCACACATCCTGGAAGAACCTCATTTCCTCTTCCAGCAGTAACAAACGTGACTCTTCCTGAGAAAGAGCTCCTTACAGCACTAGGAGTTAGGGGAAGGACTTCAGAAGCATGAACTGTGAGTTGTGGTAGAAGACCAGTGTGGGGAGAAAGACAGGTATGTGGGGATGTTCTGGCAGAGGAAGGAAGGGAAGAGGCACAGGGGAGAGCCACACACTGCTCTTCTGCACGTGGGCTCTGCCCTGTGGCATTGAGAGGGGAGAGTAGTCACAGTTTCCTGTGTGCCTCTCCCCGAGACAATGGGAAATCGCTGCTGGTGAAGGTACCATGAATAAGTTGTGCCACAGCTGTTCCCAGCCATGCCAGGGAGGAAGATCAGAGACTGGGCAGACTGCTGCATGTCTACATAACAGAGCTGGGAGTTTGTTTAAGGACTCTGACCTGCTCTCTTCCCCAGCCATGTCTGCTATGGAGGGAATAGCCTCAGCTGGTTTGGTGGCAAGCCAGAAGGTGGACCTGGACTTCATGGGCAAGGAGCAGACCTCTGCCTTCTTTTCTTTTGCAGAATAGACACAGATGTGGATTTCACTTTCTGAAGTTGGAGCTTTCAATCCCAAACATTTTTATTCAAGAGGGAAGAGTTTAGGCAGGTGCTGGAAATTTAGTGCTGAACGAATACCTGATGGAAAGTTTGGAAGGGGGAGGAAGAAGGGTTCTTGAGTGGCTTGTATTTGCTTTGGTTTTTTGTACAAAGCTCAGGCGTCTAGAATATAGTCAGCTAGCCAACTCTGGAGCACAAGGAGGCACCAAAAGGGAAGATCAGAAGAGAAAAAGAGCTGATTTCTATCCCTTATTTGGTTTAGTGATCTGAGGAGGACAGCTCTCACATTGTTCACATTTTAATAAAAGAATGCAATCAGCTTTTTTTCTCATTCACTTCCCTCACAACAACAATTGACCACATACTTCTATCTCAGCTTCGACACTATTCCTGTTAATATGAGGTTGATGCTTTTTATCATCAGCATGCCCAGCACATTTTTTATAGCATGCTCCAGAGGACCTCAGGGCATCTGAGTCACCTTCCCATTGCTCCCAGGCTCCCCAGGACAGGGAGGAGGCAGAAAGTGGCAAGAGAGGGGCTAACAGCAAAGGAAAGCAGAACATTTTTCAAGGAGCACAGACACAGTGTCAGCCCAGCACCCTGCAGGGCTTAAACTAATTTTGATATTTGAGGGCACAACCATCTTCACCTCAGTGTTCATCATTCCAGAGATCACAACCTTGGTGTGGTGCACGTGTACAGAGGGTGTGCGTTCATGTGTAGTACCGTATTTACAGAGGCATACAGCATGTACTGCCTGCTTGTGTGGTTCATGTCTGTCTGTCAGAACTGTGAGGTTTAATGAGAAGTTAATGTTCACAGTAACACAAACAAAATAACTTGTAGTGGAATGAAACATTGCTAGTAATTAGTTCAGATTCTAACGTCTCTGTTTGCAGGTAGTACTTAGTAAAACTTTCAACACTGCCTATGATCAAATCTTGAAAATGCTACAAAGTTAAAAATAGCTTTTTCCAACCTTTTCAGCCCTTGATTTCTAGTCAGTACATCCTCTACTATTAGCTATTTTGGGTTCACAAATCATTTTGACTCCTTTTGGCCTTATTTTTCCCTCTGAAGCCTATTCACCTAGATCTCTTCTCTAGGTTGTGCCCTCGTTTGCCGGCCAGTGGCGGTGGCAGCCGGGTGCTGACCGTGCTCTGCCTCGCTTGGGGTATCCCCAGGATGCCATTTCCCTTCATGCTGCAGCTAGTGGATTCCTGGCCTCAGCAGCCCTGCCATTGGAGGCTGGAAATGTGTTAAAGTTTAAGAGTCAAAACCCTGCAAGGAAAGGAAATGAGAAGCCCTCTTGGCAGCAACAATCGGAAAATAAACAACCCAACTCTTCACAAGACAGACTCCTCAATTATAGTAACTCGGGCTCGCAAAGGCCAGAGTTGGGACCCGTTGGCATATGCACTGTGTAAACACAGGGATGCAGTAATTAGCTTCGTGTTCATTTGGAGGTTTCAGAAGTCCTGTGACCTGCCATGCAGTAAGGTCATTAACCATAACCACACTGGTGACCTTCACACAGGACGCCCCATCTCTCACAGTTACACGAGCAAACTGTGTACTGAGATGTCTCCCTGGCTCACATGCTCCAGCCCTCTTCTTTTAAATGACACTGAGCTATGTATGAGCAAGAGGATGTGACTTGTGGAATGGGCTATGATAGGAATATCTCATTTTCCAACATAGCCATGCTTAGGACTTAAATATGATTAAGTACTCAATACCAGAAATATCTAGAATTTTCATCCAGTTTTTTTAATTTTTTTTTTTAAATCAGAAAAATATTTGTTTAAAAATAGTACTCTGAGGGATTACAGAAGTGGTATGGGCCTCCATTGTCTTGGGAAGAGATTTTTATCTTTGGAGTATGGAATGTATAGGGACAGACTATTCATTTGAATAAGAAGAGGTACAGCCATTACTACACATTTATCAACACAATAAAATTCTGCTTTAACCTGATTTTGCCAAGTCTAGGTAAAATTAGTATTGGACATGAGTATTTTTCAAATCAAATTTTTTTGTTTTACTGTGGCTGACCTGTGGTTCCCCTGAAATACACTCGTCCCACTTGGAGTCCCTCCTCACACTACAGCAAATTGAACACTTCTTGAGACATGATCTGATTAATATGTTTGGAAGTATTATGTGGACATATAAGAGGTGGAAGAAAAAATAAACAACAGAAACAAGCTGAGTCTCAGTTCTCTAGGCTATTTAGTGGAATCTGCAGTTTTATATTCACATGTATGCCATACAGTATAGAAGTTATTATTTAAATTTATTTACCCAAAATTTATACACCTCCTCATTAAAACTCTTTAGCAACAAATCCTGTTCCCTTAGTTCCCTTCTATTCATCAATCTGCATCTAGAATTCAGCTCTTCATCTCAAAGGCATTTCTCTCTCTTATTCCTGATGTAAACTTAAAAAAAAAATCATAGCACGGTGTCTCTATTCTCCTTAGAGTTTAAACCATTAACTGACAAGCTACCTCACTTCCAGGGGATTGTAGTCTTTTGAATTTTGACGACAATTATCCCTCTTCCTCTCCTAACAGTATCCTGCTTTCAGAATGTACAGGGTGACAATTGCTACATTTCACAGTGGAAAAGAAACATGCTGTTCTACATTCACCCACCCATATCTTAATGTTTAATGCTTGAAATTTTGCCTGTCAGGAACAGAAACTTTCTTTAGTCTGTATT
This sequence comes from Brachypodius melanocephalos, assembly GCA_013398615.1. Taxonomy (NCBI): domain Eukaryota; kingdom Metazoa; phylum Chordata; class Aves; order Passeriformes; family Pycnonotidae; genus Brachypodius; species Brachypodius melanocephalos. The sequence continues at coordinate 20,234,091 of VZSR01003807.1, forward strand.
TGCACAGAATGGGACACAGTTGAATTAATATTGCTTGTGTCCTCCAAACATCTAAACACCACCAGCATGCAAAAATTCAATATAAGAATGAGAAACAATTGAAATGAATTTATTTGCTTACAATAATGCAGCTGCCATCTCTCTATTGACTTGCATAATACCCAGATTTCTAAGGTGTCTTCCTTGTTCATAACTAATACTAATTTTGGTGAGTGCTTTTATTCTCTTCAAATTGATCAAAACATTTTCAAGTACTCTGAAAATACTTGAAATTGTCTCATCTCTGGGGGGCTTTAGTTGGGACTCAACAGAAAGTCATATGGTGAATATTCTCTTCTTGGCAGAATTAGTCATGAAAACATGCAATTCTTTCCGCACAAATACTTTTGTATGCAGGATATCGGAATTTCAGAGCATTTGTCTTTTGTCCAGTAAAAGTCAATCTCATACATTTGCAGACAGCAGCCCAAAGGGATTTGTGTTAGGCCAAAGCACATTTATTAAGGCAAAGAAATAATACTGATGGATACTTTGCAGTGTTTGAGGAGCTCTGAAAGTTTTGCTTTTCCAGAACTTCTATTTGCCATTTGCCATTGAGGGACATGGCTACAGGAAACGTGTGTCTCGATTTTCTTATGTCAGTGAAGCGTAGGAGCCAAGAACGTGTTAAGTGAGAGAAGGTAAAAGTTACAGTACACTGCACTGGGTGAGTAAAACAAAAAGTGTGAGGGAAGGAAAGGAAGAAGAAAGAACTGGAACTTAGTATCATATAGTCATGCAGACTAAAAGGAACACACCATCATGGGATTAAAAGAGGAGAATGATGAAATAAATTACAGTGAAGTTTGGATGGGGCTGAACTACAAAAGGAGCATGTGAAACACGTGGGAATTACCATGTCAGATCACACTGAGATCAACTAATTTAGTGCTAAAATAAGTAAAAAAGAACCTTTTAGGCTAATTGAGCTATTTCTATCCTCATTATTCCCACTTGTTTGTGTCCATTCTGAAAATATTAGCATCTTCTCACAGTAAAACATCATTGCATAGCCAGTGAGGGGAAAAAAAGGGTTGCAAGACATCTCATCAGCTTCAATGACACAGCAGCAGATGGAAACAAACAAAGAAAAGAAGCCCTCTTCATCTGCTTTATCTCGTTTTGCGTAGTTCCAGAGACATGCCCTTGCTGCTGTGCGATAGCGGTGCCTTCACTGAGTAACATCCTGTCGCTGACCTCAACGTCTCGAGCAAAGTCATTGAGGCATCTGTGACGAGCACACCCCGTCATCATGTGGTCTTTGCCCTAAATCCTTCAGCCACAGACATCTATCCCACGTGGAAATGGCTGAGAGTGACCGAGCCGACCTGCTCCTCATGGCCATGGAGAAAAGATTAGCAGCACTGCTGCTCACTGCCGGCTCTGCTGCAACACTTCAAAAGCCAATGCCATGGAAGTTCAACTCTAAAGCAATGCCTCAATGACCACAGGGAGTTGTACAATACAAAAGAGGCTTTTCAATATTTCTCAACAGTAAATACAAACTTATTGACTTTCCCTTTCCTTTCAAGTGTTTCTGTTGTCACCTCCTTCTGCACTCACTGACAGGGCACAGCTAGCCTTAAGAACAGAGCCTGGCTTGCTTTCTTGGACAATTATTCTATTGTTCAAAGGGGAATAGAAGTTTCTTTTTGTGTAATAAAGGACAGTAGCAGTAGGGAAGATATCTTGCCTTGAGATTAAGTTGGAAAGCTTTGTTTCCCCGTTTCAGTAGGAATAGAAGGAAAACTTACAGCTTAATTCTTACCTTCCTAGCTTGTCACCATAATTCATTCCTTGAAGCTCTTTTAACCTGATGTTTCATATGTGATACTCCTCAGTTTTATTAAGAATTGTATTTCTTTAAAAAAAATGAAATAAGTTCATCTCCCTGAAGCGATGAATGTGAAATGGAAAAGTCTTATGTGAATACTGAGAAGGTGAATGTCAGAACAAAAAAAAAAGGCTCTCAGACACAGGCATACAAATCCCAAGGGCACAGACAGAATGGGAACACAGGTTCCTCTTTTGAAGGAATTATAACCGAGCATAAAACAGGCTAGAATATAGACTGTGGCTTGCTCAAAAGAAGGAAAAAAGCCCACCTTTATGCATATTGCAGAAAAGAGGGAAAGAAAAAGGTTCACGATTGTGAACGAATTCTTGTGGTGCACAGTATTTTTCAAGTATGGTTTGGCTCAAATCCCATAAAATAAGAATGGATAGCAAAATACGTGAGTAGTTTCTTCTAAAGTTCTTATTACAAGGAACAGCAGGCATTTCTCAAAGAGAAATGTCTTGTCCAATCTGAAGTGTTTGCCAAATTGCTATAAGCAAGCACACAATGTCATCGCCTCAAAAAAACCCAGTTTTGTAGTCCAAAATTACAGTTCAGTCCTATATTTTCATCTCTGTCAAGATTAGGCTTTGGTAGGGAAAAAAAAAGGGACTCTTTCTCCAGTTACAGTGAGCTAATGAGAGGCTGTTTCAAGTTGTGCCGCTGTGTAGGAACAGAAGTGAGCATGGACATTTTGAACACAGAAATCTGTAGGATTTCTAAAGGGAATCTGTAAATAGGTTGTCTTGACTGTGACCTTGATGCAGGTACACCTCTTTACGTCTTCAGGACACTGCCTGACACAAGGAGGAGGAGGTGACATCTATGCCCTATGGATCAGTAGATCTACCCTGTTCTTGGGTGAAGAGGAGTCACCTGTAACTATCTGGTCTGTAAGATCCTCCCTCTAACCATAGAATCACAGAATCAGAGAGTATGCTGAGCTGGAAGGGACCCTCAAGGATCATCAAGTCCAACTCCTGGCCCTGCACAGGACACCCCAAGAAGTCACAGCATGTGCTTGAGAGCATTTCCAAATGTTTCTTGAACTCTGTCAGGCTTGGTGCTGTGACCACTTGTCTGGGGAGCCTGTTCCAGTGTCCAATCACTCTCTGTGTGAAAAACCTTTTCCTGATATCCAGCCTAAAACTCCCCAGACTCTGCTTTAGGCCATTCCCTTTGGTCCTGTCATTGGTCAGCACAGAGAAGAGATCAGGTTCTGCCACTTCCCCTCACAAGGAAGTTGTAGACAGTGAGGTCTCCCCTCAATCTCCACTTCTCCAGGCTGAACAGATCAAGAGACCTCAGCTGCTCCTTATACAGCTTCCCCTCGAGGCCCTTCACCATCTTTGTGGCCCTCCCTCATTTGGATGGTCTCTAATAACATTATTGTCCTTCTCATGAGGTACATCCCCAGGGTGTGAGCAAACCTTCAAAAGGGTTACAAGATCCAAGCCCCTTGAGCATTTCCATAAGACATCTGCAGCAACCCTGGCCATCATTTAACAGAGGAACAGGAGATTATTAGTTGTACCAGCAGCTGCTGCTGCCTCACAGAGGTTCACATGGAGGGACATCTGCTCCACCTCTCCCACTCACCCTCAGAAGGGGTGGGAGGAAAGAGAGAAATAGATGAGGTGGGGAAATGGGAAGAATAGAGAAAATGGGAGGAATGGAGAAAAGGAAACATTCCATAGTTCCTCCTGTGTCAACCAGAGTAACTTCACTGAGGACAGATCAAGTAACTTCCCCTCTGCAAGAAGGGGAGAATAATCAAACAACAGTATCTACTGGGTGGAATTTGTGTAAATCATTATTTCACAGATTTCTTAAGCATCTCCCAGTCTTAAGATGTGTGATGCCATTCCCTCACTGCCATGCTGGGAAGTCCAACAAGCTGCTTTTCATGGAGGGACAGTTCTGCTGGCAATCTTGCTTCTTTGGTGAAACCAAGTGGAGTTTCCCTTGTCTGCCGTGCAACACTGGGATCTCTCTCCCACGCTGGGACTCGACAACCCAGATGCAAGATGGCAGAATCAGGCTGCGTTCAGCCAGAGCCAGGAGAAAGAGTTCAGGCTGGGAGAGAGGCCACAGGACTGCATTTACAAGAGTTAAAATCTTACTTGTAGGGAAGCATGAAATAGGAATTGGTTGGGAGGAACCCCTTCTGTTGAAGCATGAAACTTGGCTGCCTGATACCCGACAGACAACACCCATCACAACATGTTTTATGATGGATCTTTTTGTTCTGAGCACTACAATGCGACTTTTGGTCTTGGCAACCCTTTCAGCAGAGAGAATTGGGAGACAAAGTGCCTTCCTTTCCAGCCCACCCTGTCTTCTCTAGATCACACAAAGCACATTTTTGAGCAGTGTTAGGATTTTGTTTACTGCAGGCAAAGGCACAATTCTCTCCAGCCCAAAAAACACCACATCAATGGCAGCTTTGGTGAAGCCTGGAATTGAGGCCCAAGAGTTCAGGTGTGAGTTATTAAACAAACACAATACCAATCTCATATTATGATGATGATAACTTGGTACCTTTTCCTTCCTTCTGACATCTCTTTTTTTGTACAATACATTTTCTGCTCTCGGTTGTAGCTGGGCAGGGATTTCCCCTTGCTGACGGATGCTGTACGATCTCTCTGACCCTTACTTCATTTCCTCTTTTGAAACCACAAGTTTTTCCTTTCTTCATGCAAGGGCTCCATGGACTCCACTCACTAGTTTCACAGTGCACTGCAATAAACATAGAACAAACTGAGCCTGACCAACATATTTTTATATACAGAATACATACGGTACATTATTTTCATTCTGCATCAGCCAAAAGGTGGCAAAAATGAATAGAATTAATTAGTAGTTAATTAATTAATTAGTGAGTTGCAGCAATGAATTGACAGAAATTGGACTGTTAAGGATATACAGCACAAAATAATGTCAGATAATTATGTCAGTTGCTATTTTCTACTCGCTGTTTTGTAATTCCATTCCTGAAATAAGGCAATAACAGCGCAACTGGTCTCAATGAAATCAGTTACTGAAGTTTGTTCTGACTTTGCTTGGGTTTGATGGAGGTGTAAATCCTTTAACTTCAGTGGAATAAACTTTGGTCATGCATGTGTGAAAGGTGAGTGAAGTCATTGGTTCAAGCTGCTGCAGCTTGTCTCAAAGGTGGAAATTTGGAAATTGATAGTTAGAAAGGACCAACTGATATCAAAAGATGTTACATTGGATGTCAAGTGGTTTTGGCCATCTAAAGAGCCATCATCTGTAGCATATACAAGCTGGAAACAGACAAAGCAGAGGAGAATTTGGGTCAGTGTGAGGTTTCAAGCTTTTCAGAATGGTGCAGGTAACCCTTTCTAAACCAGAGTGATGTGAATGTGCATCCTGTACTGTTTGGAAGTCAGAAGGTGTGTCATTTCACACTTATCCAAAGAGTGTAAACAAAAAATGGGAATAACCTTGGAAGGTTTAACAATATGCTTTTAATAGCTATCCTTCTCTTATGCTATCTCACTATCTTTCTCTTGAAAAAAGATAGTAAATATATATATTTACTTTAAGTCCAATTACACGCTTAAGATTATAAGTCATCACTGAAGAAAGAAGGAGTTCCAGCACCTCTATAAGGAGGAATAAGTAAGCCAACATTTTTCCAGATCTAGGATTTACTTCTGAATTTTCTGAAACCTAGAAATATGACAGACTTCAGGCAATCTCTGAGCCTTCCTCCAGTGGATTGTCATGTGGGTCATTTTTTTCATGTTGCACTAGGGCTCTTCTGTTAAAATAATTGGCTTTCCTGTGCACAAAAAGGTTCTGGTTTTACTCCATAGCTTTAAATGGCTTTTCCCATCTGAGACTGACTCATTTTTAAAGCAGCTGAGTCTACAGCAGTTGGAAAGAGTCATCAAGAAACAAAAATTGTCCCCTGAATTTCTTTCAAAGATGAAAGTCTTTGCTTGAAATTAAAATCATAGAAGCCCACACTACCACCTGAACTAATATATATTTGAGAAGGAAAATGCCGAACTACTGCACATTACTTTTATTTCTGCATTACTTCCACTCCAAAACACTCTGTGCCAGAGAGAGCTATGTGCGTGATACTGTGGGGAAGGTTTCCATCACAGCCAGACTGTGCCTAAGGGCTCTCTGGTTGCTGAAGAGGTTACTGCTTGCACTGCAGCTCACAGCCCTTGGCCACCACAATTCACAGCCAATGTACTAAAATAATCTGAGCCCTGCCACAGCTTCAGTGTGCCATGATGGGGGATGCTAACTGCAGCTGCTCACAGGCAAACACATTTTGTTCTTCTTTCATTTGGAGGGGTGGCTAAAGGATGGAGCAGACAGTTAGGAGTGGTGACCTCTGAAATTGCCTTTGTGTGAATAATTGAGGCCTTTGAGTCAGAGGCTGAAGATACAAAAGCAGGTCTCTTTTCCACAGCCAGCGAGTCACAATGACGTCAATCTCACTCCTTCAGTGTCAGTGACAGCCTGTTTGGTGTTTTATTTTACTCCCCTAAAATTTTAATTTTCAAGAGTCAGGTGATTATGCACATATACCATTTTGGAGATTGGAGGTTTTTGAGGGGAATGTTTCCTTACTATATTAATTTCTAGCCTTCACTTTGGAAAAGGTAAGCTTCAAATTGTTGTTGCATGCATGCTTTGAAGGCTCAGGTAGTATAAGGGAGCTAAAGTAAAGCCATTAGCATTTTAATCTTTTTTAAACTACATGCAGGATCTGACTCAGGGGTTTTTAGACTTTGATGTTAGTGGTGCTGCATAACACTGTAATCAAGCAAGAGATGCATGTCTTGCTACCTCAGGGCAGACCAAACAGGCTGTTTTCCTCTGGCAGAATTGCCCTTAGCAGTAAGGCTGTGTTTGTGGGGCACAACCAAGTTTGTGCCTCTTGTGAAGTGGCAGACTTGGAAAATACCTTAAGTTTTTTGTGCTGGGGAGTACATCTTGTTACAAAGAACATTTTCATTTTAAGTTGCGCTTCCTTGGTGATCATGCCTTCCTTAGATCCCACATCCCCTCTGAGCAAACGAGGCAGAACATGGGGACCAGACTCACCAATGGTGGTGCACTCCATCGTGTGGTTGTTGGCTTCCAGCCCATCAGGGCACTTGTCAAGGCACTTTCCACTGTATAAGTAAAACCCACTTTTACACTTTGTGCAGAAGTTTCTGGTGAAGCAGGTATCACAGTCAGCTTTACATTCTGAAATTGAAACAGTAAACAACAGAGTTGTTGCTTTTTGCCATGAACTACCATGGGCTCTCTCGTATACCAGAATCACACAATTCTAACAATGTCAGACAATCCTCAAAGGAAGCAAATTGTGTTAGGTCTTCTTCCTGGCCGGTACACAGGGTGAGGCTAGCCACAAGGGACCCTGGCATGGGTGACAGTTTAGGAAGGATGGCCAGATGCTGAACAGCCTCACACTGCTAATCTTCTTGGAGACCTATGCGAATGGCAGGCAGAGCACAGTACATGAGAATAACACTGTGCTGCTTCTGACCACAGTGGCACCACGTAGGTACTAATTAACCCCATGGGGCACAAGTGCTGGGTTGGCTCCACACTACCTGTCTCCAGGAGATAAAAAATACTCATCCAGGAGGAAAAAAAAAAAAGCCAGAGTTTAGAATCTGCTTAGGAGTGGTTTTGATCAACATATTTTTCTTTTCCTTTAAATGGTTCCCTGATGTTCAATCAGATGTTCTGTAGTATTTAATGTATTCTCTATATGACTACCCAAATTGGCATTGCTGATATATTTCCCAGTTCTCAGAAATTTTAAAGAGAAATGCATTAAACCTTATGTATGGCATGGCTCATGTTTGATGTGCAAGGCCATACACTGATAAAAAGTGAGCAAATACTTTGCAGTGTCAAGTTACTTTGTAAGATGTTACTCTGGGGTCCATTCATTAAATAGCTTTTATTACCAGGTAAAAACTGGGAGAGTTTCTTGGCCATCGCTCTTATGTTTTTATATCACCTGTGGGATTAAAGACAGTGAATTCAACAACAAAAAGAGGAGTGGGGAGGACATTGCGATCTTTTCCAGTTCATTTATGGTTCAAAAATCCATAGTGGGGTCAAAATGTTGCCTGAGTAGTAAAGAATAGAGTTGGCTTCTCTGTCCCCCAGCCCGGAGACAACAAAAATCAGTAAATTCCCCCAAATCAGGCTGAAATTTGGCCAGCTGAAGAGTGGCCAGCTTCCACAAGCATTCAGAGGACTACAATGAGTGTGAGACAAGCTATAAAGAGACCAGGGCAAACCACATCTCCAAAGAATGCCACCTGCCATCTTCTCTCCTTGTCGCAGGGGTCAGGCGGGTAAGGGCAGTGGGAGAAACAGCTCCAGCCACCAAGATTCAGCATTCCTCAGTCCCCTCTCTCTTCAGAGCTGCTGGTGTTCTCTTGCTTCTGGAGGGCAGTGCCTGGTGCCCACCAGTGCTTCCTCTTCACATGGGGATGCAGAGGAGGAGGAGACCATCCTGGGTTTTAGGCAGGTCACTCATGCAGAGCCGGGATCCCTGAGCTTTAGGCCACTTTGTGGTCCTTAACTTCTTGCTTGGGTTAATGTTTACTGCAATACTACAAAGAACTGAACAAATGAGGACTCAGCTGTCCATCTCCTTCTCTGTTGACTTGAGTCCTAAGGAGACACAGCATTCAAGAGAGAACAAACAAATCCATGAGCTTCCCCTTTCCCCAGCACTTACTTGCACACTTATTAATGTCGGGATACCGTGTCCCATAGTATCCGCTTGGACAGGAGGAGAGACATACTCCAATCTGTTTCATGCCAATCCTCTCCAGAACAAAAAAGAGCCTGGGCTTACATGACAGACATCCATTGTAGTCAGAGCATGTAGCACACCCTCCTTGGCAACCCTGGCTCACGTTAGGATGCACTGAAAAGAAAAGAATTAAAAAAAAACAGACTGTGAGAGAACAATACATTAAACAAGACCATGAAATAATGGTTCCCCTGCACTTGGAAGTATGGACCATCCATCTCTCTGGCAGCTCTAAAAATTGCTTCATTTTTTCTTGTGTCTCTTAAGACCTGACTTGTCATTTCAGAAATTATTTAATCTGCATAAAAATGAGAAGCTCAGCTGACATCTTCACATCTTGCAGAAATAGCCAACAGTAAATGATCTTTGAAATAGATTGCATGGAACAGCACCGTTCTAGAGAACATTCATTTTTCTTTTCCCTACTTTCAGGGGTTTTTCTGCCTTGTGTGCACTTGCCTCAGCAGATAAATTTGTGCTCACTTACTCTTATTTTTCCTAGTTGGATGATTAAAAATCAGTCTACTGTATAATTTCCTTCATTGACTAAGTGCCATTTTATTTGAGTTCTGCTGCGCGGGGATAAGATCTTATAGGATCCTTGTAAGAGCTGATGATACTTTGCCTTAAAAAAAGACACAGGAGAGCCATCCTTCTCACCGTCCTTCATTCCCTGGAATGTTCTCTCTGGCATGTTTTTAATCTCTGACAATTACAGCCTGATGTTTAGACTTAACTGTGGCATTTACCCTGCTCCAGTCTCAGCGTGTAGCACAGGTAGGATTATATTTGCCTTTCAGTTGAATTGTTCTAATTCTTCAGACAAGGAAAGCGAAATTTATTACACTCACTGCCTAACTTCTTTTGAGGCTTGGGGATAGCAGGAAAAAGGATGCTCTTGCAGACTATCTTTTCAGTAGCAGACATTAATCTGCTGTGTGATACACTGAAGTGTATTACTTCTCAGTGGTAGGGAATAAAGTTTTTCATCCTCCTGTACTTTAGAAGCTGTTACCTACTTTTAATTCCTTCCTGCTTGCTTTATTAAATAAATTGAAAGTAAGAAAATAAAGAAACGTCAAATAACTCCTGACTCTCTGTCTCCACTTTTACTGGCCTTGTCTTGTGTGAAAATAATGGTCATGTTTTTAAGTGCAAGCTTTAATCTCTCAGCCTAGCACATCTGGTTATATTTCATATATAGAAGAAATATAGTCCTCATTTATATTTGTAACTTGTATTTGTAAATACTATTGGCTTCCTGTTCTGCCTTCTCCTCAGGCCAGTGATAATTTTGTAAATATGCACATGCCATGGTGTGATTGCCTATTTTAGTACTTTGATTTTATTTTGATCTGCAGACACTGCTAAATAGCTTGCACACACAATTAACTTGTTTTTTTCAACTCCTTTCTGTGGAGCTCTTGTAGGCAAAGCAGGAGTCCATATGAATCCATGGCTTATATGTTGAGAGCCACCACTGCCTGCTGCTCAGGGGAGGGTTGCCTGGCAGAGAAGTTCAGGAACACCTCCGTACTTTGTGCACTTACACTTTCAGCACAAAAGACAAGTCCCATGAATGGGGAAAGCACTTTTCTGTGCTCTGAGGTTTCAGTGACAGGTCCTGTGATCTGAAGAACCTCAAAGGGAATTCAAGTTCGCTCTTCTTCTTTCATTAATTAAATGAGGAATGAGGGTTATTTCTCTCAGTAGGGCTGGACATACATAAGATGTACAAAACTTGGCCTGGCGGTGCACAAACAATTTTAGTAAGAATGCAAGAACTCAATACACTGGGCACACTGAGGCACTCATTTTTTAGCACAACCCAGAGGAAAGTGTGCTTACAATGAGGACACTGCACCAGTACGAGAATAAATGACATTCAGCATAGTGAGAAGTTGCAACTCCAATCCAGTTATCATATTTGCTTTCACTAGACTCTCAAAATACTGAGTATTTCATAAATATAACACATTTTTTTCTGAAAATATTCCGAAGGTACAGGGCTTATTGATTTTGAAATTAAGAGCCTGGATTTTTTTTTCTTTTTAAAGTTAAGTAAATGAAAACGTCCTTCTCTCTCTCCTCTGTTTTGTGACCCGTGTATGAAACTACTTTAAAAGGCAGGCACAGTAACATGATCTAAGAAGCTGACATTATGTAAAAACTATCTGTGACTTTCCTTCATTAAATCTGACAATTGGATGAAAAAGCAGCTGAAGTACAAAATATTTGTCATCAAAGCTGCTATATAAAATATGAATGATCACTTTTGACAGGAAACATATTATGTGTGAGCACCTGTGACACATCATTATGAATAGATTCTCTTGACAGAGAAAACATTATGTGCAACTGCTCTGAGGTCAAGATATGTGTGTGAGCTGAGACAGGCAATACTTTACTATTGAAATATGATAATTCTCTACAGCTAAGATCCATTACATGGCAAATTTCCATCTCCCCTTTAACTCCAGAAGTACTAAGTATAAAATAAAATGTACCTAGCCATTTTCACAATTTCCATCTCTTTTCATGCATTCCAGATACATCTCATACAAATAACAGCAAAAAAGGAAAGCCTGTAGTTCCAAATGGAGAATGTTATTGCTAGTGTTATGGACCAAGGAATAGGATAAAATATGCAAGTCAAGCTCCACTGATTTGATGTCATGTTATAACTAACTCTATAAAGCAAAATAAGCTCCAGTTCTTGGAAATTCTTAAAGAAAAATATAACTGAAAAGTCAGAATTAACATTTTAAATGAAGCACATGTTTTTTTCTCTTAAAAACTATTAAAGAGATATGCTTTTTTGATTGTCTCTTACTGCATCTGGCATTTCTTCGAGCCTTGTATCTGTGTAATAAAATAGTTTCTCATTTGTCTTGCAATAAGGGTAGACCCTTATTCTGGCCCAGGCAAGAATCAAAGCAGGGAGGGACAAGCTGCACGCTCCAGAAACCGGCATTCTTTGAAAGCATTGGGCTTTGTCATTGAACCGGGGACAAAAAAATCGTGGAGCAAAAATATTTGTGCCTGGCGAATGAGATAATGTGTTTGAAATTAGGCGTCTCCAAGCTCCAGCTGAAGATCTTGTTCTTGTTACCCCTCAGCCTCCTCCCTCTCTGGTTCAGATCCAGATGCTTGCCACATCCTCATAATGTATGGGCCAGTCCTTCCCCTGCTGCAAAGACTGGGTGGGATTGAAAGGATTCCAGAATCCATTCAATCTTCTGGGTACAGAACTGGCCCTTACTCTTCCTCTCTCATTTCAGCAAGTTGTTAGTACCTGCAGATCTCAAGTGCTTCAGCAACTGCAACCATAACACCAAGGAAGCAACCAGAAGTTTTACCTCTTTTTTTCCCTCATATCAGAGACTGAGCTTCCAGTTTAAGTGATGTGCCACAGGAAGCTGGAAACATAAACCCCATTTGGTGAAATCCCGTCACAGTACACCAGGAGTAAGCATTGCTTCAAATTTCTAGACTTAGGTCAAGAGCAGAAATGGGTAAGTAACGTATGTCCACACTAAGAAATGGTTTGAAGTGAAAAAGCAGGTGATAAAGCACTAGGAGAGCACAGACCACTCCTAGTTAGCCACAAATTATAGATGTGGTAAGAAGGGTGAAGAGAGATTCAGTGCCTTGGCAGAGGGTCGGGCTCTGTGGCCTTGTGGGTTAGACACTGGCTGCAGAACCAGGAGGTATGGACTGTAGCTTTGCAAATATGTCCAAGAAATGGTCTTCCTAAATACACTTGCTTGAAACCACTTGGTCTTCGGTACAACCTTCTCCATTACAAAGGCAAAAAAAAAAAAAAAGAAATATAAAAAATTCTCAACAATGTTCAGAACTGATTAATGAGGATGAAATAATCTATGCATGACCCTACTAACCATTCAGTACTCCACCCACTTGTATCCAAACACTTTGAGCACAGCGATATGATGGACTCTCAGGGATGGAAAATGCAGCATAGCAGTGGGCAAAGCAAAGCAAATGGTGGGAGCACCAAGACACACAGACAAGTTCTTTCTCAGCTCTTACACAAACATCAGCCAGAAGTGGTAGAAACTACTCATTTGCAGACTTGTGACTGGCTATAGGTCCAAAATCTATCCCTTCTTTTTTCTTTTTGTAAAACGTAAATACTGGAGATGAGAGGAGACCCTAACTGAATGTTGAACTATTCCTTTCTCCTGTCTGGCTTTAAGCCTCTTTGTTCCCAGAGGCCTCTTTTTGTGCAAGCCATTTGTCCAGATATTAGTTTTAAGTCTCATTAGCAAATGAAATCTCAGAATATTTTCCGAAGTCCTACACTGGAAACAATGAGTCGTGGTCTCTGTTAAAAATAGAAAGTTAAGGATAAGGAGCTGAGTTTGAATCTGAAGTTTTGTGGACAAGAAGCTAGATTTTGACTGTGTGCAGCAAATAAATTCTAAACCCTTGCAATGACATTTTTCCAAAGAGTTTTACTCCATGTATAGATTAAAATTTATGGAATTAAAAATTATGGAAATAAGAAAATGCAGGAGAAATCCAGCTAGGCATATGTTCTGACAGCTGGGGGAAAGCACAGGGTGGAAGAATATTCTTTGCCCATTTGCCACAGGTGAGGTGCACAGGCTCATCACCGCTCTCCAACAACAAGATGTCCATTTAGGGGTTTGCCCTTGAAATGGACGTGCTAGGCAAATGAAATCCATCCCTGCTGCTGCTCCTGGTTTCTCAGGCTTGTGCGTTCTCACAGGAAATATTTTCACAGCAGAGCTGCTCTGGAATTCGGCTTTCCCAGCTGGGCTGCCCCTTGCCGGGAGAGACAGACCCCACCTCAGCTTTTACCACCACGCAGCACCTCACAGACATCAGCCCTTGTGGTGGTGGGGATTTGGGATGGGAAGTCCCATGGGTTCTCCTGTCATTTGCTTGCTTTGTGCACTCATTTCTCTTTCCCTTGCCCAGTGAGAAGCAGCTGCCTGTGGTAGCAGCCTGAAAACAATGCTTGGTGTGAAGCTGAGCCGCTCTCAATCATGCAGACCGTCCTTTAGGCAAGCGCAAAGAGCGTTTGGCAGTCAGCTCTTCTAATGAGAAAGTCATTAAGGAATTCAGCTTGCAAACCACAGCGTATTTCCTCAGACTCTTTCTTGGACAGTGTTTCTTTGTGTGGGACGCACATTGGTGGGGCAAAAACACTGAATTGTGGTGTAGGCAATAGGCAGTGAGGAGCAAAGACAAAGCCCAGGAGTGGCAGGACAGCCCTGGGAGAGCCAGCATGCATGGGCTGGGTAAATTTGTATTTTCAGTGCTAAATAGCTTGCCAGCCTGGGCCAAGGTGAAACCTGAGTTCAGTCTAGCAGGTTAAACCCTGCTCGATCACTAGTCCTTAAATTACCTGCAGGGAGGCAGGGGACTGCATGTGCAGTGATGAGGGAGCAGCTGGGGAAGATAAACCTGTATGTGGCAATTACTACATCGGATTGGCAGTAAGTTTTCTGGGATCTAACTGGATCAGTGGTGATAGCTGAGGAATGTGGACTCTCTGTTCAGCCTCCTCTGGATCTACAGGAATCTGAGGCACCCGCAAAACAGGCAAAGAGAAAAATCAGTCTAAAAGTCAACTGTTAAAACTTAATGTCTTCTGCTTCTCTTTGTGGTTTGGTCTTCACAAATATTTTAGGACTTCTTTCTGAGAGGGTGGTAGCTCCTCCAGAGATTTGTTTGGCTTCTATATCACTTCATTGCTGCCTTCTAATACAAAACATGTAGCAAAGAGGATTCCCAAGTGTCTACCTATGTTTTGAAAGAAAAAGATCTTATACGAAACAAAAAAACTTTCCCCAAACATCTGCCTGGCTTGACGATATTTTTCTCTTCAAGAGGCACTTCGCATCTGAGGGAAAAGAAACCAACCTACTTTATCCACCAAATGTCAAGCCTTCTAAAAAGCAACAGAAACGTGAGTATGGGGCTGTTCCACAGTCTCAGCGAGTATCAGTGACTGTTTTGCAGTGGTGTCTACGAGCAAGGAGGCCCTTGGCCCAAATGGCCAAGACCTCACTGGGGATTGCCTCATCATTATTAAACACATGTCTGGCAGAGTGATACTGAAAATTAAGAATACTGGCAGCCAGAACGCATTTCCCCCGAATTCTGTTAGAAAGAGCATCAACAGGCTGAAAAATCTCACCGGGGGTGCAGAGTTTTATGCAGTCTCCTAGCATCTTCAGCACAACAGAAATCAGCCACAACAACCACAAATGGCTCCTTGTCATTCCAGAGAGTTTTGTAAATAAACTGAAAAATTCTTTTTGTGGAGGGAGAAGGGAAATTGACTTTTTTTCCCACATACTATGGAGCACCACCAACATTCAAGGATCCAGGAAGTTTAACCAGTATAGGAATCGAAGAGGATCCCTGAAAAAATTGCCTTAAACACCCTGGTAGTGATGGTGAAGGTAGGACTGGGTCATGCAATACCTTTTCACATCAAATTCTAAATCCTATAAGCAAATAGATATATTACCTTTAGAGTTAGCTGTAGCTGTTTCCAAATACCTAGCCTTCAAGAGTATACATTATGAATTTTTTCTAAAATATAAATTCAATTACATAATCTCCATCTTATTGTCTAGATAAAAAAGCTGTTATAGAAGGGTAAGTAATTGAACTAATAAAAGTAGTAATCTACTAATTGTAGTAACCTAATAATCCTATGACCAGCTGTGTTATGACAGTTGTCAGATTCAGCTACTTGCAATTAAAGCATCTGTGTTCAGATAAAAAAGGAGGTGTGACTTTTGGAAAGAGGTTATATTTGATGCAGATATAGACAGTATTTTAATACTCTAGTCTTGCAAGCTGCTGTCATGAAGATTCCCAGCTGATTTTATACTCTTCCTATGGACACAGACACTGTAATATGATTCCCTTGGCATTCCAATCTTTTCCCTACAAGAGATGCATGCTTCTACTGAATAAAGAAGCAAAAATGTATAGTGTACAGGCTCATTCTTTGAAATGTGTGGTCTTTTTGCTTGATGGTAACTTTTCATCTCCAATTTTTGTGTTTCTAACAAAGGTTGTGAACGTTTAGGCTATCCTGGTGGCAGCAGAGCCTGTACCCCACCACTCCATTTGCTTCTCCTGTTTTGTTCTCCTAACACACTGGAGACTTTTATTGTTGCGTATTACACAGATGCTCGTGTATTTCCAATCTGTATAAGGATCACTCAGCTCTTACTGTCAACATTACACAACTACAGTAGCATTTGCAAGTTTCTCATTTCCCACAGGGTCTTTTGAGACCAGAGTTTTTCTCTCAAAGTTTTGTTTCAGAAACCACAGAAAGAACAGCAGGATGTAACAGATTTTACTTTCCATGCCGGAGACTAGGGAGAAGGGTTTAGACAGCAAAAGCCTGTAATCCCATGTTGAAACTCTGATTTTCTACTACCATGTTTACAGCATTAAAAAATTAATAAGCCAGACAGCAAGCCAGCCCACTGCCTTGGCGGTGCTCAGATGTGCCTTTGGTCAATTATTTAATATTCTCTCAATTTAATGCATTTTTCTAAGTGGAACTGATCAAAAGTTTGTACTGAATGAAATTATTTCTTTCTGTGTAATGATTAAATTCATACCATACCGAAGCTAACTGGAAGCCCCAAGTATGTTGCTTGCAGTAGAGCTGTTCTGGATTGATGCCTGCAAACATTGAAATGGAACATGTCTCTTTAAGTTCAAGAGTCACATCAAGATTTCAAGTTGTAGTATAGGTATTAAGGAGTATCACAGTACTGGAAAAATCTCTAAAAATTGTGTTCTACAATTTGTAGCAAGGAAAAACACTGATCTTACATTTTCATGAAGGAAAAAGGCTAACTTCTCCAGTCTGACTGGACCACCCATCTGCCAGTGACACAAAATACTGTCCAAAATTCCAAGTTGAAGTTAATGATTGAAATACTAGGTCTAACAACCACTTCTCTGCTGCAGTGCTGTGTGGCAACACTCAGCAAATGATGATCTGACTGTTTTCACCTTTCCCTCATGTCATTGGGACTCATGCTAGTCTAAAAGAGAAAAAAGTCAGAAGTTTCTGACTGTGAAGCATGAACGGTATGATGTGAAATCAAATTCAACTCTGATGGAAAAAAAGACAAGAGTCATCACCACCAGTCAGCTTGGACTCACTGACAAAAGTCCTGGGCCCCTAAAGTCAGTGGTAAAACTCCTGTGAAGGAAATGGGGTGAGGAAAATTTGATAATCAACATTAGCGTACTCCATGGTTTGGAGCACAGTTATCTGATTTTTAGAGGGCAGTGTGATTGGATGACCTGTTTAGGTTGGGATTAAGTAATAGGATGAGTGAGATTTAAGTAGGCATCCAATTCCTGAGAAGCTGACTCAGTTCAACAGCTCTGTGTGCCTGGATTTTCTAGCGAAGTAACTATGAATGGCACGTAGTTAGGGCTTGCTTTATCACCCCTTCTGCGTGCTGCCCTCCCTTTGAAGTCTGAGTCTTTCCCTCCCAACCAGCTTCACTGCCGCACACACTGACCCACATGAAAGAAATCTAGCGCTCACTACGAGCATCATTCACTTCCCCAAAACCGTAATGCATCTGACATCACTGCAGTGACACACAGCAGGCAGTTTGCTGTTCAGCTACAGCTGTGCTACAAAGTATTTGAGCTGAATTATTGGGGTGCTGGTGACAAAATCAAGGCTATCCTCATTTTCTGCTAAAGCAGAGAAACAGTTCGTTTTCTTTGTGGTGACGCACCACCACAATCCCTGAGGATTTGCACACCAATCAGGACACTTGATTGGAAGAGAAAATTAATTGAAATTAATTAAAATTTCCGTTTGTTTTTTGGTTTTGTTTTTCTGTTTTTGGGTTTTTTTTTAATTGATGTGACATCTGTAATAGTATGTTTGTTATCCCAAATCCAATTAACAGTATAATGCAGACACACCGAACTTTGTCAAAATATTTCTATTTTTGAAGTGTATCATAGTCTAATGGAATTTTATTCCATTAATAATTGTCTGAGTGGCTTTAATTTAAAAGAGCAATAGCAACATTGTAAAAGGTGATAAGGAATTATAAAATTTAGAATTTCAATTTAAAAGCAAAAAGAAATTCTACAGTAAAAAAACAAACTGAGGCCACCTATTGACAATATTAGGTAAAGAAAAACAAAACCTCATAGCCCAATAATTATATATAAAATCAAGAATTAAATATCTAGGAAACTTTGGGTTAGTGTCATGAGTCTTACTAAACATTTGATAGTAAGAGCTGCAAAGTCAGTGGTTTTGAAGCCATTTTAATGTTTCTGTACAATAGCAAAAAAATATGAAAAAAGTCTAATTTGTCTTTAAAATTTGTCTCTAGCCTAAACAGAAAAGAACCCCTCACATTTGAAAAGATTAATGGGTAAACTATGAGCTATAAATTTTAAGAATGACTTTTTATTTCTCTAATACATTATTTTATATCACTGATGCACATTGAAAGTGACACCTGACACTTTTTATGCACAAATAAGAAGTGGCCATAAAAATATACTTTTGTTGATATATTTCACTGGTAACAATGGTAGGAGTCACATCATTTAGGCTGGATCAGAGCAGCATCCTGAGGGTGCATATTTAACCATGCTCTGCACATTCAAATACAAATTTGTAAGACACATCTCCCTAACCAAGCTCTCAGACAAGAAAATGATCCATTTACTATTTTGTGGCCTAAGAGAGCTGTTTTTTCAGGTGTTGGATGCCTTAGACAGCTTGCAAAATATCCCTAGCACTTTGCAATGTGCTCTGTTGAAGAACATTTTTCTAATAAGTCTGGTAATGAGGAAGAAAGGACTGTTTGGTTCTGTTTTGTCATGCTGTAACTTAATTAAGTTAAGCTGATGCAGAATGAATGATAGAAATAGAACCCATTACTGCAAATAGAATTGCCTAATATAAGTTATACCAACAATTAGTTATGCTTCAGTGAAAACCTAACATCCCCTAGATATTAGAAAAACATGAAATCACAGCAGTTATTTTTAAAGCACCCAATATGATGAATATTTGGCGGCTCAGCTGGTGGCTAGTGGCTTGCCACCACGTTGGGCTGCCATGAGACGGGGCTCGGATGTGAGACGACCGCAACAACACCACTCAAAATGCTGGGCTGCTGCAAGAAAATTGTGCTGAAAAATGTCACAAGCAGATGCCAGAATGGAATAAGTGAAAGGAAAGACTGAACTGTGCCCTAGAATGAAAACATCCTCCTTAACTGGCTCCTTGACCTCCTTGCACAAAGCTGGTCAAGCCATTTTTCTCATAGAGGTAGCAAATTGCTACCCCATGTACCCCCAACAAGCATATGCTCCCAGTGACAGCAACCAAAACTATACATGAAGGGATCCAGTTCTGGGATGGAATGATGGACCCAGTTATCAACTTGTAATCTGTAGGCCACCAGAGCTCTGCATGATGTTAAAAATCAGGAAAAAATTATTGTGATGGTGTCAGTTTCATATCTCCAAAGCAAAAATATACACAGTCCAGCACATGTGAAGAAGAATCCATGTGGAAAAAGGTAAAAGGTATAGGTGAACTTTCAGCATCTAGTTACTTTGCCTTTCCCTAACAGTACCACTGAGTTTTGTGCCTTTGAAGAAAGTTAGGAGTTCTTGGGTTTGAAGGTTGATAAGGTTGGCTGGTTAAGGTCCTTTTCTACCATTGTAAAGTACTAGAATCTACATTTTCAAATCTAGGGCGTCCAGTGAGACAACTAATCTCCTGCTTCATTCCTGTGTGTATACCCTCATTTTCAGAATGGCTGCAGAAGATGGAGGTGGTCAGAGGTCTGAAAATGAAGCTATTTATTCAGGAGCCCAATCGAAGAATTGCTGCTTCGCTTCTAGAGCCAAACTTAGAAATTTTGGCTTTATCATCTTTGAGCTTTAATTTTTGCATCTGCAAAAGAGAAATGATACCTGTATTTTAGGATTGTGAGGTGTTTAATTCATGGATATTTGCACTATGTCCTCAGCTTTGGCTGAAATTTCTGGCTTCTTTGCACATGCAAACCTTCATGAGAGTCTGTTCCTGGCATCACATTAAACCTTCCTTGCTTTATAGAGGGTTCTCTCATATACATCAGATTGTTATGGGCACAACTATTGAGTCATGGGTGCAAGTGTGGTAGCAATTTATTGTAGTTATTCACACAACATTTCCATGCACAGATTTCAAAGGTGGACTGAGACAAGTTGAGAAGCCAGTTCTTTTAACTTTCTGATTTCTGCTCTGTGACTGAAGAGATTAGATTATTGGAAAACATGCTATTACCACTGGCTTGCAGCCAAGGGGTCTGCTATGGATTCTGCAAGGGGTGCTGTACTCACTGTAAATTAGGGAAAAGAGTTGGGTAAGTTACTCCAGCAAGGAATGTTCCCTTTGGGAATTGTCCACAAACGAGAGCTGTGGTTGTTGAGCAAAGAGCAGCAGGGAGAAGAAAAATAACAAAAAAGGTCAGAAATTTCAGGGAAATAAGAGGCTCTTTTTCTCCTCTACACTGAGCACTAAGTTAACAAGCTTTAAAGTTTCTTGATCCCTTTTATGCTACTTTCTGCCTACCCAGACCAAATTGGGAAAAACCCCCCATACAATTACCATGTAAGCCCATGATTAAATTCCTCCCCATTCGAAAAAGCACATCAGCATATGGTTACCTACACTCATATGTTACAGACTCCTTGACTTCAATTAGACTTAAATACCTGATTAAAATTAAGGACTCATTCTTGAATGGAGGCTCTTGTGCTTGAAGCAGACACATCTTCCTGAATTAGGCAAAAGCCTAACTTCTAAACATACTAACTTTGAAAATAATGCTTTGGACTTCTCAGTGATAAACTAATTCAAAGTTTAAACATTTCTAATTTTTAGCTTGTCAATACTTTTGGGTAATTTTTTATCAGTGAAAAAGAAAATCAAATATTTTCAACATAATGACCACATTTTCATGCTGTTCCAGAGAGCAAAACCATTATTCTTTTCTCCTTATTTTTAGAAGATTGGAAAAAAATCTCTTCCCTAATACTGCAGAGAAAAACATAGCTCTGTGAATTCAAAGGACTTATGAAAGGCTTCTAGCACTACTTTATTAACTTTTTAAAATTAATGTTCATGCATTTTATATCATTACCATTATATTTGAGAGTAAGATTCCTACAGTGCTTGGAGTTAGCAGCCCTCTTCCTTTGTGTCTCAGCAAGAGACTCAATAAAGATAATAATTTCAGTGCTTTTTTAATATAAAGGTGTTTGACTTTGAGTTTAATAAATAGTTTTATAAGGGGCTACTAAGCTATATCCTCACAGAAAAGCAAACAGATTGCTTTGATTTCTGTAAGACTCAAACCAGTGTCTTTTAAAAGGAGAGACTGAAAGCCTGTTCATTAATCTCTAAAGTATCTTTTTCAGCTTAAATCTGCTGTTTGCCTTATAATACTTTCCATACCAACATCATATGTAACACTCCATATGGAAAAAAGCCAGTACCACAAAGGTGTTCTCACAGAAAATTAGAAAGAGATGTTCAAAGGCAAGCTAAATACAAAGGAGGCCAAGTGATCAGGGAAAACATTTACAAAGTTTATCATGTACATGGGAAGAAGAGAATAATTAATGCAAACTATTGTCATTTCAACCATCCTTAAAACCTCTGATAAAATTATATAATCACATAGCAACAGCAGCAGTAAGATTCTAAATATATGTGCAGTTCTGTAGGACTTTTCATCTTGTGGTCCTCAAAGCACTTTATAGCAATCAAATGAGATGCAGCTCCATGATGTAAGTAAATGCTTTAGGGGCCATATTACCTTTAACAACACATGTTTGGAGAAGAATGGGGAATGCACTGCCTGTCTGATGGCTTCTATAACCAGTCTGAACTGAGACATTTGGGGAACCTCTCGAGTTGAAGCTGTGACTCCTGTCAACAAATCCAGATTGGTTGCTCTTGGTCTTAGTCTGCTTTGCATTGCAAGGAGGAGGCACAGCCATCCCAAAGCCCATCCCAAAGCAATGCTTCAGTAGCAGGGATTAAGAAGGGACAGTGCATCACCCCAGTGCTACTTTTCCACTTATGAAGATCTCTAAGCTTTGAAGTGCCTTGTTGCTTCATAAATGCTTGAGAGCTGCTGGTGACAGGCAGGGCACAGCAATGAGGGAAGTTGGGGTGTCCACCTGTCTTCACTTGCAGCAGGAACAGAGTTTCTTTGTCACAGCATAGGGACAACGCTGTGTTAGACCCTGCCCCAATTCTCCCATAACAACTTTGTAAGCAAAAACAGGTACATGAATATTTATCACCAAAAGGCTTTCACTGGCATGGAACAGGTCTGAGCTCAGACACGCTGAGGCCTCAGTCAAGCCGGCTCTTAGACAAAAAAAGAGCATAGTAAGATCTGGAACTAGCTTAGGGGTCTGCTTTCTCCAAAACCAGCCTTGCCTGAGCACACTTCACAACAGCAGTTCTTTGTCTGGGCAGTAAAAAAATAAAAAAAAAAGAAAAAAAAAAGCAGACGATAACAAAACATTGCCCCTAAATATCTCTGCTATAATGATATCTACCACTGGAAGTAAAGATATAACCAATCAATGGTTGGAAATAGGCATGAGCGAGATTCAACTGCACTAATTAAGATAAAATTCAGAAAGCCTTGGTAGATAAAATCGTTGCAGCAGTCTCAGGGAGGCGGTATAATCTCAGTCACATGTGTGTTTCAAATCAGAGATGAGATATCTTTTTAAAGGCATGATGTAGCTTAGCCATACATTATTGTGCCTGGGAAAGGAATCATTGAATGGATCAAACATTTTATGCTGGGCACCTTCTGACGTAGCTTGCCACTGTGGCCCTGTCTAGGGACACATGCTGGCAAGGTAGCCTTTTGTTAGCATTTTGCCTTAAGATAGCATCAGCAATATCACAGTTTTCTTACTCACAGTGGGTTGTGTTATGCTTATCAATCTAATTCTAATGATTTAAAAAGAAATAGAGAATGAAATTATAGTGGATAAAAGCAAATAAAAGTGCCATATTTCTAATATAAGGTGATGACCCAACATTTTCTTTGTGATTTGAGAACTACTTGTTTCACAGAGGATTTCAAAAATTAAATAAACTTTGATTTCTTTATAACAAACTCCACTTTGTTGCCTTATGAAGAAAATTGGAATTTTATGTCTAGTGAGGTTTCTATGTAACATATCTGCTGAATGAGGCATCAGTGTAAGCAAACAAATGGTAGGAAACTTGTTGATTTTACCATTATATATTTGTGCAGGATGGAGAACGGGAGAATATCAAGATAGTATCCTTTTGATTTCACATAATTTTCTCTCATTGTGTTTTAGCCACTTGTCTAATCCACTAGCTTACTAATGTTCCTCTTTCTTGAAGAGACCACTGAGTCTGCCCCTCTACAGCTTTTCTAGAGCATGAGTATCTCTTCTGCTTGCCCTTCTTAAATTCCTATTTATGCACACACAGAGGTACAGAAGAAGATAAATTGCCTTCCCTGCTGTGACACAGAAGCCTCCAACTCTGTAAGTCGCCATCATCAGACATGGGAGTACCCACCAAGTCAGCACATTCCTGCTCAGTAGCTCATACACAACCCTCCCAGTTGTCCAGGTTGCTTTTATTGATTTCTCCAGCTAAGATCTAAAGTCACTTACAGAAAATGGTGATTAGTTTTGAAAGGTTGGATATGAACTATGAAACTGAGTTGAAAGCATGAGGACAGAGTGATGTCCAGGATAACCCAGAAATGCTATCCAGACATTTTATTTATGGTAAGGGGACAAGAAATGAGAAGGAGACCGGTAGCTTCAAAAATAGATGTGATGTTAAGAGGTCTACCTACATGCATTATTTGTGAGTACCAGTATTTCCACCCTGGGAAATCATCATAAGTGGTCTGGATAAGCTCCAGGCCTTTTTCTTGCAGGATTTGACCTGTTCAAGGTGGACACAGGGGTCAAAAGTTGTATCAAATTTTTACGCCTTCTGTATTAAAACTAGGACACTCTACTCACTGATCACCGACAATAAAATTTAAAAAATCTGTATCACCGGCCTCTGTTATGATAGAAAATCTGCTATGGTAGGCACATGCATAATCAAATAATACCTGCTCCTCACTGTGTTCTTAAAACATCATCTATTCTTTAAGCAAAGAAAATGGCTAACGTGTAGATGTGTTTATTGATCTTCATTCATCTCAGTTGGTTGCAAAAGCAGCATTTTTTATTCTCAAAACTAAATCCACTGGAAAGAGACTTCTGCTAGAATTACTTTTTAAGTATTTCATAATAAGCTCCAGAACAGTGTTAGTGTTCATCCTTTGTCTGCTGCTGATATCCTACTGCACAGAGCACATTGAAGATACTGGATAAACAGGATAACCTTGGAATACAATAAGAGTTTAAAAAAATCCGCCAGACCAGTGCTTGTCTTTCCCCCTGTAACACACGACAATTCTTGAGGTGGAAGAGGACTTGATTGGTTTGGGGGTTTTTTGGGTTTTTTTTTGGTTTTTTTTTTTTTTTTTTTTTTTTTTGGAAAGGGAGAGGTTATATTTTTGGGCCAGACCAGAGAAAAGCAAAGATGTCTTAACAGGGACTCTGAGTACTTTTGCAGATCATTTAACAAGCATTGGTCAGGGTAACACACTCTGCCCATTGCTGCCTGGAAGATTTGCAAGCATGGCACACACTCTACAGAATGCTGTCTCTGAGCTGATATTTGTAATGATAACACACTGATGCTCAAATTACACTGTGTTCTGGTTGCTGCCTTCTGTCTTGCCCTTTCTTACAAGCAGCCTGGAGGTAGGACTTTCATATGCATTTGTAAAGAGTCTATAGCTGGAAACATTAATAAGAGCTATCACTTAGGAGCAGTTACTTACACTTTGTTTAATCTCTAATGGATTCTTCTAAATATTTACAGAAGAACAGTTGTCAGACCAAATGCTGGACATTATTGGCAACTTCCCAGCAGTCAAAAAGGAAAGGGAGAGGAGAGGAGAGGAGAGGAGAGGAGAGGAGAGGAGAGGAGAGGAGAGGAGAGGAGAGGAGAGGAGAGGAGAGGAGAGGACAGGACAGGACAGGACAGGACAGGAGAGCCTACCTGTTGCATTCTTCTGTGGGGTTTTAGCAACACAGGTTCTGCATTGAGTAGCTTAGTGGCACTGAGTAAGAATGGTCTAGATGACTGTGCACACCCAGCATCAAGTTGTGCTTCAGTCATTTAAAACTGCCTCTATTCTTGTTTATCTTGGGGGAAATGACTGACTGATTGCTTAGCAGACATTGAAGTAAATAAATTGTATGAAAGGCCAGTGGCTGCTACAAGAGGTGGAGGAGCTCCAAATTGTTTGGGTGTGTCAGCACAGCACCTGCTGTTCTCTTGGACAATCTCTTGGCTGGTAGATTTGGAGCCTGCGGTATTTTACTGTTGTTGTGGCTCCCTGACACAGGCTGGTATGAACTTTAAAATAAATAAAGTTAATACTGTGCAGCTGAAAGAAAGCCCTTGGTGGGCCTCATCCCCTCAGCCTCTGAAGTTACCTTGGCTCTCGTGAGAACGGAGTGTGTGATGTGAAGCAGGTGTGGAGGAGGAACAAGAGAATGGGCAGCAGTAGGAGCCTGTGGCTGCTGGGAGGGAGCTATGTGGCTATCTGGCTAGCAGATCACCCACCAGGCTGTCCAGCTGTGTCTAACAAGCGGGTCTTGGGCAGGCAGGAGGAGGGGATGGTGGCTGCATCGCTGCTTTACAGCTGGCAGAAATGCTGGTGCATGGGAGGGGGGCCTGAGACACGAGGCACTTGTGTGTCTCACTATCCCCCACTGTGACACAGCAGGTCTGTACTTACACAAAAAGGCACCAGAGATTGTTGTCTTTCTTTGGAAAAATTTCTATTGACTTTAAAATGAGAGCCTTGCATGAATAGGAATCTGTGAATTTATCCAGATACATAAGTTTTCTGTAGCATTTGCTATTGTAAAGGCCTGTCCTAATTCTGAGACGTGTGTGTGTCTCTGTGTGTGTGTATGAATGCATGTGTGAGAGGGAGAGAACTCTCACTGCCTAAAACTGTTCTGCCAAGATAAACTTTGGAGCATTTTATAAATTAACTCTGCTCTATGTGTTTATTTTTCTTTTGGAGATTCTAAAAAGAGACTGTTCAACCCATCTTATTAGGGGCAGCACATTTTTTTAAAGAGAAAAATAAGTTCCGACTCTGCACTGGAAAGTATTTGCTATTTTCAGCGAAAAGTATTCTTTCCTTCTGACCTGGCATATTAGATAAGATTTATATTTCTGACCTGACATTAGGTAGTTAAGATTTATTCTTCTATATTAACTTTACTGAGCTTGCAAGCTATTCATTTACAGCATAGGGAATATATTTATGGCAGAAGCAAAGAAAGTTCACTGCAAAGTAGTAAAATATGTTATTAGGAGTGTCCCATAGACTGATGAAAATTTTGAGTACCCTTGCAGCTGGCTCCCTTCTGACTCTTTTTTCCTTCTTTGTTATTTCAACTTTAAAACTTGAATTTGTAGTCAGTTTCGATGGCAAATAACTTAAAAGAGTCCAGATGATTCTAATATATCCACATATATGTACATACATTTATGCTGTGATTGAGAGGTGTGGGGAAGGGGATAACAAGTGACTTGAATTCTCTCTGTGCTCTGCTGGCAATGACCCAGGCATAAGTAACATTGGACCTCACTCTCCTGCCAATATAAATCAGGAGGAACTCCACTGGGCTGTGCAGCTGGTGTGTGAGTGAGCGTTGAATCAGATCTGGAGCTTTCCTCTATCCAAAGGTGTGGACCCAGGCAATCCGTTAATGTCCAATTGACTTTAAGAGGGGAACCGCAGACTATGACGGAAACCTGGAAGCACTTCAAGACTCTATAGGCAGAAGGTTGGAAAGTTAGAGGCCTCCTATTGAAATCAGTGGCAAAACCTCCCATCAACTTCAATAGGAAAAGAATCAGGCCCTAGAAATGTCTGGAAGCCAGAGAATTGCATGGCTCAAGAAAAAGGTAATAGGAGCTGATGACTTGCAGTAATAAATCACCAATGCAAACCTGGCCATGCTTGCTTTAGGCTCAGAATTGCTTTCATCTGATGTTTGTTTGAAACTGCTTCGTTGTAAAACCTTATAGAAGAACTGGCAGCTGAGAGAGCTGTCTGAACACGAGGCCGACGGCTGGACAGGGTGTGGTACCTCCTCTGCCCCTGCGTCATGGGAGGGAGTCCATCTCAAAGAGAAGCAAGAAGCGCTGGCCTGCCCATAGAGACAGCAGTGCTTGCACTCTGCTGTGAACCAGAGAATTCTTATTTCAGAGACTGTCAGACTAATTCTGTAAATCCACTTAAACTGAATATATTGGGGAAGGGGGATTATGCCTCCTCAGCAAGCCAAGAGAAGGAGTAGATATTTCCATTTGTGGACATTATTCAACTCCTGTCACGAGAGAGAATAGAGATGTGCAGAGTTTTGAGGAATTAAATGTGTTGGAGAAAGGGCTTGGCATAGGGAGAGTTGGGACCATCAGGCATTACAAGAGCTGGGAATTGCTTATAGAGTGCAATGAGCAGAGCTGCACATTGCAGTTCAGCTGAGGAACTCTGCTGCCCATCCCGTGTGACACAACACAGCTGAAGAGGAATATTCTACTTCTGAACAAACTCTTACTTGTAAGTTGTACTGAGTCGATCCCTGCCACACAACTCAACTATCCCTGACAAAGTGGTGGAGAAAAGCACAGCATTGTGGGGGGGGCTTTCCTCCCCCCTCAATATTTTTGCAAATAGTGTGTTTTTTCTGCTGGTCCCTGAAGGGGAGAGCAGTAGACAGACTGAATGCATAGTTTGGTATCTGTGCTTGGTCAAACAGCTACAGACACGTTTGATGTCAGCTGACGCATTCAAAATAGTTCACCACTTTACAAACTCCACACTTCCTATTCCTGTGTTTGATAGACCTCAGGGCTGCATTCTCTGTTAGTCTATGCAAACCTTCCCATCCTTCCTTATGTCTGACACAGGCTCCAAGGATTCACATCTTTCTGTACATGCAGAGACTCATGGCTTGTTTTTACTGTCTCTGTAAATCAAAGAAGTTGTTCACTGCTTCTTTTCTCTCACCAGGAAACCCACTGCTATCATCAAGGCATCACACCACAGCTCAAGGCCATCCTTTCTCTTTCCATCATTTCTCCCCAAACCCCTGGTCTCAGCAGCGCAGGTTGCAATAATTTGTAATCAAAAGGGAAAATTATGTTGAGGCATCAAAGGGGACAAGTATGTTGAGGAAGAAACTTGCTTGCAGATACAAACAAGGGGGTGAGGGTGAGAGAACACCAAAAACATGTTTCTTTGGGGTGGTACTAAGGAAAACCAGAAATCGCTAAGACTATGAGAAAATAAATATGAAAAGGCACATTAAATATGACAAAAGGCACACTATTGTACATCCTATATGTTGGATGTATGATCACAGGTGAATTCTGGTGTGTCTGTTCTGGTTCAATGCATTCACTTGCTAGTTCTCATTTCCAGTAGGCTTGGGCTGCAGTCATGTGTTGATTAGATTATGAGAAGGACATGGATCATACATGTATTAAATCTGGCAGGCTAATGGAGCTGATCTAGTCTTACTACTTCCTCTACCACTTGCCACTTCAGAAAATGCAACATTTTGTGTCTATTCCTGTGCTCACTTGTTTTCCTAGTCTGGTCTGGTGCATATTTTCATTCTGTAAATTACTTCAGGCACTACTTTGAGAGATAGTGCTCAGTCTCAATATCTGTAGGAAGAGAGGGAAGGCAAAGAAGGAAAATGCTCAGGAATACAAAGTGCTGGGCAGGGTGAATAAGTACAGCATGGGGAAAGCCATAAAAAACATCTCTCCTACACTTTTAAGTGGCAAATTGCAGCTATTCTCTGACAAAACACAGTGGAATACCCTCATGTCCTGTACCAGCAACTCACAAAGAGAATTGCATTTCTGCTCGTATTCTTGGGGATTGCCAACAAAAAGCTCCCACTTACCATGGTTTTTTAGTAGCCTGTATAAACATTTAGGCTGGATTCTGTGCACATGCAAATTTTATGCTGGCAGGGCTCTGTGAGATATTTGCCTCCTGACATGAGTCGTAACTAGAAGCAGAATCAGTCCCTTAACCTTTGTGACATGTTTATTCTGCCTAAACCATCTCCCATTAAAAACAATACAGAGGCTCTAATTGAAAACCTCAGGTTAGTATGGCATATGCCTTATGATCATGGCATTCTGTTTGCTGATAAAAGAGAGGAATATTGTCTTTCCTTGCACATGCACAGATGCAGTTACAGAAGTGTACCCATATGCACAGCCAACCCCAGGAACAATAGCACCAGTTCTGCTGCATTGTCACAGCAGCAAGCAAAGACTCTTTTTCACTGGCACCACCAATTCTCCCTGCCCAGAGCATAACTTCTAGAGCATCATCTTCCTTCCAAGTGGCTGAGTAAAATTCCCAGCCTAGTGATACAAGTCATTTGAAAAGCAAGAAAAGTTTCAGAACCAAAAAGGAAAGGGTCCATATAGCTTTCTGGTACAGTTTAAACCATGCTGAACTCATCAGAAAGAAAAGAGGGCCCCCTAACAACCTTCTCAGTCTTTTTTTTTGTTGTTGTTGTTGTTCTTTAATTTAGCATTTTGTTTAATCCACATAAAACTAGTTATTTTGTTTTCCATGACCAAACAGAAGATAAGAACAGTGGAGGAAGAGACGGAGTTTTCAGACAAACTAAGGAACTTCACACAGAGTCAAAAACCTCTATCTGAGGTTATCAGCAAGCATTTCACCTATATTTTAAGATGATCTCAAAGTGAAAATACTTTAATTCTTGCTTGTGTTGACGTGAATTCTTGTGTATATATGGGAATGAATATATACAGACATAGATGTTAATGTGTAGGGGAGAAGGGAGAGATGACAATGCATGAGCATGGATTTTTCCAATTCTAGGACAACAGCTGTAGGGTCAGGCTTTCCCAGGGAATTAACTATATAAGCCAGAGAATGTTTCTGTAGGAGTCAAGGGAGATGGAAGATTCTACTTCTGAATAAACTCTCTTATATGCAGTACTGCAATTTCTGTGACTGCTCTCTTTTGAATAAGATGTGTCCAAGGTCTCTGCATGCTTCCAGATGAAAAACACAGGCCCTTTTTGCTGTTCCCAGAAGTAACCACAGCCAATCATGGAACCAGACTAGAAGGCTCAACCAGCAAGTTTCGTAGATGAATAACTTACTTTTCAAGAAATTATGCAAAGCTTCAGGAAGGATTGTGGATTGACTTTCATAATGCTTGCTGGTCTTTTAGTGGTAGCTATGGTTTGAATTCTCCCCTCTCACATAATCAAGGAAGCGTGGAAATGCAAGAGAAGGCTACTCTTTTGATTAATCTATTTTATCCAGACTCAGGTGTGATTTATCCTGAGGGAGAAATGAACTTCTCTGCTCTCTGGGTTGCTGGAAATGATGTGATTTCAAAAAGAGGTGAATAGCAGCCTGTCCTCATCTTGAAAGGATACAGTTCACAGTTTCCTTTGTGGCCAGCCAGATCCTGGCAACGAGTAGTAAGATTCCCTCACTCAGTGCTTCTAACCTCCATAAAGCTTGGGAAGACTTGTGTTTAGCAGAGTATCCAGGTTCAATATGTAGATACATCATAAATGAAAGCCTGTTTGAAACTTCCTCAAAAATTTTCACGTTCGTAGGGTGATTGAGACCACACAACCACAATACATGTCACTACTTGGTAGATGTACTGAACTTGGAGTTAGTAGTGTGACAGCTTACTTGTTCTGAGACATATGTTTGAAGGAAGCTGGGGCTTTAAAGCAGGATTAGTATCTTAGTTAATTACTCAGACGAAAGAACATGATAGCCAGTCATGGAAGAGAATAAGCACTTTCAAATCATATTGATTTTGTAGATTTTAGCAGAAATAAATTATGCCACTGGACGAAAAATGCACTGTTTTTGTCCACAAGCTGTCTAGGGGAACTTGTATTTTACGTTCCTCAAAATGACTTTGGTCTGTTCTTCAGAAATAATATATGACCTAAGCAGTGATGAGGGTGTCCTTTTGCCGACAGTCACTTGAAATTGAATCCTACTGGCAGATTTTTACACATCTGAAGCTTCTCCTCAATTGGTATCTTAAAAAAACACATTTAAGTGGTTTAATTCTTAAAGTCAGGGCCTTGATCTTAAAAATACTTGTCTAGGACATAGCACAAGTTATAAATTCCACACTCTCATACAGAATTCTACTTTCTGTTTTAATACGCCCTCAACTCTGAAACTTGTCAATTGCCCAACTTTTCATAAAACATAAACACAAGAGACAAATGTTTGATTTCATTTTGGACTGCGAAACAGAAACTGTTTTGGTTTCCTTTCTGTGAGTTTTTTTTGTTTGTTGGGGTTTGGTGGTTTTTTTTTTTTTCAAAACAAAAAATCATGTCATTTATTTGACTTCCAAGCCTTTGGGATCTTGTCTATTAGACATCAGCAGCCAGCGTGCCCAGCACAAGGCGGTCTCATTTCAACTGATTATTTTTAGTTCTGTGTTATACTAAAACTTTCTGGAATCTTCATCCATCCCCATTGTGCTTGCGAAATACTTGCACTTAACATCTTCTGACTCCCATGTTGAATAAATAGCCTTTGCTCCCACTTTTCTATTTTGAAGGGCTACTTCTTCACCCAGCAGTAACATCAAGTAAAATAACACCAGCAACTCGTTATTCAGTGGCATAGAAAAAAGTGAAATTAATTATGAACATTCTAGGAAAAGGAAACAAGGTTATGAAACACATGCCGACACTGGTTTGTGTAATCTTCATGAATAAGCAACTCAATAATGCTGGGCAAGTGTGCGTGGGAGGCTCACTCTGGAGAAACTGGCTGTTTTCCTCTCTCTGACCAGTTGAGCTGTTATGATAAAAAATGTTGTTGCTAAAGAAACCTGTAATAAATCCTAATGGGAGTATTGCATGTGCTGATAACATACATAAACTTTGTAAACATATTAAAGTGTCAAGTTTTAGTAGCTCTGGCTCATGTGGATATTCGTAAAAGTTTTTCAAGGAATGCAATGGAAATCTTGTTCCACTAGCTGGTTGCTCCTACAATTCTGGTTCATGTAAGAACCTTGTCTTCCTTCCCCTCGAAACAGAGCTTCACCCTGTTGGGAAGCTGAGTTTAAATATATCAAGCCCTACATCTGCTGTGACATCCCATGAAAACACTATCACCAGTGAAGCTGTGTACCCAGGGAGTTATTTGGGGTGAAGTGGAGTGGATGAGCTGGTGCTTGATAGAGGATTTATGCTGTTCTGAAAATTCCTGCTTTGTGGCGTGAGGTACTCAATTGACATCTCCATTAAAGTACAGCTGGAAGCTCTGAGCAAGATATTTCAGTTGCCTTTTAGTAGATGACAAGGTGACAAGTGTTGGGTGCCTACAAAAGGGAAAAAACCCAGCATGGTGAACAAAGGAGCCTTAACCTGGCCTGAAAAGATGAAGTCAGAAATGGTATCAAGTCCTGGATGTCCAGGGAATTTAGGTGCCCTGGCACTATGGCACAGCACTGTAAACCATCACATTCTTTAACAAAAGAAAGGAGAATTTGCTCTTTTCTTCTGAACCATATCAAGAAGGGAACAGCAGCCTTGCTGCCCCTTAATGTATTCAAAATTTAGCTGCTAAAACATTTGGCAGGAAACTGAAAATCTAAGCTAAATTAATTCTTCTATATAGCATGATTCTATCCTATCTGTATTGATATGATCTAATAAACTGATTTTTTTTCACCTGGATTTGCATATAATCTCAGGTCATTGTTGACACCGATTTTAGTTGCCACAGGAAAGGCAAGGGCTTGAGGACTGTGCATGGAGCAGGAATGAATGTGACTTTACCTCAATGTCAGTAAGCAATCATCTGCAATATTGTGTGCTTCCTCTGGAGGATCTTGGCATTGATATATTTATTATTTGTCAATATTTATTCACTACATTTTTTAAACAGGGTTTCTTTAAGAGAAAATCTCAAAGTCTCTGCATGAAGAGACCTGAGCTCAGATAGGTGCTCAGTGCCAGAAAGATGAAACATCACGTTAGAAATGGCAGAGAATCTGAGAAATGTCCATGTGTCAAGGGTGAGGTGAAAATTAAGCATTATTGAAGTTGAGACTCATATTTAAATCCTGTCCCAGACACACCTTAGGCACCTTGTGTCCTGTTCTTGGATGTGAGCCTTTCTATGTTTGCCCTTGCTCTTTACAGAAAGCCACAGGAATCACACATCATTACTACCCCAACATCTATCAATGACCTCCTGTTTCATTTTACAGTGCCCCAAAATCTTCTTTACCCCACAGAAAACATTAAATGTCTGAAAACCCATCTAGGACCTTGCAATTTTAAATACGAAACCTGTCAGGATGTAATGCTGACACATATTAAGGAGTTTGAAAGGGTAAAGTTTATAGCAGCACTATGAGATCTTGGTGTAAACCTGTGGTTTGGGGTTTTACTTTTATTTAAAAGTACTGCTATAAGCATTCCTTTATGTTCTGCCTCCCAGTTACTCTGTTGTGTGGAGCCAAAATGTCAGTGCAAGGCTGGGCTGCTGCTTCAAGCTGGCAGGAGCTCAGTGCCACTGCCACAGACAAAGGCTCTCCTGGTTCAGCTCAGGTCCCCATAGGTGAGTTCTTGCCTAGGAGCACAGGAGCAAGACGTGTTTTGTGGCTCCTTTACTTCAGCAGCTGCCATGTTTGATCACAGGAGTAAGTAACACTAACATTTTCAAATGCAAGGTCGATAGCTCATAGTCTAGAAACTGAAACACACAAAAATGTTTATTAGTCAGCTGTCACACAACCGTAGTACAATCGTTCCTTAAGGAGCATTGCTTATTGCACTGCTCCGTACTAGCAACAAAAATAAGGTTAAAGTACTCATTAATAAAATCTGTTAGATTTTATTATGACAAAACATCTAATTGTAATCATTCTGCTGTCACCAAAATCTCAGTTATTCGATTATTTATAAAAAAGTTGAAAGTCTCTTTTTTTTTTTTTTTTTTTTTTTTTTTTTTTTTTTTTTTTTTTTTTTTGAGAGCCATAGCATGTTTTGCATGAATAAATGTTCTCTCAGTACTTTTTTCTGAAGCATTGTTTGTGGTAATAGCAGACAGAGTTTTGTATAAAAACATACATGGTTTCAGCTGCCTTTTGTCATCTGATAAGATTGCTTTGTTCAGAATTATTTTGGTAAAAAAATTGGCAAAACGATTTTAAGTAGTTCAGACTCTAAAATTAGAAGTGAGACAAAAAGTATTTTTTCTAAGCCTTTATATCTTTTCCACCAAACGTTTGAAACTTCTAATTTAATTTTGAGCAAAAGGGACAATTCACTGCAGGGGAAAAATCATTTTTAAGAACATTCATAATTTTAAAGGAGGAGTGTTGCTAGTAATCACTGTCTATAAGTGATTGAGTATGAAATGACAGACAGCTCGTTACTGTTAGTGATACAGTGCAGTGGTCAAGCCAGCACACTTGCTTGGCAAACCAGAAAGCAAAATGATCATGCTAAGCAAGAGAAAATGGGTAAGTCTGATTTTTGACTTCTAGCCCAGATTTTAACAGGTATAACTTCCATTGTCTCCAGTGAAGAATTTATAGCAAGAAGAAACAGCAGAATGGGGATTGGCAAAGGTTTGATATACTAAGGGCAAAGCTCAAAAGAAGAAATTAGTCTCAGATAATTTGTTTGGCTTCAGTTGACTCAGTAGGTGGAAGTAGTAAAATAGTTGTACTTTTCATACGATTAAGAAAGAGACTGCCTCCCAAGCAGCTTCAGTATCATAGTTTTGAAAGGTAAGAGGTATTGTTTTATCCTCTTAAAGGGCTGTACATATTTGAATCATGCAATTTTCCAAGTATTTTACTACGGGATTTCGTCCAAACTCAAAATGTGTCCTGAGGTCCTGCAGAAAAAGCTCATTCCAGCTCTAGTATAATCCATAGGACTTTCTCCGTTGAAAGCAAAGGAGGCAGGTTCAAGATCTAAAACCATCTCACTAATTATTGCTATCTGAAGAGAGAAATAGGACTTTTCACATGTCTTGAGGTATACCATCCTACATCAATGTCTTTGAGAAGTTGTGGTAATATGTGTATTTAAAGTCTAACATGAATTTTATATAGTATAAGAAATGTCTTCAGCAGATCATAGAAAAAAAATTGAAATTATCACCCTTTCAGATGTCAGGTGTGAAATGGGAACTGGTCAGTAATGTCCTTTCATCTCATGGGATAACACTTATCATTCCACATATGCTGATATGATCAGGGACAGATTTATATACAAATAGAGTTATTTTGAAAAAATAACAACACAAGCAGCTTATCCCTATCATGCTTCTCAAGCTTTCAGTGATTGCTAGTGATTTTCTGATATTTAATTTTTTAAGATATAACTACAGTGAGATACGTTCACAGTTTGTGACAACACGATGGAACAGCTTCTGCTTCCAATGACTGCAATAGGAATTTTACCATCTATTTTTACATGGGCAGATTCTCATGCACAAAATGAGAAATATAGTTTCTTTGGGAAAAAAAAAAAAGAAAAAAAAAAAAAAGAAAAAAAAAAAAAAAGAAAAAATAAAGGACACACTTGTCACCAGCAAAGTATTTACCCTCACAGTGCTAATACGAAGACATACAAATTATCAGCAGCATGCAAACACTTTTTGAAAGAGAGCTAATAGTAATTCAATCCTGCCCCAAGGGGGCTGCTTGATGGCTGCTTCCTTGGCTAACTTCTGCTTTAAACTGCTGCACTGAGATACAAAATTATTTGTATTTTCAAAAATTGGTAACAAAATCTATATTACATACCAACTCTGTAGTACTGACATCTGTGACGTGCCAACCCTAAACATACATGTAGATATCAAGAATATGTGTAGGTGGTGAACTATTAAAAGAATTGCTTCTACAATGAAGTGTTATTTTAACTAATAATAATGTAATTCCTTTTTTCTTGCTGATATTCTACCTCCATGTGAATTAGACCCTGCACAAGAGTATAAAAAGACTGAAGATATGATTTTACCAGCTGGTGTTTTGTCAGTATTTTCCTGGTTTGTTTTTTTTTTTTTAATATATATTAATTAATATACCTATGTTTACCAATGGTCTATTACCTCCCTGATTTTGAGTTTGTAAGTAGCTGAATGCAAACCAAGCCAGAGATGCAGAATGTTTGCAGACTGGAGCCCTGCACTAATAATTGTGACCAGAAGCAGATGCTGGAAGACCTGCAGTCCCGTATCAGCAGAGGTATGGACAGAGGAGCAATGGCAGGCAGGCAGGCAGGCAGGAAGGAAGGAAGGAAGGAAGGAAGGAAGGAAGGAAGGAAGGAAGGAAGGAAAGAAAGAAGACCAAGTATCTTGGACATGCTGTTGTAGTGAAAAGCAGGAGGCAATTTGATGGGCTACGAATAATCATGGGAGCTCTACACCTAAACTGCATTTCCATAGCATCATGCAGATTATTTTACTCACAAAGGTAGGAGTGTGGTAGACATACAGAATTTTCTATCACTTTGCTTATTCTAGATTTCCAAATTTACTCCATGGCTCAATGCTAGTCCACAGCAAATGTTCTGCCAGTCACTCACAGACCCGCAGCAAATAAAACTTTTGTTTCTGTCCATTAGAAGGTCAGTGAGAGATGTACGTAACTGTCAGTACTAAGATTTGGGGGTTGATAATGGCCTGTAGACCTAAAATATTTTGGAACTATTGACTTGATCCTCTTTTTTTTCTAAGCAAACTGCAATCATGGGCCAATACACAGAAATTCTTATTTATAGGTACGCTAGTTTATACTCAGCCACATATTACTCCGTCTTGTAAGACTCAAACAAGCAACTTTGTTAATCTTAATTGCTCTTATCAGAATAAAACCACAAATTTCTCTGCTAATGGTATGTTTGCTTTTAAACTTTTATTGACTGTGTTCTATTATCTAATTCTGGACCTGATCATCTGTCTGCACTTTGTTGACTTCGGAGGAGTTTTATCTATCCACAGTATATCTTTACCACCGATCATGGGACAGAAATTTAGGATTCCCCAACTAGAAAATTCAGTAGGAGTTTGTAGAGCAAAAGGATTGCAAACTAAACATTTCTCATAGTAAGGATTACTTTGGCAATAGGTACAAAATAAGTAATGCTTCAGGACCAGATTCTTCTGATGGGGTAATTTAACATAGGAACTTCAATCTATACCAGCTGGGAGTCTGGCATGGCCTATTCTGAATTAGTTCAGATTTTATAATTTCTTTATGTTAAAATATGTAAGTCTACAATATAATACATGGAATGGAGGACTCTGATAGCAAACAAAACAAAGTAACACGGGCTCACTGAATGCCTGATGGGAAGTTATTTGTACTACACTTAAAAATAAGTAGGTTAAAGAGAAATTTAAAAACATTTCCTTGGAAATGTGCTCATGATTTACGATTGAAGGAGACAATCTGAGCAAAAGAAACAGAAATCCAAGGTAAGTCTTCCACACAGTAGATGAATTCGACAGGTGCCTTCTTTACCTGCACACTATAATTTATTTCAAGTTGCAGTATTCACTAACAGCGATTCGTAGGTTTTTAAAGACAAAGTGATTAGTGCAAGTGATCGTAACCACTGCTATAATAACTTTCATAAACACTCACCCTCTAAATTTTTGCTTTAAGCCAAGAAGCCACTATTTATACCAAATTATGTCTTACAACCAGCTGGATTTGAAGACCTCGGCCAGTAGACGATGTATACCACGTCCAGGTGAGGTGTTCTGAACGGCTTTTTGCCTTCACTGCCAAAATAACGAGCCAGATTTTCAGTCTGACCCTCTAGCTGTGGTTTTCCAGCCACTTGTTCTGCTCTGAATTTATCTTAGCTCTTGCACTTTAACCATAAAACTTTGAGCGAGTGCTCGGTACCTTCCCCACGATGTACCAACCAGCTAAATACCTCGCGGCCAACACTCCCGCCTCTTGTCCCGAAAGTTACGCTGCTATGCAGGTTGTCTGAGGACGAACGAGGTGGGACGGCGCTGCCCAGGAGAATGCACCGTGTCTAGCCCGACGCTGGGAAGCGCCGGCTGCCCTGCGCCCAGCGCTGCGAGCGGCCGCGGGCAGGAGGAGGCAGAGCTGCCTTCTGCCGCCCAGAATGGGGCAGCTCCCGGGCCGTGCCGGGCCGAGCCGAGCCGAGCACCTGCAGCCGCGGGCTGCCCGCCGCGTCACGGGACAGCAGAGGTCGCCGCCGGCCCGGCGCTGGCCCGGAGCGCCGCGCACCAGGTGCCGGAGCCAGTCCGGGAGGAGGACGCCTCGCTCCGCCACCCTCGCCCCGCGGAGCCCCGCTGCCCCCCGAGCCCTGCCGTGCCCCCACAACCCGGCTGAACCTCTGCCGCGCCCGTCGGGGTGCCCCTACGGCTGGGGGCGGGGGGCAGCCGCAGCTTGCCAGGGGTTAAAGGAGTGGGTGGGAAGTGATGGAGGCTGCGGAGCCCTCCCTTGCCAAAGATAATAAATCGGATGCCCTGACATGTTTTACTTAGCCCTTAGTGCTCCCTCGCTGCGAGGCCGTGGGGATCGGAGGGCAGGAGCACCGGTCTCTCTCGTCCTCGGCTTCGCTTTAGGGGCACTTTAGGTGAATCAAACCTTGTTTGCAGGAGGCAAACCATACAAAGGAGGCTTTCAAGGGCCAGCCGTGCCAAGCAGAGCAAGGGAGCGAAGGCTGAGCAGGAGAAAATTAAAATAATAGTACCTCCCCTCCCTGAGGAAGTAACTCAGTTACTCCTTGCTGATGAAATGCAGGCTGCTGTGCTTTATGACATTTCCTCGGTGTCTGCAGCAGTCAGGGAGAGCGGATAGGCATGAGCAGCCCCTCCGCGGTAGGTGCGCAGGAAATGCCTCCTCCCCAGGAACAGCGGCGGGTCCGATTCAGGCGCGGTGGCGAGGCCGGGTCGGGGGCACGTCCCGGCGGCCTCTGCTGCCTCAGCCTGCCTCATCCACGGCTCCTGGCGGCAGGGTCACGGCAGAGCTCCGACCGGCGGCACGGCCGGACGTGTCACCGCGGATTCGAGCCCACGCCGCACCCCGACGCCGGAGCCAGAGACAGCCCGACCGTGGCAGCGCCCCGCCACCTGGACAGCGACTTCCCAAGGGGGCGACTCGCTGCTGCCTCCCTGTTCTTTCCTCCCCGATGACGGGTGACTCTCCTCTCTAACCCTCACGGGCGGCAGGGAGCTTCTGCCAGCACCCTGGGTACTGCCCCTCGCCCCCCGGGCCCCCGCCTGCCTCCTGCCTCTGCCCCGGACTCCCGCGGAAATGGACCGGGGCCGGTTAAATCGGTTAAATTAAAAAATTCAGGGGCCACAGTCCCAGAAACGGTGGCAGTGGGTGACTAGTGGCCAGCGGAGGCTGCAAGCCAGCGGGCCGGACAGAGCCGAGACACCCCAGCCCCCCTCCGCATCGCCGGGCGCCAGGCTTAACCTGTAGCGATAATCTGTACTGCCCGTTCTTGGGAAGTGGGCTTCTTGACCGGAATGGAAAAAGGCGCTTAGGGCATCCCAGCAAAAAGTTACCTGTCCTGTCATCGCCCTTTCCCTTCAGAAAGAGGAAAGACTTAAGAAAGGACGTTCCCTTTTACTAGACATTAAAATGTAAAGCACTAGACACGGGTCTTCCCAGAGCCCGCGCCGCTCATCCCGGTGAGGTGAGAAGGACGAGCAGAGAGAGGTCAAAAATCGCCTTCATCCCTCCAATTGAATGAAACTGCCTGCAAATCCGCTCGACCGCGCCGCTGACGCGGGGTTTGGTTCCCAGCGCACTCGCCCGGGCACCGGGGGCACGGAACCCCCCGGACAGGTGAACAGCACAACGAGAGGAAGCAGAAGTTATCAAAGTATAAATGTCTTCGCACTTACTTCTTCCCTGTCGCCGTACCCTGGAGGCGTGCTGGCTGCCAATGTATTCCATAAAGTTCAAAGTGATAAAAAACCAAGAAATCAGTCGCAATTGCATAGTAACCCTTTGAGAGTTCGACTTCTTCTTTTCGTCCTTTTTTTCTTTCCTTAAAAAAAGAAATAACAAACCGGGATGGTAGGCGGCAAGGGATGAACACAGCAGCAGAAATACCTGCACTGAGATCCAAAGCTGGGCTTGGCCAGCTTGATGGTTTTGCCTCTTTTTTTCCTCTTTTTTTTTTTTCTTCCTTTTTTTTTTTT